>OX421380.1:2500-7500 GCA_949126905.1 Amorpha juglandis | reverse complement strand
AGGTTAGGTTAGGTTAGGTTAGGTTAGGTTAGGTTAGGTTAGGTTAGGTTAGGTTAGGTTAGGTTAGGTTAGGTTAGGTTAGGTTAGGTTAGGTTAGGTTAGGTTAGGTTAGGTTAGGTTAGGTTAGGTTAGGTTAGGTTAGGTTAGGTTAGGTTAGGTTAGGTTAGGTTAGGTTAGGTTAGGTTAGGTTAGGTTAGGTTAGGTTAGGTTAGGTTAGGTTAGGTTAGGTTAGGTTAGGTTAGGTTAGGTTAGGTTAGGTTAGGTTAGGTTAGGTTAGGTTAGGTTAGGTTAGGTTAGGTTAGGTTAGGTTAGGTTAGGTTAGGTTAGGTTAGGTTAGGTTAGGTTAGGTTAGGTTAGGTTAGGTTAGGTTAGGTTAGGTTAGGTTAGGTTAGGTTAGGTTAGGTTAGGTTAGGTTAGGTTAGGTTAGGTTAGGTTAGGTTAGGTTAGGTTAGGTTAGGTTAGGTTAGGTTAGGTTAGGTTAGGTTAGGTTAGGTTAGGTTAGGTTAGGTTAGGTTAGGTTAGGTTAGGTTAGGTTAGGTTAGGTTAGGTTAGGTTAGGTTAGGTTAGGTTAGGTTAGGTTAGGTTAGGTTAGGTTAGGTTAGGTTAGGTTAGGTTAGGTTAGGTTAGGTTAGGTTAGGTTAGGTTAGGTTAGGTTAGGTTAGGTTAGGTTAGGTTAGGTTAGGTTAGGTTAGGTTAGGTTAGGTTAGGTTAGGTTAGGTTAGGTTAGGTTAGGTTAGGTTAGGTTAGGTTAGGTTAGGTTAGGTTAGGTTAGGTTAGGTTAGGTTAGGTTAGGTTAGGTTAGGTTAGGTTAGGTTAGGTTAGGTTAGGTTAGGTTAGGTTAGGTTAGGTTAGGTTAGGTTAGGTTAGGTTAGGTTAGGTTAGGTTAGGTTAGGTTAGGTTAGGTTAGGTTAGGTTAGGTTAGGTTAGGTTAGGTTAGGTTAGGTTAGGTTAGGTTAGGTTAGGTTAGGTTAGGTTAGGTTAGGTTAGGTTAGGTTAGGTTAGGTTAGGTTAGGTTAGGTTAGGTTAGGTTAGGTTAGGTTAGGTTAGGTTAGGTTAGGTTAGGTTAGGTTAGGTTAGGTTAGGTTAGGTTAGGTTAGGTTAGGTTAGGTTAGGTTAGGTTAGGTTAGGTTAGGTTAGGTTAGGTTAGGTTAGGTTAGGTTAGGTTAGGTTAGGTTAGGTTAGGTTAGGTTAGGTTAGGTTAGGTTAGGTTAGGTTAGGTTAGGTTAGGTTAGGTTAGGTTAGGTTAGGTTAGGTTAGGTTAGGTTAGGTTAGGTTAGGTTAGGTTAGGTTAGGTTAGGTTAGGTTAGGTTAGGTTAGGTTAGGTTAGGTTAGGTTAGGTTAGGTTAGGTTAGGTTAGGTTAGGTTAGGTTAGGTTAGGTTAGGTTAGGTTAGGTTAGGTTAGGTTAGGTTAGGTTAGGTTAGGTTAGGTTAGGTTAGGTTAGGTTAGGTTAGGTTAGGTTAGGTTAGGTTAGGTTAGGTTAGGTTAGGTTAGGTTAGGTTAGGTTAGGTTAGGTTAGGTTAGGTTAGGTTAGGTTAGGTTAGGTTAGGTTAGGTTAGGTTAGGTTAGGTTAGGTTAGGTTAGGTTAGGTTAGGTTAGGTTAGGTTAGGTTAGGTTAGGTTAGGTTAGGTTAGGTTAGGTTAGGTTAGGTTAGGTTAGGTTAGGTTAGGTTAGGTTAGGTTAGGTTAGGTTAGGTTAGGTTAGGTTAGGTTAGGTTAGGTTAGGTTAGGTTAGGTTAGGTTAGGTTAGGTTAGGTTAGGTTAGGTTAGGTTAGGTTAGGTTAGGTTAGGTTAGGTTAGGTTAGGTTAGGTTAGGTTAGGTTAGGTTAGGTTAGGTTAGGTTAGGTTAGGTTAGGTTAGGTTAGGTTAGGTTAGGTTAGGTTAGGTTAGGTTAGGTTAGGTTAGGTTAGGTTAGGTTAGGTTAGGTTAGGTTAGGTTAGGTTAGGTTAGGTTAGGTTAGGTTAGGTTAGGTTAGGTTAGGTTAGGTTAGGTTAGGTTAGGTTAGGTTAGGTTAGGTTAGGTTAGGTTAGGTTAGGTTAGGTTAGGTTAGGTTAGGTTAGGTTAGGTTAGGTTAGGTTAGGTTAGGTTAGGTTAGGTTAGGTTAGGTTAGGTTAGGTTAGGTTAGGTTAGGTTAGGTTAGGTTAGGTTAGGTTAGGTTAGGTTAGGTTAGGTTAGGTTAGGTTAGGTTAGGTTAGGTTAGGTTAGGTTAGGTTAGGTTAGGTTAGGTTAGGTTAGGTTAGGTTAGGTTAGGTTAGGTTAGGTTAGGTTAGGTTAGGTTAGGTTAGGTTAGGTTAGGTTAGGTTAGGTTAGGTTAGGTTAGGTTAGGTTAGGTTAGGTTAGGTTAGGTTAGGTTAGGTTAGGTTAGGTTAGGTTAGGTTAGGTTAGGTTAGGTTAGGTTAGGTTAGGTTAGGTTAGGTTAGGTTAGGTTAGGTTAGGTTAGGTTAGGTTAGGTTAGGTTAGGTTAGGTTAGGTTAGGTTAGGTTAGGTTAGGTTAGGTTAGGTTAGGTTAGGTTAGGTTAGGTTAGGTTAGGTTAGGTTAGGTTAGGTTAGGTTAGGTTAGGTTAGGTTAGGTTAGGTTAGGTTAGGTTAGGTTAGGTTAGGTTAGGTTAGGTTAGGTTAGGTTAGGTTAGGTTAGGTTAGGTTAGGTTAGGTTAGGTTAGGTTAGGTTAGGTTAGGTTAGGTTAGGTTAGGTTAGGTTAGGTTAGGTTAGGTTAGGTTAGGTTAGGTTAGGTTAGGTTAGGTTAGGTTAGGTTAGGTTAGGTTAGGTTAGGTTAGGTTAGGTTAGGTTAGGTTAGGTTAGGTTAGGTTAGGTTAGGTTAGGTTAGGTTAGGTTAGGTTAGGTTAGGTTAGGTTAGGTTAGGTTAGGTTAGGTTAGGTTAGGTTAGGTTAGGTTAGGTTAGGTTAGGTTAGGTTAGGTTAGGTTAGGTTAGGTTAGGTTAGGTTAGGTTAGGTTAGGTTAGGTTAGGTTAGGTTAGGTTAGGTTAGGTTAGGTTAGGTTAGGTTAGGTTAGGTTAGGTTAGGTTAGGTTAGGTTAGGTTAGGTTAGGTTAGGTTAGGTTAGGTTAGGTTAGGTTAGGTTAGGTTAGGTTAGGTTAGGTTAGGTTAGGTTAGGTTAGGTTAGGTTAGGTTAGGTTAGGTTAGGTTAGGTTAGGTTAGGTTAGGTTAGGTTAGGTTAGGTTAGGTTAGGTTAGGTTAGGTTAGGTTAGGTTAGGTTAGGTTAGGTTAGGTTAGGTTAGGTTAGGTTAGGTTAGGTTAGGTTAGGTTAGGTTAGGTTAGGTTAGGTTAGGTTAGGTTAGGTTAGGTTAGGTTAGGTTAGGTTAGGTTAGGTTAGGTTAGGTTAGGTTAGGTTAGGTTAGGTTAGGTTAGGTTAGGTTAGGTTAGGTTAGGTTAGGTTAGGTTAGGTTAGGTTAGGTTAGGTTAGGTTAGGTTAGGTTAGGTTAGGTTAGGTTAGGTTAGGTTAGGTTAGGTTAGGTTAGGTTAGGTTAGGTTAGGTTAGGTTAGGTTAGGTTAGGTTAGGTTAGGTTAGGTTAGGTTAGGTTAGGTTAGGTTAGGTTAGGTTAGGTTAGGTTAGGTTAGGTTAGGTTAGGTTAGGTTAGGTTAGGTTAGGTTAGGTTAGGTTAGGTTAGGTTAGGTTAGGTTAGGTTAGGTTAGGTTAGGTTAGGTTAGGTTAGGTTAGGTTAGGTTAGGTTAGGTTAGGTTAGGTTAGGTTAGGTTAGGTTAGGTTAGGTTAGGTTAGGTTAGGTTAGGTTAGGTTAGGTTAGGTTAGGTTAGGTTAGGTTAGGTTAGGTTAGGTTAGGTTAGGTTAGGTTAGGTTAGGTTAGGTTAGGTTAGGTTAGGTTAGGTTAGGTTAGGTTAGGTTAGGTTAGGTTAGGTTAGGTTAGGTTAGGTTAGGTTAGGTTAGGTTAGGTTAGGTTAGGTTAGGTTAGGTTAGGTTAGGTTAGGTTAGGTTAGGTTAGGTTAGGTTAGGTTAGGTTAGGTTAGGTTAGGTTAGGTTAGGTTAGGTTAGGTTAGGTTAGGTTAGGTTAGGTTAGGTTAGGTTAGGTTAGGTTAGGTTAGGTTAGGTTAGGTTAGGTTAGGTTAGGTTAGGTTAGGTTAGGTTAGGTTAGGTTAGGTTAGGTTAGGTTAGGTTAGGTTAGGTTAGGTTAGGTTAGGTTAGGTTAGGTTAGGTTAGGTTAGGTTAGGTTAGGTTAGGTTAGGTTAGGTTAGGTTAGGTTAGGTTAGGTTAGGTTAGGTTAGGTTAGGTTAGGTTAGGTTAGGTTAGGTTAGGTTAGGTTAGGTTAGGTTAGGTTAGGTTAGGTTAGGTTAGGTTAGGTTAGGTTAGGTTAGGTTAGGTTAGGTTAGGTTAGGTTAGGTTAGGTTAGGTTAGGTTAGGTTAGGTTAGGTTAGGTTAGGTTAGGTTAGGTTAGGTTAGGTTAGGTTAGGTTAGGTTAGGTTAGGTTAGGTTAGGTTAGGTTAGGTTAGGTTAGGTTAGGTTAGGTTAGGTTAGGTTAGGTTAGGTTAGGTTAGGTTAGGTTAGGTTAGGTTAGGTTAGGTTAGGTTAGGTTAGGTTAGGTTAGGTTAGGTTAGGTTAGGTTAGGTTAGGTTAGGTTAGGTTAGGTTAGGTTAGGTTAGGTTAGGTTAGGTTAGGTTAGGTTAGGTTAGGTTAGGTTAGGTTAGGTTAGGTTAGGTTAGGTTAGGTTAGGTTAGGTTAGGTTAGGTTAGGTTAGGTTAGGTTAGGTTAGGTTAGGTTAGGTTAGGTTAGGTTAGGTTAGGTTAGGTTAGGTTAGGTTAGGTTAGGTTAGGTTAGGTTAGGTTAGGTTAGGTTAGGTTAGGTTAGGTTAGGTTAGGTTAGGTTAGGTTAGGTTAGGTTAGGTTAGGTTAGGTTAGGTTAGGTTAGGTTAGGTTAGGTTAGGTTAGGTTAGGTTAGGTTAGGTTAGGTTAGGTTAGGTTAGGTTAGGTTAGGTTAGGTTAGGTTAGGTTAGGTTAGGTTAGGTTAGGTTAGGTTAGGTTAGGTTAGGTTAGGTT
>OX421379.1:14699734-15043383 GCA_949126905.1 Amorpha juglandis | reverse complement strand
GGTTTGGGCTGTGCGTTGATAGATCACTATGTCTGTCAGTCACCTTTGAGATTTATGTATTTAGATTGATTTACAAAACATGTATAAAGGCGAACTTACTACCAGGGGAGTTTTCTAAAATTACATCGTCAAGGTGGTAGGTCCCTCGTATGCGAGAGGCCATCTGGGTTGGTACCACCGCTTTGTCTATTTCTACCGCCAAGCAGTAGTGTGTAAGCACTGTTGTGTTTCGGTTTGAAGGACATTGAAGCCAGTGAAATTACTGGGCATTGTGAGACTTAACATTATGTCCCGGGGTGACGAGCACAGTTCAGTGCCATGCAGTTATTTGTAATAAAGTAAATATATTAAATATAAAAGTTCAGTGTGTTGTTGCTTCTGTTTATGGGCAGGCGTGGCGCTTACCATCAGCCGAACGCCTTGCTCGTCTCGTCGTTTGATCAAATTAAATTAAACTGTGTTTCCAAATGTTGATTCTAAGTGGACCAACAATATCTTAGACCCAAAGCGAACCTCACCCATACTTGGTACATTTACTGTGCTGATTAACGGAGGAGGCAATGCCGAAACTTAGTTCCCGTTGCGGGTGGTAGGGGTCAAATGGCGGATCGCCCTACATAATACCAAATTAACCGTCAAATCATAATGGAATACCGGACCCTCGCCTAAGCCGGGCAGAAAGAATTAACAAAAATTATGTAAATGTTTGTTTGGTGAAGACAATGATTATTATAATTTTTTTTATGGTAAGTGCTACGCAGAACATAGAACTTTGAATTACAAAGCACTGTACGGCACTGAACTGCGCTCGTCACCCTGAGACATAAGATGTTAAGTCTCATAATGCCCAGTCATTTCACTGGCTTCAATGCCCTTCAAACCGCAACACAACAGTACTTACACACTGTTGCTTGTCGGCAGAAATAGACAAAGCGGCGGTACCAGCCCAGACGGCCTTTCGCATACTAGGGACCTACCACCTTGTATATGTGACAACACTTTGTGTTGACTGGATCTAAGGCTTAATAGTTAAGCCCGAATTATTCACCTCGGCATGAGGACAAGTCTTCAGTTGTTTGTCATCATTTTAGACAAAACAACTTCTGTTAGTAACCTAACCTAACCTAATAATAGTTATTGAACCTGAGTGGTAGAGCCACGCTGTAGACAGTTTTGTCTACAGCATGAATGGGCTGGCTCGACCGGGTCGTTACCACTGTCTCACAGAAAACCGACGTAAAATAGCAACTTGCCCAATGCCAATCCCCTTCCCGATCCCTTAATTATCCCTTTCCTTTAAAGTCGGCAACGCGTATTGAGTGCGTACATGGGCGGTAGATATCACTTACCATCAGGTGACCCATTTGCTCGTTTGCCGTCCTATGCCCTAATTTTTTTTCTTTTTTTTTTATCCTGGCTCGGCAATGTGACGCAATCCAAGAATAGTGTCGACCAACGATAAACAATGTGTTCATCGTAGGTCGGCAAGATCATGCCAAAGGGCCAAGGGGGAGGGGAAGGAAAAAGGGATGGGAAAAGGGTTAGGATCAGAGGGCAAGCCCCCTGGGGAGAACCGGATATACACTGACTGACCCTGGAAAGCGATCCACACTTGGTGGGCCACTATGGCAGGTTTTAGCACCAGTGTACGGTGGTCGCTATCCGGTCGAATACAAATATCCTCCCACCAGCAAAATAAAATTGTCATAGAATCAAATTAGAATGTCAAATGTATATAAAAATACTGACAACGTATTTATACGGCTAGTAAATATCTTATTATATTACCTATAAAAGACGAACATTACTGTATACTATAGTTATCGAACAATATTTATACTCATTTAATTATGCCGTTCACAGTGATTAAGTAAAAATCTAAACTCATCACTAATAACTAATAACGTATTCTCCTATAAATCGTGAGCAAATGTAAGAATTGCATTTTTCATATCACATAATGCATATGTACCTGTACTTATTGTAGAAAAATATAGTATTATTTTTGACGATATGTATCAAATATATTCTATTAAATATATTATTCAGTACGAAGATAGAAGATCGTGATAAAATATTACACAAAAAAAAATATCTAGACTAGATTTTCATTTCAAACGAGAAATGTGGGCGTAAAGAAATTAAATTTCAGAAAATCAATTATCTTTAAGCATTCAAATAAAAGTCTAACCGGTAAATACTGTCTTTATAACAACAGTAGTAGATTATAAAATATCTGTTTTCTCTATATACCTCTGATCTAAAATATCACCAAAATTATAAGATAAAATAATACTTTAAACAGAAAGAAAATGTTATAAAAGCCTAAGTAAGACTTAGTCATCTTCAGCAAATAATAGTTCGTTATCATTAGTTAAGTAAGTTTTAAAAATGGGTTGTCGTGACAAAGCAACTTACCGAATAACGCCATTATTCCAAGAAATTAGCATACGCGTCGCACTAACCCGTGTAAATGTGTTAATACCGAAATAAAGTTTAAAAAATAGCACAATTCTTACAACAAAGGTCACGTTATCACATACGGTTAGGATTCGTTCACGCACTGGCCGCTGACACAAAAATATACCATTCGATATTTAAATTTGACAGCTCGATTCAAGCGCGGGAACATTTTGACGTTTTATATATTTTTAATGTATTTTTTTATGGTTTGGATCGAAATCGGCCACGGTTTTGTGTCGAACGCGGAGCTGCCCGGGACATCCCACGGGCTCCGGAGGCTGACTCTCGCCCGTCTGCCGGTCGAAGCTTCATATGATGCGCATCCCCTCTTGCGTAACTGACATCGTTTTAAATTGGAATTTATTATTGCGATTTTTTTTATGTTATATGTTCGGTTACATGTTTAGTGATCCGTAGATTTGATTTATTAAGTAATTTATATTTTTTTTTTTATTTATTTATATTTTATTTTTAAAAATACTGGGTAAAATTAAGATAAAATAATTTAAATTAACACCTAAAACTGTTTCATAAATTTTATAACAAGTACATTAATACTGACGAAACAAAGCTGTCGTAAAATATTATTTCGTTGAAATTTTCTCACCATAGGCAGCTTCAACCGGTCCATATTTTTCGGGAAAATCCATGTAGCGCATGCGCGAACTGGGAAACCCGAGTGAGACAACTACAATAGACACATTAAAAAAAGAAAGAGAAGACTGTATCTTTAAATGTGAGTGCATATAATCTACTCAATTTGTTGCCTAGACACGTACGAATTAAAAAAAAAGAAAATGTTATATTCATGTTATAGTCGTGAGTCAAAAGTTCAAAGTATTTGTACTTGAGACATAATATTTGAAAATATAATTAAAGTAATACGACGATTAATATAAACTACACAAATAAAGTTCCTATAGCATATTCATACATCAGCGATAGTTCAGCGGGGAGTGGTACGGACTGTCGATACGAAAGTCGCGGGTTCGAAACCAGCCCCAAGAGCATGCACCTTTGAACTTCTAAGTTACGTGTGTATTAATTGTTAATTATCGTTTGCTTTAACGGGGATGGAATCATCGTGAGGAAACCTGCATACCTGAGAACTCAATAAGATTTTTCGAAGGTATGTGAAGTCTGCCAACCCGCATTAGACCAGCGTGGAGGACTAAAGCCTAACCCCTCTCATTCAGTAGAGGAGATCCATGCCCAGCAGTGGGATATCATACGGGGCTAGTATTATTATACTATTATTTATAGCTTATTTAAACATTGTGTGTCCCTCAAACCTATAAAAATAACACCTAAAATTCATCAGTCTTTTATTTATCATACCTTATATTTCCACTGCCTGACTGCCTCGGTGGCACAGTTGTAATGTATACAACTGCTGTACTAAGGTCACGGGTTCGATCTCCGGGTCTGGTATAGTGTTATTGGATCTTTCTATCAAAAAATGCATAGTATCATTCCGGAGTCTAGAATTGTGCCCGGTAAGGCGATAGGCTCGCCCCATATCACATCATAGGACGGATATATGCTCGGTGAAATGTGGATGTGCTAGTTACACCTCTACGTACACCTTCAGGGATTACGGGCGTATATACGTATTTCTTATTCCAGAACGTTTTTTACTCTTATTTTCCTGTTATGGCCAGTTACAAAGGGAAATATGCAACCAGTCGTCACTGATAGTTTTATTATTTTGTTATCCGGGCAAACTGGATATGCTACATGTGATGGTAAATGGAGTACAATCTGAGAAAATCAAGTTGTGAAAATTATCACGATCTACCTTTTCGCGGATCACACTTTGTATAAAATAATCATCGAATTTCAGATAAATATTTTTTCTGCAACTGTATGCAATTATGCTGCAATTGGGACTAAAAAAACAATACACTTTACGGCACAGAAAGACTATTTTTTGGACTGCATTACTCTTACCACAGGTGTAGTGTAGTCACTTTGCCGTGCTCGGATAAAAAAAAAGTATTATTTTGTTTAGAGGCAAATTGATACCTAAGAGGGAATTGGAATAGATTAATAAATAAGCTCACGCTTCTATCCGCAAGGGAGAAAGCAGAGGTAATGTACCAACATTTCGCCGAGCTTTTTTCCGTCCCATGATGATAGTGAGCGAGCCTGTCCAATACCAAGCACAAATTCCAATTCCATACAATTCATGTGTCATTTTCCGAATCGAAAATTTAAACAAATTACGATTGCCTGACCTGGGAATTAAACCCAGGGTTAGACCGTTCTTAGCCTTAGTACCACACCAAAAATTGACATTAATATTTATAAATTTTTTAACTGACAAAATCTAATTCCATATTGAACTCCATTCTCCAAAATCGTCACAAGTAAACCCACGTATTACGACTACACTCTCCTGTTTATCCCATATTTATAAAAGCATCTAGTTTTAGACGCAACAATTTATATTCTTGACATTTCACATTCATTTTGAGTGTCCCTCAGAGACTGCAGGGCCCCAGGGAAAGCCAAACACAACCAAATTATATATTCACTAACTCAATTTGTAACACCGCGGGTCCATTGTGCATATATCAAGAAATAGCAGTTGGTAGCACCGATTTCTCTATTTGGCACAGTTTAACCTAGATCAGCATTGAGACCTAGGCTACTTTTTGTACTAGAAAAAACGCGGGTGGAGTTGCGAGCAGAATCTAGTTAACTCATAATAGAGTAGCCTAGAGTCTCGCCTCGGTAAGCTGGCGCTAATATTTATAAATTAAATAAAAATTAATAATTAATTAATAATAATTATTATTAATAATTATTAATTTTATTTATTAATTAAATTAATATTTATTTTTTATTATTTATATTTATTTTTAGTGTGGCACTAGCCCATAAATAGATGCAACACGGAACACCACATAGAACTTTGAATTACAAAGCACTGCATGGCACTGAACTGCGCTCGTCACCCCGAGACAAAATATTAAGTCTCATAATGCCCAGTAATTTCACTAGCTTTAATGTCCATCAAACCGAAACATAACAGTGCTTACACACTGTTGCTTGGCGGCAGAAACACAGCAAAGCTGACAAAACTTAAACGGTACGACTCTGCCACAATTTGCGGAGAAAGGAGGTCGCCAGTATACCAATGGATATTATTATAAAAAAACATTTGCAGAGTTATTGTGTAACATACATAAAATAAACAGTAAATACGCCCCTGAACTTTGGAGTACAGAAGTAACCAAACATCGTTTGTATTAAGTCATTCACCACGAATATCTAGAAAGGTTGAACGCTTACCAAAGTAGGCTAACTTTCAGCCTGGAACTACAACTCTCATGAATAATTACAGCTGACATCAATAAACATTTTACTCCAAAATCAACTACATTTCCTTCAATATAAGGTTCATAATTAAACGGCCGTGGAAAGCATTTAAATATTACAGCGCCAAAGGTTTCCAGCGAAGGTGTATTAAAGGGTTTTCGTTAAGTGGCAGATTTGCAAAGGGCGCTTGAGTTTTGATCAACACTGCTTCCGTGCGTAATAATTTTGATAGCAACCCGTTATACATAACCTGGTGCATTACTGGTGGTAGGATATTCATATCTGCCCGCATAGACCACCATACACATGGTGTTAAAACCTACCATAGTGATCCATACGCCTTGTGTGAGTCACGTTCCAGGATCAGTCAGTATATCCGGTTCTCACGAGAGGCTTGCGACATGTCTTGATGGTTGATTGGGGCAGGTATAGGGGTACATCCTTGTATCCCTGTGCCTGCATTGGTCATCCGCCTGGGCTGTCGTAGGCCCCTCGATTTACTCCTTCCCTCTCCAAAGAGGGAAGAAGCATTTAATTCGGCGTTAAGGCGTATGTTCCCATGTTTGTATTCTTTTCTAAATACGGTCTTTTATTTCCACGATAACAAAATTTTACGGATTAAATCATAAGTAACATTGTATATAATAAACGGTATCGGATCTGTAAATACAGCTTGTGTATAAGTGACAACAATTGGTACACAATACGAGTAATTGTCCCTTCGCATTGTAAATCTGCGCGTGCCGGCGTGGGTGCTGCTTCTATTGACGCGTCAAAACTGAAACAGTAATTGGCCGAAAGAACATTCTCGGTAATCTATTCCCTTCGCAAATATTTATATTAACTCAACGGTGGTGAAACAGACGTATAATTATTGAAATAATACTAATTTAATTTAGGTTCTGGAATGGAGGCCACGTACTGGCAAGCGCAGCGTTGGGCGTCCACCTACAAGGTGCACAGATGACCTGATAAAGGTCGCAGGAAGTCGCTGGATGCAAGCCGCTTCCAACAGGTCAGTCTGGAAATCTTTGGGGGAGGCCTATGTTCAGCAGTGGACTTCTTGTGGCTGATGGTGATTATGTTGATGAAACGAATTTTATCACGGTTTTTATTTTATTTTTTTTATAATGAGATTCCTATACTGATGTTGTAAAGAATTGATATTCGATACACAAAATCCCTAGATACATTATACAGCCATGCCACAATTTTTCGGCTCGTCCGGATTATTACCACTGTCTCACAGAAGACCTAGATGAAGCAGCCGTTTTCTACCACATTTATGTGCGGTGACTAAGATATTCGGAGGTCCAAAACCCCCTCCCCTTCCTAATCCCGTATTTATCACATTCCTTTTAGGTTTCGCAACGCGTCCATGATTCTTCTAGTATTTTGAGCGTTTATAGGCGGCATGTCTACCGCCCATGAACTGACCATCAGGCGACCCACTTGCTCGTTTGCCGCCCATGCTATAAAAAGAAATTGCATGCTTTAACTACTAATTTCCCGAAAGATCATTAAAATTATATGTCATATACCATCTCTTGTGGCTGCAATACTCCAAAAACTGCCTTTAACACTTTAAACATCCTTAAAATATTATTAAACTTAAACACAAAACAACAAATTCATTGTACTAGGTCACAACACTCGCACAATTTACGATAGCGGCATTGTAGAGCGATCCGGACACTTCCAGTACGCACCGGACGCGGCCGGACAGGTGCCGGACACGCGTGCGACAAATTGGTGTAGCCCCGGACACGTCACGCGACTGAATGGGATAAATCTGGACCGTTGACGCGTGTGGACTGGTTGGATGCGATTTATTATATACATTGTTATTTTGTTTACATGCGACTCTATCTCTCTAATGCTACAAGGCCGTTAACCGGGCAAATGGGTCACCTTAAGGTAAGTGGTCACTATTACCTGTGAACACCTATGTTATTGGCTCAGTTTTTTTTTAGCTTGATAGGATAACGTAACGAGTAGGTCAATTGCTGATAATAAGCACCTTTATCCATCCGGCAAGTAAATAGGAGCAACAATTTTATATCTTCAAACATTCTTATGCAAAAACTTACAATATTTTGCTATGCATCCAAATGAAATGCACGGCAAAGCGACTGCACCACACTCGATATCAAGCGCCATGAAGTCGCAAAACCAGCGACCACCGACAAATAATGAGTTTATGGTTGGTCATGATGCCGGCCCTCATAAATGCGCCTTTACACTCCGAAGAGGAAAATTAAATCGAAGGGCCCGCGACAGGGCAGGCGGATGACCGATGCCGGCACAGAGATACAAGGATGGACCCACCCTGCCCCGATCAACCATCAAATCATTCCGGCATGTCGCAAGCCCCTCGGGAGAACCGGTCATACATTAGCTAATCTCGAAACGCGATCCACACAAGGTGTGTGGGTCACTATGGCAGGTTTCAACACCATGAGTAAGGTGGTCGCCAACCAAAGAGATACGAATATCCTACCATCACCATGTAGTTTCTATACTATTTCCATAAAACCATGTGCCTAAAGTTGCATAAGAAAGTCAAAATAGCTTTATAAAGCTAACAGTCTAGAAGCACAAACAAACAGTCTATATAAAGTCAAAATAACTTATAAAGCTAACAGTCTAGAAGCACAAACAAACAGTCCATATTTACCAAAACCAATTTAGTCTATGAACTCGTAGAACGGGTTACGAGCTACGGCGCCGTAGCAAATACTACGCGTTTTCGTAGCACATTTTTGTACCAGCTGTGAAGAACGAAATTAGTTCGCTACCCCCATTAACATACAGATTGCGTAAGTACTACAGGAACTTCAGAGAGCTTCTTATGGATAATAATAAAAAATATTAATGACGTATTAAATTATCATATTAAGTGGTAAAACTACGGTATGCGGTCTTTTATTGTATACAACATGAATTCTAACCGGATCGGGCTATTACTATTATCACTGTATCTCAAAAAACCCGACGTAAAGTTGCTACTTGTTACTATGATGTGTTTTGTACAGTAAAAACGTTTCCGGAAGTGTAAATCCCCCATTCCCAATCCTATTTTTTTCCTTTAAGGGCGTCAACGCATTATTTGTCTGGCATTTTGGATGTTCAAGGGCGGTGAAGCTCATGGAAAACATGAGCTGAGCTGAGCTGAGCTCTGCTGTATGAAAAAAAAATGCTATATTCATCTATGTATATAAAAGCGAAATTTTATTTATTTATTTATTTACATAGGTAATTTATAACATCAATTACAGAAATATCATTCACTCACTGACAGACTGACTGGTTAATCACGAAATCTCAAAAACTACTCAAGCTGGGATCTTGGAATGTGGTCAGATGATGATATAATCTAAGGGCCAGGCAAGAAAGATTTTTAGGAAATTTACATTTTAAGGGAGTAAAAAGGAGGGTTGAACCTTGTATGAAACTTTTTATGGGACGTAATACGACGGCTAAATTGAAAGACATATAAGCGGGCAACAGTATTAAATAAAACTGTGATAAACGCAAAATTACGTAAAACCTAACCTATTTATAAAGGCATCATACACAAAAGTCTATTTGAATATAATGATTTTCTAAATACTGGCTCCATTTTTATACAACGTTCCATCGTCTCTCTCATCCATAAATTTCCCTCCTCGTAAAAAGACTGGGCCCTTAACAAAAGAATAATTTTGAAAAAAACTTGCGTCGGCAACAATCCCCGCCATCTTGTTTAGGGTTTGATTAAAGATAAGGGCTTCCAATTTGCATAAGTGGCCCTTTAACGAACCGTCAGTTAAACGTATGAAAAAATCTACAATCTTCGACGATTTTTCTCGATTTATACATAAAAAATGATTGCCCACTTTTGTCTCAATGTTTTAATTTGTTTTGTATATTTTAATTTTATTATTTTCTATGTTCTGATAACGTATGATTACACAGGTTTAAAGAATATTTTATTTGCATTGATTTTACTAACCATACTAGAATAATTAAATAATAATAATAATTGCCATATTCAACAAAGAATAGACAGATATAGATATACAAAAGACAGATATATCTTACTTACCATACTAATCCTTTTATATTAAACATAAAGTTTTAATTTAGCTTATAATATAATAATATATAATAAATAAGTAGTCTTAATTTAATTTAGTCTTAAATTCGACATTTTCTAGACAGGAAATAAAATACGATTAATAAAAAAATGCTGTAGACAGTTTTGCCTACATTATGAATGGGGCAGCTCGACCGGGCTACCACTGGGTCACAAAAAACCGAAGCAGCTTGCTGTTGCATTTCCTACGATGAGTGATACATCAGGAGACCCAAATCGCCCTCCCCATAAATATCCCTTCCCTATAAGGTTTGCAACGCATATATGATTTCTTACGTAAAATGTGTGTTCAAAAGCCAAATAACAATGAATGGACTATTTTAATTTTGCATTATCTTTGTATATAAAAATTTCGTGTCACGTTGTTTGTCCGCGGTGAACTCCCTGAACTACTGAACCGAATTTAATCAAATTTTGCATACTTGTGCAGTTTGATCCAACTTGAGAGATAGGATAGTTTATATTTCAATTTATGGTCGCAATTTTTTTTTTATAATTATATGTGAGTTCCATAAGATTCTAACAGATAGCGGTGTAAGGTAATTTATCGGCTGGATTGAGTAAATATCCAATAAATGGCGCAAACTGTATTGAATAGTTCGCTACAATATAATTTAACATATACCTCAGCCACAGCAACGCGTGGCCGGGTCTGCTAGTTGTCTATGTATATTATATTGTTCGATACTTATAACATTTTGCAATACCTTGATGTAGAGGTAGCTTCAGTAAAAATTCTCTCTATAAACCAGCGAGCAGTGTACCAATACAAAATACTCTGAATACAGTATACGATACAACGTACGTTTAATAGTACGCGCAGCCTCTATCGTGCTTTATTAATATTTTATACTCGCTTTATGCATTTTCAACTGAAAAACGTTTATGTTCGAGCAATTCTATTTAATTATTAAACTTGCAGAATGCTTTAAAGAGAAATAATGTTTATTTTATATTATACAAGTTTTAATTTCTCGACAGGTTAATTAACTTTAAGTGGAAAACTTTGAAGATCGAATCACGGTGTATATAATAACATGCTGTATCGCATAGAGGTATTTTACAAGGTGGTAGGTCCCGCGTATGTGAAAGGCTTTCTGGGTTGGTACCACCACTTTGTCTATCCAGAGGCCCAAATCCCCCTCCCTTTCCCAATTCCTTAATTATGCCTTACCTTTAAGGTCGGCAACGTGCCTATGATTCTTTGGAGATCACTTACCATCAGGTGACCACTTGCTCATTCGCCGATCTATGCTAAAATAAAACAAACCAAAAATAGTGAATAGCGATGAAAATATAGCAACATAGCAACGAAACTCTATCCTTTAAGAGCCAACACTTAAGACCTTCCGGGAATCAGATTACAGACACTGCCAATAGGGAGATACAAACAAAAATCTTTACAAGGGAGAAGGTAGTCCGCCACAACATAATCGTAATTTCAGGGATATTATTATTTAGGGTTATTTTACGGCTTCACGCCTGAAATCTCCGAAGGGGTAGGCAAAGGTGTAACCTGTAGACCATTTCGCCGAGCTTATTTCCGTCCCGTGATGTGATAGGGAGCGAGCCTATAACCATACCAGGCACAATTCCCGACTCTTGACTGATGAGCATTTCTTAATAGGAAAATCCAATATCACTTTTACCCGACCAGGGAATCGAACCCGAGACCTCAGCATGGCAGTCACACCTCGTACGCAATACTACTCCGGTGCTATACTATTCGCTTCGGCCCTCTTCGAAGAGTGAAAAACATTTTATATAACTTTTATACAGGCCGGTATGATTCTGGTGAACCTCCGATAAACTCATTATTTGTTGATGATCGCTGGTCTTTTGGACTGTACTACGCTTAGCATCAGGTGTAGTGCAGCCACTTAACATTCTCGGATACAAAAGACAGTGGTAGTATCCCGGTTGAGCCAGCCCATTTAAGCTGTACCTAAACAAAACTAAAAACTTTGCCACGATACAATAAAAAAAGTAATAAAACTAGGGCGACTCATTTTAGCTGAATTCATTTAACACTTTGTGTCCGTTATCAGAATTTGTTAGAAAGAAATGAAATTGTTTGATGGTTATAAATTTTTATTTTTATCAAATTACAATCAACATTTAATAAACACAATATCAAACAGAAGAACTTATATTTTACACAAAACAATCTTTGGTTATTATAACTATAGTAAAAGCTGTATAAGTGGGATTTGAAGGGACCTACATTATTTTATCACTTATAGAGGCTTTTCATTTACCCAGTTTCCCGAATAGGCAGATTAACATGACAGTTGTCTTATTTATAGAGGGTCCCACCATGAGAGGTTGAAATGTTAGTAAACGGTCTAATTCTTTCTCAAAACAAACGCGTCATAATTTGTCTACACCTGAATTGTCTCACTTACACGGGCTATTGAGCTACAAAGTTCCAAGTATAGAGGTAAACATCGAAAAAGTCTAAATCAAGTCTCAGTTACAAAGGTTTGAAAATTCCCAGTAAAAGAGGTATTTCAATGTCGGGACCTCATTGTAATAGGGGGCGAGCACCGCCATAATGGGCACAGATCCAAACTCCGGTCTAATACTGCGCACTTCATGATAGTAAACCCCAATATCATTTGAACCGACCCAGGGATCGAACCCGAGACCTCAGTACAGCATTTGTATCGCGCACCCAATACAACTGCACCACCTAGGCATCCACATAGAATCAATTAATTCATAGAATTTTATCTTAAATATTTAATGTATAAAACATATATCAGTTATTAATAGAAAAACCACGCCCTTTTACACAAATATTTTACGCAATATAATTTCTTTTCTGTTGTTTTTTTATAGCATAGGCCGGCAAACAAGCAAGTGGGCCACCTGATGGTAAGTGATTTCCAGCGCCCATGCACGCCCACAACACTAGAAGAATTATAGGCACGTTACCGACCTCAAAGGGAAGGGATAATTAAGAGATTGGGAAGGGGAGGGGGATTTGGGCGACCGGATATCTCGCTCACCGTATGAAACGCAGCAAGTCTGCAACGCAGCTACTTTAAGTCGGTTGTCTGTGAGACAGTGGTAACGACCCAGTCGAGCCGGCCCATTCCTGCTGTAGATAAAGCTGTCTACAACGTGGCTCTACCACTCAAATCATAGCCACTTTGCCGTACCAAAATAAAAAACCAATACACTCACATCCTTAAGTCTAATCAAATCACTAATCAATAGTGACCCTGCTTACCCTATAAGAATCCCCTACAATGTCAGCAGTACTTTTCTGAAAGAAACCACTATCAGAATCCAGTCCTGTCTTTCCAGTCATTCCTTCAATAGCCGTCACCACGTCATTCGTCTTCTTACCATTCTTATAACCTAGTGTTATATTGTACCTATTCACCTCTAGGCTTTTAGTGCTAAAACTCCGGCCTAGACTCTTAGATCTTTTAACAGTGAACTTGTCTTTAGGTATTTTTGAAGCTATATCGTATATAGGGTTGATTATTCCCGTATAGTTAGTGACGTGCTGGTTCGAATTGACGGGGCTTTGGTCTGAGTTATCGAGGACTTGGAGACGGTTTGGTGGTTGGTAGTTGGCGTAGTGAGGTACCTGCGGAAAATTTTTTATTATTTCAAACGTTGCATTGCTATAAATTAATAGTAATACTAGCCCTGTATTATATACATCCCACTCCTGGGCACGGGTCTCCTCTACTGAATGATTAGGCTTTAGTCCACCACGCTGGCAGTAGCGGGTTGGCATACTTCACATACCTTCGAAAAACCTTATCGAGTTTTCAAGTATGCAGGTTTCACGATGTTTCCTTCACCGTTAAAGCAAGCGATATTTAACAATTAATATACACGTAACTTAGAAAAGTCAGAAGTGTATGCTCTTGGGGCTGGTTTCGAACCTGCAACTTTCGTCTCGACAGTCCGTACCGCTCCCCACTGAGCTATCGCTGCTATGAAACTAACCTAAAATTTAGAAAGATCAGCATGATTACAGCAGTAATACCTCCCTTTTCATATACTGTACGGTTTTAATTTGTTCAGCAAAGCAAGTCTAGACAGCTTCGTGGTACTTTTTTAAGGTGCATGACCTATGATAGAATATTCAGAAGAGCCTTTAAACTTAATTCGGTTTAAAAAGTCACCCTCAGCTGTTCACATGTTTGTTGAACGAACGTTGCTAATAAAAATTGTTTCGTTTTAGTACATTTAGAAAATCGTCAAAAGTGGCAATACGTGAACGTTTCCGAAGTTGTTTTTTTCCGATAATAATTCATATAAATTTATTTACTGCATAATTTTCAATAAAACTTATATTTTATTACATCATATGTTTTGCTAATATAATAATTATTTATTTATTTTTTAATAAGTCATATATGGATGCCAATGTGCCATGTAGTGCTTTATAATTCAAATTTCTGTGTAGTGTTGCTTCTGTTTATGGGCAGGCGTGGCGCTTACCATGCGAGCGCCGTGCTCGTCTCGTCATTCAATAAAATTACTACGACTGTTATGAATTATTATCATAAAAAACTACTTTATAACGCTCTACCGTACTACCGTAATGGTGCTGCCACACCGGTGTTATAAAATGTTATATAACATTTTATAACAGCGGTGTGGCAGCATCATTTAGTAAACATTTCTTAACAATTTGTAACATTTTGTAACCGCGGGCGGCGGTACTTTTGAGAGCGGCGCCGTCAAAGAAGCCGTCAAAGAAGCCGTGAAAGAAGGGCCGATGTCATGTTTTCAAATGTTATAAAATGTTAAAAATTTTTAGAAAATATTAGAAAATGTTTTTGTTAACATTTTATAACATCGGTGTGGCAGCATCATAAAGTTCACGTATTTGAGCTTTAGTATTTTTCCCTTTCCAGCGACGATATTAAAGCACCATCTGCTTGGCTTCGTATAGATATTCAACGTGTGCTCGCGATGTTATGAGTGAGGGATGTGTATATATACACACAATGACTATGTGTGCGTGTGCATAGAACGGCAACTGACACGTCATTTTCAATTCATAATAAGTTTTTAGAAAAAAAAAACAACCGACGAAAAAATAGAAAAGCAAAAAATAAGCCCGTGTTGCTGCCAGTCAACTGAAATTGCACTGACTCCAGAGTTGCAATTGCGGTTGCAATGAGGTTTTTTATTTTCTGCTTTTCAGTTTTTTCGTCGGTTGAATTTTTTGTTGTCTTGGGGTGACGAGCGCAGTTTTCAATGCCATGCAGAGCTTTGTAATTCAAATTTCTGTGTGGTGTTGCTTCTGTTTACCATCAGGCGAGCGCGTTGCTCGTCTCCTCATTCAATCAAATAAAAAAAAAAGTATTATTTTTGTTAGGATCGCTGTGTTTTAAATCCATTAAATTTACTATTGATAGTATAGTTAAGCTATCCACATTTTGTCGCACTGTGCGTAAACACGTTTATGTTCCGCTATAAAGGAAATTACTGGGCATTACGAGACATATCTTAAATCACAAGTTGATGACCGCAATACATCCTGCAGTTTCAAACTTCTAAGTGGTGTTGCATCTGTTTATGGGCAGACTTGCCACCAGCCAAGCGACCTGCTCGTCTTTCCATTCAAACGAATAAAACACGACATAAAACGCACTTGACTGCCTCGACTGGATCTCCTCGGCAACGGTGGTGGTGGAGGAGGTGCCTCATCTCCTGAAACGTAATCTGGTGGTCTTGCTTTGTACGTCTGTGGGTTAACTGGCAGGTCCCCAGGTTCTGGTAGCTTCCAAGCACTAGATAGATAGATAGGTAGATAACTCTTTATTGCACACCAATAATTAAACTTATACATTAAGGACCTTACAACTAAATCAAGCTACAAAAGGCACTAGAAACACATTTTTACAACATATTATGAGCCATATGATCGCGAGCGAGACTATCGCCATAACGAGCAACAGAAAGCGGACAGCGATACAAATAATTGAGTTTTTCAAGCCCTGTATTACGTACTTACTTTATAAAATTTTAATTGTTATGACACTCTTTTAATTTAAGTTAATTAGTTAATTTAGTTTAATTAAGTAAACCCTGTTATTAGCTCTACTTTTATAAATAACAAATGTTATTTTTTTTGTATCGCTGTTAGTTTTCTAAATAAATGAATAAATCTCCAATGTCAGGCAAGTCATGTGACTTTTCGAATCGAAAGCTCAAATACAAGTTATAATTGTCTTAACCCAAGACCTAACAGTTGCTGAGCCTAAATCAGCTGACAAGAAGAATAAGTAAATAAATATATACACCCAACAGTCACATACATAGTCCTGACCCCACAGTAAGATACGAGTCTTGTGTCGTGGGTATCAGGAACTACGAGAGACTTTCCCTCTCACAACACCCAGACCCCGAAACAAATATTTGTGGATCACACAAAAATTTGTCTCGGTGCGGGGATCGAACTCGCGGCCTCTCGCTTCACAGCCGGCTACTCGCCCGATGCGCCACGGAGGCTGTCAATGAAATATATCTCCTGCCCTATAATGAAATATGTCTACATTGAAATATGTCTCCTTTCCCTCACTAATCCTTTAATATCCCCTTTCCTTCAAGGCCGGCAACGCGTCATGATTCTTTTAGTATTGTGAAAGTTCTATAGGAGTGAAATAAGATCAGGTAACCGACTTGCACTGCCTACCTGTGCTATAAAAATATTAGTAAATATAGACATCAGTTAAACCAATACCTGTTAGCCCTCTCGCTGCTTCGGGACCGTGCAGCGCGAGCCAGTCGGTGAAGAGCGAACAATGCGCCTTCGCTCGCATCGCCGAGATATGAACATAGTTCTTGGAGAATCTGCAACCAAAGACAAACGGAAGTCCCCGCAGAATTTAAAATTATGTGTAGTGTTGTTTATGGGCAGATGTGACGATTACCATCAGGTGATTTTTTTTTAATTTAATGACGAGACGAGCAAAGCGCTCGCCTGATGGTAAGCGCCACGCCCGCCCATAAATAGAAGCAACACCACACGGAAATTTAAATTACAAAGCACTGTATGGCACTGAACTGCGCTCGTCATCCCGAGAGATTAGATGTTAAGTCTCATAATGCCCAGTAATTTCACTGGCTTCAATATCCTTCAAACCGAAACACAACAGTGTGTCACACTGTTGCTTAACAGCAGAAATAGACAAAGCGGTGGTACCAACCCAGACAGCCTCTCGCATACGAGGGACCTACCACCTTGTAAACAGTGACAGTAATATTTAGACTGTTCTGTTTTTTTTTCATCACGTTTTAGCAGTCACTGTGCCAAGATAAATAAGTCAGATACTGAGGAAGGCCGTTCAGTATCTACAACAGCCAACTTACAGTAAACTTTCCCCGATGTAACAACGCAGGCACCACATCAGCTAACGCTAGATGTAGAGCATCCGCTGCAGATCTTGAGGCTAGTAGACTAAGCGGCGCGGTGTGACCGATCAACCACTCATCCACAGCAGACCACGGTGAATCTTCAGTATCTGATGTGCCTGATTCTTCTACTGTGAAAGAAAATTCCAGGTTTATAAAGATATTATTCCTAAGATATATAATTTAACCAGCTACAGAGTACAATCATCAATTGCAAGAAACAAACGGTTTCATTCTATGAAATAATAGTGCTTACAAACAATATTCACTATAACAGCTTTGGGAAACCGTGCGAGTATTCTGGGGTCTTCGAAATCTTCCAATACGTACATGATATGAAACTCAACCAATTTTCATTACATAGCACTTCAGGATACTGCACTGAATTCATCAGCCTTATACATAAGATGTTAATCCCAAAAATGCCCTGTAACTTTATTGGCTGTTCAAACCAGAATACAACAGCCTTTGCTTTGCGGCAAAAATAGAATAATGGATGTTATACGATACCCCTACCTACTAGACTAAGGCCTACGTACCTCTCAATTCACTTTAATACTTACCACATAAAGCATCCTTCACGCTGTTAATAAAATCCAGCGTCTCCAATATGCTCGGTCTACTCAAAGGTTCCTTATTCCTCACAGTAGACCCAGCAGACCTCGGTCTTTCCCTCATCTCTTTTATACTCTGCACTGGCTCTGTATACACCAGACTCTTTAGCGTATGATACTTTCTTCTCAAAGTCTTTGCGTCTCCTTGACTAGTGATGGATATCTCTGGAAACCCGTACGAAGTAGCTGGTCTACTTCGTCTGGACCTTCGACGGACTCTCGGCAGATCATCTTTGGTGATATCCTGGGTGGAGGTCGAGGGTATGATGTCAGGTTTAGTGGAATTCCTCCAGTAGTTGCCAGTTTTAACGCTTGCCAAGATCTCGTCGCTGCTCTCGTTGCGTTTGATGGTATTGGGACTATTTGAGAAAAAATATAATATATGGTCTAATGTTAAATAAATCGTCTGCCAATAAATTTTTAATGTTAATTATCCTGACTCCACACTTCCTTAACTTGCATCGTTGGTTTCAGATACTACAAGGGACTTGCAGTCCACAACACCCAAATAAAAGGTTGAGTTTCGCTACTCTACAAATTTAATTCATTCTAAATTCGACCACGAGCGATACTAATATCAGGAAAATGGCAAATTAATGATCACAATGTATCCGAAACATAGGCGAGGACAGGCAATGTTACATAACATTCGGTAGCAGGTGTGGACTCCGACCCTCGTCACACACAATTGGACATGCGATTAATCGAGTACATCTCCTTAATTAATGTTGATAGCTTATACCTCTTCAAATATGCAGATTTACGATAGGTAGAGCATGTAAACGGTATCTTTTTTAATTATGTAGATTGATGGTGACATCATATGTACTGTAACACCAAAATCTGGCCTAAAATTATAGATAAAGATTTTGGGTCCACAATTGTAAAGCTACACATGCTCAAAGATCATGACGTGATAATAATAATTAATGGTATAATATAGACTATAAACAGTGATAGCTCAGCAGGGAGTGGTACGGAATGTTGAGATGAAGATCGTAGATTCAATACCAGCCCCAAGAGCGTACACCTCTGACGCTTCGAAGTTACATGCGTATTCGGTCTTAGTTAGCGACCATGATAAGGAAACCTGCATACTTGGGAAGTTTTACTTAAGAATTTCGAAGGTTTATGAAGTCGGTCATACAAAATATAGATCAACCGAGGTGACGATGCTTACAACTGATAAATGATGACTGACAGATGTACGCTATAGCTAGCTTTGTATAAACGAGCTATCTTTACCGGGATGGTACCACCAGCTAAGAAAAACCGAAAGGGAAGCTTCACTTTCGCATGACATTCCCAGAGACTCAAAATTTCCTCCCGTCTTGCTCTCCCATTGCTTAAAGATCAGCGATCCAGAATTCGCCGCCATTTTTGTTATACATGGTAGTGATCACTAATCGTAAGATAACCCACTTGCTCGTTTGCCAACATTCAGCTACCAAAAGGTGTCCGTTCTGAACCTTTGATCAGGACAGTGTCCACTTGAGGCTGCCTTCAGTGGATACGTAGCTTAAGTCACTAATCGGACTACATTCACAACATAATGCTTGTATCAGATTCCGAACATAATTATGTATTCCTCGTGCTAATGCGCGAGCAATGTCGGCTGCACAAATATTTGTCATACTCGCTTGTATTGAATACGATTGTTACGTCGTGCACAGCATTGTGGATGGATTTCTGTTGATTTTAGCCATAGAGATGGGAAATTGGGTTAGATTTGAGATTAGATTTCGGCAAACATACAATTTGCTGGTGGTAGGATATTCATATACACCCGGATAGCGAATCCGTACACATGTTGTTAAAACTTGCCACAGTGATCTACACTGCTTGTGTGGATCGCGTTCCAGGATCACTATATACTGTCACGTCAGGACCAGGACATCGAGACATAAGATGTTAAGTCTCATAATGTCCAATTTCACTGGCTTCAATGCCCTTCAAACCGAAACACAATAGTGCTTACACACTTGCTTGGCGGCAGAAATAGATACAGCGGTGGTACCAACCCAGACGGCCTCTCGCATACGAGGGTATAGTAATGGGTAGCCCATTGACTCGTCATGAGATTTTATTTTTAAATTACACAACGCGGCCTCGTTTGAAAGTTTTCTATTATACACTTGCCTTATCCCTGGGATATACTCTCTCGATTTCAATAGGGCTTTATTCAGCATTTCCGCGACGCCCGATTATTAAACATCTGACGTGAAATGTGCGGATTTCATAAAATGTTTCGGACAAAGTTTTAACGACCTTCGACCTGAGCTCCTAAGCCGATTGTCGACACAATTGTTCGCCTGGATTAAATAAACCTTTCAAACGAATAGAGAAAATATTTTTTTGTATAATTAATACTTTTTTGAGCTTAACAATTTACTGAGAATTGATAATTGAAGTAGTTTTGCTACAGTGTTGCCAGTTGTGCGGCCTTAGCTGGGATAATACCACTATCTCGTAAAAAATCGATGGGAAGTTGCATCTAGGTAGGTTTCTTTAACAGCATAGGCTGGCAAATAAGCAAGAAAATCACCTTTTAGCAAGTGATCTCCATCACCCATGCGCCCACAACACCATAAGAATCATGGGCGCGTTGCCGACCTTAATGAAATTAATGACAATAGAAGCTAATGCAATTTATGTTAAATTGAAGATTTTGATTTTCAAATAATCCGTATCCCATTTGCCGTCAGCTAACCATTGCGATCCGACCGGGACCGGCGCCTCCGGTGGGCTCCGGCGCCCTCCGGACAGGACGTCAGCCGGAGCGATACCGGCGCGCCGGATACACGAGATCGCTTTTAATAGAACCACCGGAGTGGCCGGTATCGGTGACGTGGATTTATTATGGGTAGAATGTACAAATTGTAACGTGGAATAAACCTTGGTTGACCATGGTTAGTAATTCCTTACTGCTGGGTTTTTGCTGGAGATAACTTAAGCTCATATCTGTATCCCCAACGGGTTAGACCATAGAGCAATTAGGGCACCGAAGGTTCGCCAAGCTTATTTCCGTCCCATGATGTGATAGGCGGCGAACCTATCTCAAATCGGACATAAATACCAACACCGGGCATCACATGTGTGATTTTATCGAAAACTCCAAACACAAATTGTCATTGTCCGACCTGGCACTCGAAATAGGTACCTCACTTCTCAGCCTATATATGCAGCCACTAAAGTCATAAGGCAATTATTTGCCAGAGATGCAATGACGATATTTATTGTGTTCCAAAAGCTTCGTCCTTTGCTGTAACATGCTGCAGTACTACATGTAGCTACTCACTGTGTGTGTCGCTGCACGTACACAGTGAGTGCGCAGTGGAAGGCGGCCAGCACGCAGCGTCGCGCGAGCCGCAGCTTCGCCTCCGCCTTGTGTCGTCTGCTGAGCGTCAGGGTCCGTGCTGTGCTGTGACATGCTGCAGTGCTACATGTAGCTACTCACTGTGTGTGTCGCTGCACGTACACAGTGAGTGCGCAGTGGAAGGCGGCCAGCACGCAGCGTCGCGCGAGCCGCAGCTTCGCCTCCGCCTTGTGTCGTCTGCTGAGCGTCAGGGTCCGTGCTGTGCTGTGACATGCTGCAGTACTACATGTGGCTACTCACTGTGTGTGTCGCTGCACGTACACAGTGAGTGCGCAGTGGAAGGCGGCCAGCACGCAGCGTCGCGCGAGCCGCAGCTTCGCCTCCGCCTTGTGTCGTCTGCTGAGCGTCAGGGTCCGTGCTGTGCTGTGACATGCTGCAGTGCTACATGTAGCTACTCACTGTGTGTGTCGCTGCACGTACACAGTGAGTGCGCAGTGGAAGGCGGCCAGCACGCAGCGTCGCGCGAGCCGCAGCTTCGCCTCCGCCTTGTGTCGTCTGCTGAGCGTCAGGGTCCGTGCTGTGCTGTGACATGCTGCAGTACTACATGTGGCTACTCACTGTGTGTGTCGCTGCACGTACACAGTGAGTGCGCAGTGGAAGGCGGCCAGCACGCAGCGTCGCGCGAGCCGCAGCTTCGCCTCCGCCTTGTGTCGTCTGCTGAGCGTCAGGGTCCGTGCTGTGCTGTGACATGCTGCAGTGCTACATGTAGCTACTCACTGTGTGTGTCGCTGCACGTACACAGTGAGTGCGCAGTGGAAGGCGGCCAGCACGCAGCGTCGCGCGAGCCGCAGCTTCGCCTCCGCCTTGTGTCGTCTGCTGAGCGTCAGGGTCCGTGCTGTGCTGTGACATGCTGCAGTGCTACATGTAGCTACTCACTGTGTGTGTCGCTGCACGTACACAGTGAGTGCGCAGTGGAAGGCGGCCAGCACGCAGCGTCGCGCGAGCCGCAGCTTCGCCTCCGCCTTGTGTCGTCTGCTGAGCGTCAGGGTCCGTGCTGTGCTGTGCTGTGACATGCTGCAGTACTACATGTAGCTACTCACTGTGTGTGTCGCTGCACGTACACAGTGAGTGCGCAGTGGAAGGCGGCCAGCACGCAGCGTCGCGCGAGCCGCAGCTTCGCCTCCGCCTTGTGTCGTCTGCTGAGCGTCAGGGTCCGTGCTGTGCTGTGACATGCTGCAGTGCTACATGTAGCTACTCACTGTGTGTGTCGCTGCACGTACACAGTGAGTGCGCAGTGGAAGGCGGCCAGCACGCAGCGTCGCGCGAGCCGCAGCTTCGCCTCCGCCTTGTGTCGTCTGCTGAGCGTCAGGGTCCGTGCTGTGCTGTGACATGCTGCAGTGCTACATGTAGCTACTCACTGTGTGTGTCGCTGCACGTACACAGTGAGTGCGCAGTGGAAGGCGGCCAGCACGCAGCGTCGCGCGAGCCGCAGCTTCGCCTCCGCCTTGTGTCGTCTGCTGAGCGTCAGGGTCCGTGCTGTGCTGTGCTGTGACATGCTGCAGTACTACATGTAGCTACTCACTGTGTGTGTCGCTGCACGTACACAGTGAGTGCGCAGTGGAAGGCGGCCAGCACGCAGCGTCGCGCGAGCCGCAGCTTCGCCTCCGCCTTGTGTCGTCTGCTGAGCGTCAGGGTCCGTGCTGTGCTGTGCTGTGACATGCTGCAGTACTACATGTAGCTACTCACTGTGTGTGTCGCTGCACGTACACAGTGAGTGCGCAGTGGAAGGCGGCCAGCACGCAGCGTCGCGCGAGCCGCAGCTTCGCCTCCGCCTTGTGTCGTCTGCTGAGCGTCAGGGTCCGTGCTGTGCTGTGCTCCCGCCGTG
This sequence comes from Amorpha juglandis, assembly GCA_949126905.1. Lineage (NCBI taxonomy): Eukaryota > Metazoa > Arthropoda > Insecta > Lepidoptera > Sphingidae > Amorpha > Amorpha juglandis. Next base: position 15,020,251 of record OX421379.1, on the reverse strand, counting down.
ACGGGAGACGCAGCGGGTATGATATAGCCATGCCGTCACCAGTTGGAAATACTAGACGGAATTCTGGAACAATATATATATTAGATCGAGTGCAATGATGTGGTCAAGTCGATTGTCTACATCGTGAATGGGCTGGTTCGAACGAACTGCTACCACAGTCCACAGTAAAAGGCGAAGTAACAGCTGTTGTGTTTCGTACGATTAGTGAGATATAAGGCCAAATCCCACTTTACCTGTACAATTTTTTCCTTATTGCTTACCCGGGATAAAAAGTAGCCTACGTTCTAATTCAGATCATGTTCTATCTGTGTATCAAATTTCATCCAAACATGTTTTTTTTTATATACAGGGTTATTTTTAAAACACTGACAACCTCGCAGGGCCATATAGCTGACCCCATAAGGAACAACTTTTGTTCTACGAGTTTTGACATAACTCAATACATAAGAAAAAAAATGATTTTACAAGTTTTTGTTGTGTAGTGTTTGTGTTCGTACGTCAGCTGACGGCTGGATGTAGGTATTATCGATCGATACGGCGCGGCCGGTCATTGAACTGACGCGCGCGCTGCGTGTATTACGTAATCTACGATACGCGCAGAGCGTAGGTAACTTTCAAGACGGAAATTAAATTCATAATTATTTTTGTATGAGAATAAAATCTAACAAATTATGAAAAGTCGTAGAACAAAAGTAGTAGCAAATGACCTTAGGAATCTACTCCTGCGAGGTTGTCAGTGTTTTAAAAATAACCCTGTATATAGCATAGGCCGGCAAACGAGCAAGTGGGTCATCTGATGGTAAGTGATCTCCACCGCCCATGTACGCCCACCACCAGAAGAGTCATGGGCGCGTCGCCGACCTTAAAGGAGAGGGATAATTAGGGATTGGGAAGAGGACGGGATTTGGGCTTCCGGATATTTCACTCACCGTACGAAACGCAGCAGCAAGCCGCTACTTTACGTCGGTTTTCTGTGAGACAGTGGTAACGACCCGATCGAGCCAACCTATTCATGCTGTAGACAAAACTATCTACAGCGTGGCTCTACCACTCAAAGTTGAAGTACCAATGTTCAAGTGTTAGGAAATGTATGACTAACAATCCAAACTTTTACACTTATAATAGTAAGGAGTAGAAAGTAGGACGATATCAACAACGCGTCTATTATTCTTATAGTAATTATATGTGTAGTAATTATATATTGGTGGTAGAGATCACTTACCACCAAGTGGCTCACCATTCGCTGAGTATGAATAAGCATTTACACAGGTTGGCATGATTCTGGTGACCACCGATAAACTCATTATCTGTCGGTGGTCGCTGGTTTTTTGGACTGTAGTGCGCTTACTATCAGTTCTAGTGCACTCACTTTGCCGTGCTCGGATATAATAATAATAATAAATAATAATAAATAATAAATAACACCCAACAGTCACACACATAGTCCTGACTCCACAGTAAGATACGAGTCTTGTGTCGTGGGTATCAGGAACTACGAGAGACTTTCGGTCTCACAACACCCAGACCCCGAAACAAATATTTGTGGATTAGACAAATATTTGCTCGGTGCGGGAATTGAACCCACGGCCTCACGTTTCACAGTCGGCTACTCGCCCACTGCGCCACGGAGGCTGTCTTAAAACAAACAAAACTTATAAAAACAACTTCTATACATATATGTTTGAAGAACCTAACTTTGACGTAACAAACAATGTTCTGAATGTATCAGGCAATGTAATTAAAGCTTCTCTAAGTTTAAGGAACATTAGTGCAAACGAATAATTATCACTTAAACTATACGGAAACTTAAGTTAAATTTCTTCTGTATAGGCCAGCGAACGAGCAACTAGGACACCTGATGGTAAGTGATCTCCACCGCCTAGTACGCCCACAATAGCAGGAGAATCATGGGTGCGTTAGACCGACCGAGTCACCTTAAAGACAAGGGTGATTAAGGGATTGGGAAGGAGGACATTTGGGCCTCCGGATATCTCACTCACCGTAGGAATCACAGCAGCAAGCCGCTACTTTACGTCGGTTGTCTGTGAGACAGTGGTAACGACCCGGACAAGCCCATTTATGTTGTAGACAAACAGTCTACAGTGTGGCTCTAACACTCAAAGACTTAGACTTTAAGAAAATTTATTTAAGTTGAAAGAAAGAAGAAAAATATTTGTCACCGACAACGACATACATAGATAAATACCCACATACACAGCTACAAATCAATATGAATAGAATATTACGCAGAGGTCAGCATATTTCTGTGCTGTAGCGCGAACCCTACCTTGAATCTACAAGAACCTTTCAGATCATCTGAAACAAATTAGCTTTAAGATTACAACCAGAATTCGAGATTTATAAACTATAATATGTACTAACAACTGACAAAGTTTTACCTAAGTACTCATTATAGCTTATAAACACCGAGACACCGAAAATGTCAACTCAAAACCCCCGGAAGGTCAAAAACATCAACATCATCATCATCATCATCATCAGCCACAAGACGTCCACTGCTGAACAAAGGCCTCCCCCAAAGATTTCCAGACCGACCTGTTGGAAGCGGCCTGCATCCAGCGAATTCGTGCGACCTTTATCAATAACAGTTGACTGGAATTCAAAACATAGTAATGGCGATAATAATGGAAACGACTGATCCGCTCCCGTCTAGAGACAGGGAATGAGATGTGACGAGGACACTCTGACGGCAACTTCAGGATTTGCAACTCGCCACAGTTCCAAACTTGAGGTCAAAGATGGATAAAATATGGAAGAGGCAACTGTGAAGGTCATTTTAACCTTGTTTTGTTTATTACTACGACTGATAATTATGATATGAAAATGATTATTTACCATGAGTGGAAGAGCCAAGCTGTAGACTGTTTTGTTTACAGCATGAATGGGCTGGCTCGACCGGTCGTTACCACTGTCTCACAGAAAACCGACATAAAGGAGTGGCTTGCTGCTGCGTTTCGTACGTTTAGTGAGATATTTGGAGGCCCAAATTCCCCTCCCCTGCCCAATCCCTAATTATCCCTTTCCTTTAAGGTCGGCAACGCGACTATGATACTTCTGGTATTGTGGGAGTACATGGGCGGTGGAGATCATTTACCTTCAGATGACCCACCCTTGCTCGTTTGCCGGCCTATGCTATAAAAAAACCATCAGGTGGTCAAATAGCCTCAATGACGTAACGGGCAGTTGCTCGCTGGATAGTAAGCGTCACGCCAGTCCATAAACAGACACAATACCCCACAGAACTTTGAATGACGAACTCCTTGGTATAATGCAGAATTTAACCATTAATGAAATGACTACTAAAACCGACGATGCGATGTATGTTGCCTATGAACAAATGCCCACGGGTTCACAGGGAGTCACTTCGAAATAATAGTAGCTATTTAATAAATACACCAGACCACGCTCTATGCCACATCCATTCTCTCGATATCTATAAAACCCAGCTTCCACTGGCATTAACTTTCGACCACTTCAACCAGACCCGCCGACTTTAAGCCCGACCGCAGAATGCGCTTCAAACGAACACACCGAGGGCTCAACCAAACCTGGTCATATTTAAAATGTTAACGTATTCGTGTTGCAATGCAAAATGCTTGTGAAATTTTGATCCGGCTACGGATTTCAATTGGAAATAGTGGCTTTTGTTTCGGAATTGAGGATCCGATATGCGGTACATCGAGGTCTACGCTTTAGTTTCAATTACTGCAGTTTTTGGCAATCGCGGTGGACTGTTCGACCGCGTGCTCTTTGCTGAATTTTCTGCTTATCTTGGTTTTATGATTCGATACTGTTCAGGTATTGTTTATTGAGGTTTTTGCGGAATTGAGTTTATATAAAATATTACCACTATTACCTTAGGCCCGTGGCGAATGATATAAAAAACCTGTTAAGTCAGATTCGTAATAGTCCACCGAGAGTTCCGATTCACACCCTCATATTTTTACTTTTTTGAACCGTAATAATGAAAGCGTAATTATGAGATCGAATTTTTTAAAACCCACATCATCATCTGGTCTAGGTCAAATAAAAAACCTAATTAAAAAATCTGATGATAGATTTCTCAATAGTGTCACAATTTACGAAAAATGCATCAGTTGTTACTTACCAATATGTCGAAACCTGTCAACAAAATCCACCATGCCCTTCGCCCATGCAAACCTCTTCGCTGCATCAAGCAGTCCCATACAAGGCTCCAGATTCCCATCGTGGACTCCCACACAATACTCTTTAAGACCTTCAAACTCCTTCCCATTTGCCTTCTCATCAAATTCTTCCAAAAACCAGGAGTTCTCCAGCGAAGAATTGAAAAGACCATCCAGGTATGGTTTTAGAACTGGTCCAAGGTATTTTTTATCGTCTTTGGCTCCTTTGTGAAGCCAGTTGAGGATGCTCTTCATGAAGATGTGATGATCTTTCAGATCCTGGTTACGGATATCAGGGTCACGTCTAACTGCATCTATGAGACAAGCTGAAGATGCGTCGTAGTAGTCTTTTAGTTTATTCCATTTTTTTGACCTGTGAAAGAAAGCTGTGGCATATAAACTGTCTTGTCCTGGAATTACATTCAAGGAAATGCGTACGACAACGGTTCATCTGCCATTGAAATTTATAAATTACTGAATTTATCAACCTGATTGATAAAATTTGGCCTGCATCCTAGATGGAGCAAAAATTCCCGCCCTGGGCAATTCGCCTGATAATTCGAATGAAAACACTTAAACTGAAATTTGATTGCTTGAACTTGAACCTAGTATATCACCGTGGTGTGGAAGTTATGATAGAGGTCCTGAGCTTGTTCCAGCTTGATATCTACGACAGCTCATTATATGACGTTTCTAGCATGATGTCCGATTTGAAAGTGCTATAGTATCCTCACTACCAGACCTACCTATAAACAGACAGTTCCCGATCAAACTCCACGCAGTTCCTGACGTAGAAGTTATTTAGATAGAGATCCCGAGCCTGGTCCAGCATGATCGCAAGCACGTGGATCAGATTCTCCACCGGCTCGTTATGAGAAGATGTGACTTGTATGAGGTTAGCTTTGAAAGTGCTGTGAGATTCCTAAAAAAAATCACTATGAATTATTTTATGATAATAGTGTTGATATAACCTGAAGAGATTACAGCTGATGTGAGGTTGACTATGATATCTTCTAACAAATGCTTTAAACCCCCATATACACACATCCCGTATAAAAATAGCAATGGATATGGCAAATAGATTAGTTTGCGCCGAGTACCAAGGAGGTCATCTGAATTCTACTAAGAGCAGCAGACATTTTATAATATGCTAAATGTGAATAGACTTCGATGTTTATTTTTGGCTTCTATAGTGTTTACTTTGATCGTGGTCTCAAATGAATTTGATAAAGAAGAACGAGGGAAAATAGGAAACTTCACAACAGATAAAGCAAATCCACCTCGATTCGGGTTTTAATTCCATTGATGAAGATTTAACTTAAAATATTCACTCAGTAACTATACCAACTCTTGACATTGCAAAAGACTAAACAATGAAAAAAGAGACAGAGACTGACGTAAGTTTGGACCATATAGAACGAAATAAGGTACTTACATAAATAATCAAATTCTTGCACCTGACCAGCTCGCTAGTTACCCGCCACAAGTAGCGCAGTTGTCTGCGAGAGTACGTCGTGTTGGATCCGACAGACGCCTTCAATTCCCGGTTGAGACCTTCCCACTTGCCAAACAACGCTGTTTCAAGGCATTCAGAAGGCGTGGGGGGGATATCATCACCTGTCAAAATATTATATTTTTCCCAGGATATAGAGTCGATGATTAGGTAGTTTTTTTATTATTATAGAGTTGACAGAAATAACGAATTTGTAGCTTGATGCAATGATCTAAAGTACGTCTTTTATTGGAATACTTTATCTTCTCAATCGGATAATATAAATTACTCTATTTCTTTCCTTGACTTTTGTCTATTACTACCCCCCAAGCAGCAAAATATTAACGCTGAGTTTTGGTTTGAAGAACAACCTCTAAAATTACAGAGCATTATGAAACCTAACTTATGTATCGGGGTGAAGAGCGCAGTCCAATGTCTTGCAATGCTTTGTTATTCAAAGTTCTGTGGAGTTGCTTCTGTTTAGGGGCAGGCTTACCACCAGACGAGCGATCTATTCATTTCGTCACTCAGGCTTATAAAAAAATTAACCTGAGCATGTAAGTAATTAAAGATGATGATATATCTGACCTGCCACTCTATGCAGTTGCTGTAAACAACTCCTGACGCACACCGCATCAGTTTCCCAATCAGCGTCCCTCGACCCTCGACGCACCATGGCGCTCCTCTCTACAGGGTAGATGTAACCAGCTATGCCACCACGCTCGCACACTGACGCCAAACTAATGAACAAGCATGATAAAAAAAATTGCGATACAGAAACATGGATAGAGAAACATGATAAAATTGGCAGCTACGATCTAAAAAAACGGTAAATGCGAGGTGGTCTCGCGCACTAAAAGTTTCTTATCACCATCCTTATTTTTTTTTTATATGTTTATGATGACTTTTTTATCCGAGCACGGCAACTGACTGCGCCACACCTGATGTTAAGCGTACTGCAGTCCAAAAAAGCCAAAGATCACTGACCAACAATGAGTTTATCGGTGTCACCAGAATCATGCCGGCTTGTATAAATGCTTCTTTACACTACGAAGAAGGGAAGAAGCAAATCGAGCAGCCTGCGATAGGACAGGTAGATAACCGATATAAGCACAGTAATACATGGATGTACCCCTATCCTATCCCTACACAAATCTACAAATCATGAAGTCATGTCGCAAGCCTCTCGGGAGAACCGGATACACTGGCTGATCCTAAAACGCGATCCACGCAAGGTGTAGAATGGTTAAGGTTCATTAAGCATTTGCTAAAATTATTGACCTCAATTACAAAATATAAATAGTTTTACTCCAAATTACTTACGAGTCTAAAACAAGAAGTAGATGATGCGAAGCGTGTGATGAGACGCAGCATCTCGCAGCAGAGTTGGTATAGACAGCACAGCGATCCAGCCGACGACGCAGAGCACAGCTTGCTAGGTACCTACTCAGGACTCGAAGAGTGCCCTGCAGAACAGATTCGGATGTTCCTAAAACTGCTTTTAACTCACTGCGGTCGTGAAAACGCATTTCGTCCACCACCACCGAAAATTGGATTATTTAGATTGGATTTTATATGATACCAGCTGTCCCTCGCGGCTCCGCCCGCGTGATCTGCTTTTTCCGGGATAAAAGTAGCCTAACAGTGGTGCTATATGTCGAAAATTGGACGTACCAACTCAAAAACCTTCGTGGGCTCATGCACAACAACTTTGCTAAAGATCATCACATGATCAAATGCATAGTTTACGATTCTATAAAGGACATACATACAAACATTCATTTTTATATATATAGATGAAGTCTGGTTTTCCCTTTCAGTTTCACTACAGGCATGTTACTGCCCTGCTCCCATGGGTCATACCGTGATATACATATAACCTTCCGAAACAAATTCTCAAAATAATAGTGTAATGTAATAAGTAGATAAGCCGACAGAAAGACGCAGATAGCGACTTTGTTTTATACTATGCAATGATAGCATTTAGACTTGCCTATGAACTCCGAATTTATCCACCAATCTTATACATTTATGCTAATCTAGCCTATATCATGAGAATTAAAATCAGTGTATGTCTCGGGGTGATAGATGATGAGAGATTTCGGAATGAAATAGTACAAGTTTCATGCAATATTTTGCAATTCAAAGTTCTAAAATATGTTTCTACTGTATATGAACACTGGCGAGCGACCTGCTCGTCTTGTCATTTAGTTTCATATAAAAAGTCTTCACTATCAGATCGAAAAGTATAAGAATATACTGGAGGGTGGGTAGAAAAATGTACCATGAATTTTAAAAATATCCTATGACAGTCAACTCTCTCGTAAAGGACTTGAATATGTTAGTATGAATTTACGTCACATTATTCTCTAAAGTTAGAGTCTTAACAAATTATTTTAAAATTGAAAACGGCTTTTACCTCATAGCCACCTTCTCTCATCTTATCTATCAAAGCATTGAGTGCTCCAGCGACCCTCGCCACAGTGGAGACATCAGAACAGTGCGCGTCCAACGCTGACTCCAAACCTGGATGCCAGAGCTGCCACGTGGAGGAACGGTCAGGACATGCAACTGATGTTGGAGGACCCACAGCTGCTGCGTAGTACCCCTACGAAAAATGTATGGACAATATGAAAGTTTTCATCACCTTACCAATACTCATTCCTTTTAAAGTCAGCAATGCATCCATGATCTTTCTGGTATTATGGGTGTTCATGAGCGGTGGATCTTCTACTATCGGGAGGTTTGCCGGCCTGTGCTATAAAACAAAAACAATACGGCGTAATTTTCTGCAACAATTGGCAACCTCACTCGCTGACTACAGGTTACATTGAGGTTCACGAGTTACACTTCAGTTACTGTCCAGTACGTGGTTTTAAGAGTTCTACGATCTTTGTCACGATCAATTTAAGAATTTGAGTGGTAGAGCCACGCTGTAGACAGTTTTGTCTACAGCATGAATGGGCTGGCTCGACCGGGTCGTCACCACTGTCTCACAGAAAACCGACGTAAAGTAGCGGCTTGCTGCTGCGTTTCGTACGGTGAGTGAGATATCCGGAAGCCCAAATCCCCTCCCCTTCCCAATCCCTAATTATCCCTTTCCTTTAAGGTCGGCAACGCGACCATTATTCTTCTGGTGGTGGGCGTACATGGACGGTGGAGATCACTTACCATCAGATGACCCACTTGCTCGTTTGCCAGCCTATGCTATATAAAAAAAAAATACGGGTTGCACTCTGGCAGTGCCGACAGAAGTGAAAACTTACCAAACAAGATGCGAGAATACAAAATTACGCCAACATGCCCACTGATGACATGATAAAAGTACATTCTACTCTCTTCGCGTTTATGCGAGCCTGGTACATTTTACGGCAACATGTTCCAAATAAGAAAAAACCTAAAAAGTTTTTCTTTTCCTAATCGTCATTTGTTTATTAATTACGGCTACTCGCCATGAAAAGAAGACATTCTACTCTCTTCGCGTTTATGCGAACCTGGTACTTTTTTTACGGCACCATGTTCCAAATTATAAGTATTTCTTTATCGATCGTAATTTTTTTACGCTCGCGTTACGGAACGTTTCGGTTCACCCTCCCATAAGAAGTTATCACTTCAAAAAGCCTTACAATGTAAAGTTTTTTCACTTACCCCTTGAGCCCCAGTAAAATGCATCAAAGCTAGAGGATGAGTAAGCGGCACTCTACTCGTATACGCTGCGCCGCTGCAGCCTTCGACCCTGGCGCCTAGCATCAGCTTGGCTTCTGCCTCGCCAGCGCCCACTCTGACCATGACCCACGCCGCTCCCTCTACAATAGCTAAGCGACGGTCTGTGTTTTGCTGCGATGGTGACACTGGAGAAATAATATTCATGTAGGGTTCTTTTAACTTTATTGATAACTGGAGTGTGGACCCAAGTGGAATCATATTTTTTGAGTATGTACAAGGAGTTTTGGCGGGAATTCCGACCGTGCGGTTCTTCGCTTATTTTTATTTATTTCAAAAACTAGTTTAAAGTTGTGTTTGCTGTATAAAAGTGGTGTGGATTTGTGCAATAAACATTGACGGTGATGAACAGTGTATAGAAAAGAAACATTAAAATAAGTGAATTAAACAGTGTACTGGAAGGAATTCACATCAAAACTCCAACAAGACTTTGAAGATGTCCACACCGATATTTCATCGATCTTGTGAAGACTTGAGAATAAATTATATACTTTTCATTGGCGAAATGCATAATAATGCGAAGCCATAAAATAAAAAGAAGAATATGTACAATTTCCCCAAAAAAACACGTCCCAAAACGTCTCCACATAAATGTGCACTTTTACGGAATAAACGAATTTTGAATTTGAATGTGATGCAAACTTGCTGCCGAGTTCATTGTTAAACTGACAAACCAACTAACAACTATATTGGACTATCTAAAGCCCCTAATCATCATCGTGACATTTGCAAATTAATTGGAAATTCTGCGGCCTCAAAGGACTCATTTAACTTTACGCGTCCATCTACCGAAATACAATGTTTAGGTATAATCCAGAAGAGCTGAATATTGAGAATTCTATAATGTAAAAATCATAATATAATGTAAAAATGACATATGGGGCCGAGACGTGGACACTCACAGTTCGGCTAGTCCATAAATTCAAAGTCGCTCAGCGGGCTATGGAGAGAGCTATGCTCGGAATTTCGCTGAAGGATCGAATCAGAAATGAGGTGATCCGACAGAGAACTAAGGTGATCGACATAGCCCACAGGATAAGCACGGTGAAGTGGCAGTGGGCGGGTCATACTAGCCGTAGAACCGACAACCGTTGGAGTAGACGCATTCTTGAGTGGAGACCGCGACTCGGTAAACGAAATGTGGGACGCCCTGCAGCTAGATGGAGCGATGACATACGAAGAGTGGCTGGTACTGGTTGGATGAGTAGAGCCGAGGATAGGGCTCAATGGCGTGCTTTAAGAAAGGCCTATGTCCAGGAGTGGACTTACACAGGCTGATGATGATGATTATGTAAAAATCAGTGTGTGTGCAATTCGCACACGGCAGAAGTGAAACTTCAGAATAAATTTCATTTTAGATAATTTATATAAATAAAAATTATGGGCCAAATTAACACAATTAATGTGTTAAATAATTAACATAAATTGATTAACCAACGAATTTTAATACGCAAATGCAAAAAATAAAACACGTGAATGATACACCACGTTGCTTATGACATATTTTCCGAAGGCTTCGTTGTACGCTGGCGCAAAGAGATGTGATAGCATACTTGTAATTTATCTCATTCTCTCGCACGCTAAATCCAGTTTATGAGTATGTTTGTCTCTTTTTGCTGTTCCTTTTATGTTTCATCGAATTTTCAAATCACAACGGTGCTAAAGAAATTTCACTTCAAAAAATCCGTTCCAAAGGACTCATCATAGCATAGACCAGCAAACGAGTAAGTGGGTCACCTGATAGTAAGTGATGTCCACCGCCCATGTACGTCCACAATACTAGAATAATCACATGCGCGTTGCGGATCTTTAAGGGAAGGGATAATTGAAGGATTGGGAAGGGGAGGGGGATTTGGGCCTCCGGATACCTCACTCACCGTACGAAACGCAGCAGCAAGCCGCTACTTTACGTCGGTTTTCTGTGATACAGTGGTCGACCCGGTCGAGCATGCCCATTGATGCTGTAGACAAATCTGTCTGTCAAATCAACTTACAACAAAACAAAAAGAGACTGCGTTGGTACCACCGCTTTATCTATTTCTGCCGTCAATTCTAAGCATGCAAGTACAACAGTACTGGCAACAGTAGTTGCTTATACAACCTATACAAGACCCTAACTCAATGATTGAAACATATGCCATGAAGGATCTTTACTAATATTATAAACCCCTAAAACCCGAAATGAAATAATAATAATAATACACCCAACAGTCATACATAGTCCTGAGCCCACAGTAAGATACGAGTCTTATGTCGTGGGTATCAGGAACTACGAGAGACTTTCGGTCTCACAACACCCAGACCCAGAAACAAATAAATGTGAGTCACACAAACATTTGTCTCGGTGCGGGGATCGAACCCGCGGCCTCTCGCTTCACAGCCGGCTACTCGCCCGCTGCGCCACGGAGGCTGTCAAATATTCATAACTATCTCTAACCGTAAACAAACCACCATCCTTCCACATGTTAACGTCGATAACTGTCGAGCTACGAACTGGCCAACGTAGAAAATCGTTTTAATTAAAAGTTTGCAGAAGTTCGTGCGGTGGGAACTTGGTCTCGACCTCGTGGCACATGTGGCGTTTTAACTCTGTAAGGCACATTGTTCGAGATTTTATTTTAATTCGCCTGGTTTGCTCACATCCGTGTTTACTGGTAGGTACTTGTGGTAGTTCTCTAGTATGTGAGGCCGTCTGGGTTGGTACCACTGTTCTGTCCATTACTACTACCAAGCAACAGTGTGTAAGCACTGTATTTTTACGGTTTGAAGGACATTGAAGACAGTGGAAATTACGCATTACTATGAGAATTATCAACTTATGTCTCGAGATGACGAACGCAGATGCTATAAAGTTTTTTTTTTATCCTCACGGCAAAGTGACTGCACCTGATGGTTTGTGTAGCGCAATCCAGGAATAGTGTCTACCAACGACAAACAATGTGTCCATCGTAGGTCGGCAAAATCATACCGGCCTGCCTAACTGCTTCTTCACACTCCGTTTAAAGGACCCTATATTATAGGAAGGAGGGAACACGTGTGCCGGCAAACTATTCCACAGCTTAATGGTCCGGCAGAAGTAAGATTTAACGAACTTTTTAGTTCGAGCCAAGATGGAGGAGACCACGAAGCTGTGGCTCCGCAAGCCACCACGGGTAATAAGTGTAAGTATTTTGTAATTTACGAAACACCATTACGATCTGGCGGTAGAGATAACTTAACTGAATTTTATGGCTTCAATAAATGTTTTGATTTGATTTGGAAGAGGATTTGGGCCTCCGAAAATCACACGCACTGTACAAAACATCAGCTAGCTACTCCTCCACCAATGTTCTGTGAGATCATTCAGACTGTAGACAAGTGTCTACAACTTTACTACTCGGAAAACAAAGTGTGTTACGCAAAGTTTCGTTACACAAAAGAAACTATGATTACTATGTAAGTATTTAAATGTGTTTCTAGATCTAACACAACTTCATTACTCCTATGCCATTAACCTAAAACTGACTACTAACCAAGTAATCAGTGTAACAGTGATAGACTAGTCGAAATTAACTTGCACATTTACTAAATGTTACTTTTGTTGTAATGATCAATTTGTCAGTATTCATATGCAGATTAAACATTGGTTTCGAGGACGCCATTTTGTTCTGCCGTTTGGTTGGAATCCACTTTTAAACACAATTAGAGTGTGAATCATTATTAGGCATTATGCGACTTAACATCTTATGCATCGTTGTCTGTTATGAGTTCAGTGCCATACAGTACTTTGTAATTCAAAATAACTGAAAAATTGGCAAGGCTATTCAGTATACTACACTGCACTACACTTTACAATTAAAGGAATAAGCTTCACTTTAAAAAAAATATTCAAAAATAATCCTCAACAATAAAGTTACATAAAAAAAAATCAAACTTAAATATTTATTGAATCTTTAAAATATCAAATATCATTTAGATTCAGTCAAATTTTATCTCTACCGCCAGTTCGGAATAGTGTTTTGTTAAAGAAGAATGGACAAGAAACTCTAACGTTGCTCTTTTCTAAACTGATTTACAATATTTGCACTACATTGAAATATTATTTATTTGAATTAGAGCAGCTCAATTTATGCCAATGAGGAAAGTTATAATATTATACTATTATATTATTACGTTATATTGTGTATTGTTAAAATAAACATAGAATTTACAAGCATAAAATATTAAAAATGAGGTATTTTATATTCATTTAATATGACCTTGTAGTACGGAAAACTCATTTTCCCGCGAAAACATTATAAAACCCATTACTAGATAATTTCCTCGTATAATATGAAAAACTAGCAATTTACCTCTTCGCTGTTGATATTAAGCGTTATTACAGGTCTGTTTTTTTTATAATATAACGTAGAAGGTTTAATAAATACTTAATTCCAAAATTTTCTTTACCGACGGAATCTTAAAGTGTAAACAATACCGATTTATAAGATAACATTAATTTCCTTTTTTTAGCATAGGCCGGCAAACGAGCAAGTGGGTCTCCTGATGGTAAGTCATCTCCACCACCCATGTACGCCCACAATACCAAAAGAAACATGGGCGCGTTGGCGACCTTAAGGGAAAAGGATAATTAATTGATTAGGAAGAGGGATTGATTTTTGAGTGGTAGAGCCATGCAGCAAGTCTCTATTTTAAGTCGACTTTCTGTAAGACAATGGTAACGATCAGGTCGAGGCGGCCCGTTCATGCTGTAGACAATACTGTCTACAGCGTAACTCTACCATCTGTAATCGTTTGTCGAATATTATAAATGTGAAAGTTTGTTTGTTTGGATGTTTGTCCGTCAATCACGCTGAAACTACAGAACGGATTTTGATGAAATTTGGTATACAAACAGGGTATGAGTTGACTTGGGTGATAGGATACTTTTTATCCCGGAAAAGCAGATCACGCGGGCGGAGCCGCGAGGAAAATCTAGTGCTATATAAAATCTTGTAGGTACACCTTACCTCTCTCTAAGTAGCAGTATTGGTAAGGCAAGGCGTGTGGTGAGGCGCGAGCGCAGAGCACGCGTGAGGCGCCCCCGCCGCGAGCACTCGCACACCGCGCTATCAGGGACACCCACCTCTCTAGCACCTTATCTCTGCAACAAACTCATTAGTTAATGATTCCTTACGTTTACGCGAATGTTACTCATTGAAATAAATCTAATTCAAACGGATTTTATCGGGGTTTTTTATTTTTATTTTGGTCCCGACGTTTCGAAAGCTTTTCAGCCTTCGTGGTCGGGGTTTTTTTATTTTTATAGCATAGGCCGGCAAACGAGCAAGTGGGTCACCTGATGGTAAGTGATCTCCACCGCCCATGTACGCCCACCACCAGACGAATCATGGGCGTGTTGCCGACCTTAAAGGAAAGGGAAAATTAGGGATTGGGAAAGGGATGGGATTTGGGCATCTGGATATCCCACTCACCGTACGAAACGCAGCAGCAAGCCGCTACTTTACGTCGGTTTTCTGTGAGACAGTGGTAACGACCCGGTCGAGCCAGCCCATTCATGCTGTAGACAAAACTGTCTACAGCGTGGCTCTACCACTCAAAACTTGTGGTCGTCAGTCCACCCCGTGACTCTCAAATGGCATCAAACTATACCGCTACTGTAGTCTTAACTAAAGGGACGCATGGCCCGGAGTATGTAAAAGCGAGCTTATCTAAAGAAGACTTGCCTGCACAAATACCCTGAGGGAGTAAGGAACTCGTCCCATTTCTCCGCGTCACGACCAGTCAGTCGAACTCTGCCGTAGCCTACAGGGCCGTCGTGGAGGCGACACTCTTCACTGCTATTGAGCACCGGCAGCGAGTCCAGGGTCACCAGGTATTCCAAGGAACGAGATCGCATCTAGTAGTAAAAAGAACTTTTGAAGACCTCCTTTGTCTTGGTGATTCTTACCTAGTACAAAGATGTTCAATGTCTATCTCAGTATACCCAATGTTATCAAAAAAAAGTTATATTCAAAACATCAAACATTACAGTACTTAAACTAGATCAGAAGCTATGCATGGGCGAATTGAATTCATTTATACAGGGTTATTTTTAAAACACCAGCAACCTCGCAGGGGTAGATAGCTGCCCCCATACGGAACAACTTTTGTTCTACGAGTTTGGATATAACTCAATATATTTAAAAAAAAATGATTTTACAAGTTTTTGTTGTGTCGTATTTTTCTTCGTAGTATGCGGCGCGGCGCGGCTTGCGCGCGCGACTCAAAGGCGCCGCTCAGGTGAGCGGCGCGTTGACCTTCAAAGGAGCTAGCCCGGTTCCCCACGCTTCGCGTATTTGTTTACGTAAACTGCGATGCGCGTTGTAACAATCAAGACGGAAATTAAATGAATACTTATTTTTGTATGAAAATAAAATCTAACAAATTATCAAAAGTCGTAGAACAAAAGTAGTAGCTTATAACCTTAGGAATCTACCCCTGCGAGGTTGCTGGTGTTTTAAAAATAACCCTGTATTTTACGTAAATCCTGGCACAACAATCTCTGAATAAGCAACCAAAAATTCTTAAGATCTTAATCTTTTGTGACAGCTAAGCAAATTAACACGTGTATCACCTGATGTTAAATAATCTCCTCAGCCCATAAATACCCCGGATACCAGAAGCATCATGGAAATTTTGTCGGAATTGGCAAGCTGCTACTTCACGCCGGTTTTTTGTGAGACAGTGATACTCACCCGGTCTAGCCGATATTTCCATGCTTTAAACTGTCTATAGCGTGGCTCTACGATTTTAAAGTTTCAATATTTTAAAATATTTCTATAATGCGCATACACAAACCCGTCAGTTATTAGTCTTGTACCATACATTTTTATTTATTTATTTTTAATTCTTTATTGTACAATGGAAATAAAAATACATGTAAAACAGTCAACGAAACCAAAGTACTATTGGCGGCCTTATCGCTCAAGGCAATCTCTTCCAGGCAACAATGGGATGGAGATAAAAGAAGGGGTCAGAAAGGTTTTTACAGAGGATTACCTTCTTCCCTCTATGCAATGCGATAAGGTGGGCACATCTGAACCGAGGGTCTCTCTGTCCGGCTCCATCAACGATTCTCTGCACAAGACTCTCCACCGCACTCTCTGTTTCTGTTGATATCCTGTCTAATCCAGAAAACAAAAATACTTCTGTAAGGTCTTACTGATAAGTGATACGGACTGGCAGGGCGTAAGTCACGTGTTTGAATAGCATGCACCACTGACGCTTCTAAGATACAAATGTATGTTAATTATCGCTTACTATAACGTTAAATGAAACAACGTGAGAAAACCTCTATACTTGAGAAGTTCTCCATGAGAACTTCGAAGTTAGGTCGCATTAGGCCCGCGTGGTGGACTAAGGCCTAACCCCTCTCATTCAGTAGAGGAGGCCCGTGCCCAGCAGTGGGACATGTATAATACAAGGCTAGTAAAAAAAAACACTTGCTTACATTTCATGGAACATGTATGTCGGTTAGACTATGGTAAGACTAATAAGTTAATAATCCAGGAAATATGATAAACATTTTAGAGAAAGTTATTTTGCTAAAACAGTACCCACCTCTCTGATCCTCCTCCCACAGTGTGTCGACATAGGAGTTCAGTACTCGGAGCTGGTTGATGCTAAACTTCAGCCCTGATGCCGGGAGACGCAATTCTCCGCCAGGCGTCTCACATGCTATACCTGAACTGCCCGACCCCATGATTCCTGATGACGAATTGGTTATTTTTATCCAAATTACGTATGAATGTACAATAGAGACAAATAATAGCTAGTTTAAATACACTCAATACGTATTGTCCTGATCCCAGACCATGATAATCTGCATATGAGTGTGGAACTAAGAGAGACTTACGGTCCCACGACACCCAGACCCGAAACAAATACTTTTAGATCCTACAAACATTTGTCTCGGTGCGGATATTGAACCCACGCTTCACAGCCAGCGTCTCGCCCACTAAGCTATAGAAGCTGTCAAATCTAGTATAGTTTGTGCAATCTACAAAGACGCACACATTTCTCTCTGTAGGTACATACGTGCAACTGGCTTTGAGCGCCTCAAATATAGCCTCTGGCTATGGCGAGTTAACACGACTCGATTTTCCACTATTATGAACAAATGCTGTTAAGTTTTTGTTGATCAATTCCATTGAAAGTTGTTCAGACTCAAATTGCATGCGATTTTACAGTTGATCAATTAAAATCGAACCGTATGAACCCGCAATAATAGGAACCAACGATGTTGTCGCCCAACGACTTTTTAAGACGAGTGAATGCTTTCGTTTCCAGCATTAATTTCCAAAGTGGTCCAGTTGGACTTCCAGGGGTAACAAAAAAACGTTGGCGTAACAAAAAATTGGGGTTTACAATACGTAAGCCGGGAACCATGAAAATGTATCTGCTTTCGATAGTGAAGGACTAAAATTTTGTCTTAACTTCACCGCAAATTTCCATAGTTAGATCTAATCTTCACTTTTTTGTCGAGTTTTGAGAATATGGTAGAAATGTAGCTGCAGGGGGTCCACCGGAACCAGCTAAATTTTGAAAGTGGTCTATGAGAAAAAAGTCTGGGACCTCTGGTTTACAGCATATACAAGAACATCCTTCTATTCTTGCAGGAATAAACCAGTTTCTATTTAACGTATTATTTGAACACTCATCGTATAGGGACGGCCAGGGTCACCTGTGCGCATGACCGGCGACACATAATGTCCTTCCGGCGGAAGTACAATCGGCTCTCATTTGTATCACAATAATATTGTGGACGCGCATGCCGTGTAATCATACACGTTATTATCGATTTCAAATTTAGAACGTTTGATGAAGATTCCAGAAACTTCAACGTGATTAGTAATGCTTTACCTCCGACGCAATAAGTGGTAAGTTTTTAGTTTTTTTTATGATTCATTAGCGATCCGCGCCGGCTTCGCACGGGTAAAAATATGTTTGTTACGACATCACATTACAAATCTTTGAAATTTTTGGCTTTCTTTACTATAATCTGAATGTAATATACATATAAACCTTTCTCAGTAATCACTCTATCTATTGGTGAAAACCCCATGAAAATCCGTTCAGTAGTTTTTGAGTTTACCGCGAACAGACGCGGCAAAGGACTTCATTTTATCTTTATATATATAATTCTTCTGTGAGTGTGTATGTTCCTGAACTTCTCTTAAACGACTGGACCGATTTTGATGAAATTTTTTGTGTGTGTTCAAGGGGATCTGAGAATGGTTTAGATTCACAATTTTGTCCGCCTGACAATGTTTTTTTTATTAATTTTTAATTTATTAGTAGTTGTTGAGTTGTCGTTGCGAAGCTTGCCGTGATGACGGGTCGTATAGCGTCTAGACTGGACAGGGACAGGACAGGGACAGGACAGTGAGACAGGACAGTGAGACAGGAAAGTGAGACAGGACAGTGAGACAGGACAGTGAGACAGGACAGTGAAACAGGACAGAGAGACATGACCAGAGAGACAGGACAGTGAGACAGGACAGTGAGACAGGAAAGTGAGACAGGACAGTGAGACAGGACAGTGAGACAGGACAGTGAGACAGGACAGTGAGACAGGACAGTGAGACAGGACAGTGAAACAGGACAGAGGGACATGACAGAGAGACAGGACAGTGAGACAGGACAGTGAGACAGGACAGTGAGACAGGACAGTGAGACAGGACAGTGAGACAGGAAAGTGAGACAGGACAGTGAGACAGGACAGTGAGACAGGACAGTGAGACAGGACAGTGAGACAGGACAGTGAGACAGGACAGTGAGACAGGACAGTGAGACAGGACAGTGAGAGGACAGTGAGACAGGACAGTGAGACCGGACAGTGAGACAGGACAGTGAGACAGGACAGTGAGACAGGACATTGAGACAGGACAGTGAGACAGGACAGTGAGACAGGCCAGTGAGACAGGATAGTGAGACAGGACAGTGAGACAGGACAGTGAGACAGGACAGTGAGACAGGACAGTGAGACAGGACAGAGAGACAGGACAGAGAGACATGACAGAGAGACAGGACAGTGAGACAGGACAGTGAGACAGGACAGGACAGGGACAGGACAAGACGGGGACAGGACGGGGACGGGACGGGGACGGGACGGGACGGGGAAAGGACGGGGACGGGACGCGGACAGGACGCGGACAGGACGGGGACAGGACGGGGACGGGACGGGGACAGGACTGTCCAACCGGAGGGAGGTGGGAGACGACCTGACTTAGGTCGTCGAAGTCAATTAAATGTGCGACGGGCTACCTCACGTGCAATGGCGCAGTACCTCACTTAATTGCATTTAATGTAAATAAAACATTTGTATTAAGTTTTGACCACATTTTACACAAATATATTATGTAGGTGATACGAAGTTCACCGGGTCATCTAGTACTATGTATAGAAGTCTTTGCTTGTCTGACCTTTCCGTCTGTGCCATCAATTGACCGCTGTATAACCCATGTCAAACCGTTTTTGCTTATAATCTAGCATTAATTTGATTAAAATTTGTATGAACAAAATCTATTTAAGAACATTAAAAAATAACAGGTCTTTGAATTGTTAAAAAGAAAAAAAATGTATGACTCATTAATTTAAGTGACCAGGTATGTAATTGGTTTAATAAATAAATACACCCAACAGTCACATGCACAAGGTTTAAAACAAAAGAACAGATAGAACTCGGAAAAAAAGATAGGTATGATCTCCCTGATTGAAAATGATTTGTGATTTGCAAATTTATAATCCGTCCCGCAGTATTTTCAGGATCAGGATCGGCAAGTGTATATCCTGTTCCACCGAGGGGCTTGCGGCATGACTTGATGGTTGTTTGGGGCGGGTATAAGGATACACCCTTGTATCCCTGTGCCTGCATCAGTCATCCGCCTGTCCTGTCGCAGGCCCTCGATTTGCTTCTTACTTCTTCGGAATGTGAAGAAGCATTTATATAGGCCGGCATGATTCTGTTGACCACCGATAAACTCATTGTTTGTTGGTAATCACTGATTTTTTTGGACTGCACTGCGCTTACCATCAGGTGTAATGTAATCACTTTGCCGTGCCCGGATAAAAAAAGGTTTTATGAAAACAAAATTAATTACATATAAGTAACCCAGCGCGGGAATAAAACTCACATTTTTTTTTTTCTCGTCTGTATCATCCATTACGCCACGGAGGTCGTCATATGCATTAATTAGCAAGAACATACACCGACGGTATCGTAAGCTCTGAGGCGTGAAGGTCAACATGCATTACTCAGTCAAAAAACACTATTATTTAAACCTACTTTAAAATCTTTAAAGTATGTACAAGTAGCCATTTTTCTCGCTATAATGATCACAATATCTCGTGATGGCACGCCATCTGTACTAAGTACAGTATCATCGAGTTTTACAAGGTTACGCTAGACTTGTAACCTAACCTAACTAGCACCGATACTTTGTGCAAGAACGCGTGAATTAGTAAACAATTGCATGACAAAAGAATACGATCTTTTTACTCGTCTTCGTCAGAACTGGGTTTTCAAATATATGTATGGGACAATCAAATCAAATCATTTATTCTGTAAATTGGTTCAAAAATATCACATTTACATGTCAATATTTTTTATACAAGATTATATTTTTATTTTTATAGGCATTTCGTGGCTAGCCATCAGAAGACATGCCGAAACAAACTCATAGGTTATGGGCTCTTAATGTCCAGACATTGATTTTCCATAATTATGCGAGTGTAATGTACAGAAATTCCAGGATTGTAATATGCCTCGACGATTAAAATATATTTGTAAATAAAAAAGAATTCCTTTTAGTTACTTTTAAAACACCAACAACCTCGCAGGACTAGATAGCTACTCTCTAAGTGAAGTAGCAGCGTGAGTGAGATATCCGAAGGCCCAAATCCCTCTCCTCTTCCCAATTCCTTAATTATCCCTTTCTTTGAACGTCGGCAACGCATCCAAGATTCCCCGTATATTATCTCTCATGAGCGGTGGAGATCACTTATCAGGTGACCCTATAGATCGTTCAACAGCCTCTGCTATAAAAAACCACCGTTATTAAATCTACTAATTTCCTCTTCACAATACCAAATGACATGTCATTTAGTAGATATTGTCACACCGAGGCCGCGCTCGGTCGTCTGTGACCCGCCTACTTCTAACAATCACTTTCTGCCTAATAAATTTATTTGTTTATTCTAAGCACCTTTTTGTTTCCATTGCGTAACAGTAATTACTTCCTAATGTTACTATGGAACAGAACACAAAGTGAGTGCTTGTAAAGGCTTATATCGGTGCATTTTAAATGAATGATGAGAAGAGCAAGTCGCTCGCCTGATGGAAAGCGCCTAGCCTGCCCATAAACAGAAGCAACACCACACAGAACTTTGAATTACAAAGCACTGCATGGCACTGAACTGCACTCGTCTCGCTGAGACATAATATATTAAGTCTCATAATACCCAGTAATTTCACTAGCTTCAATGTCCTTCAATGACATGTACATCATTTTTGCCCATCATGTAGCCCGGCAGCCAATCAAATCTTTACCCAGTCCTCAGTTTTGTTGAAAAAAAATATGATATAATTGTTCCGATCCTTTTTACGTAGAGGGGCAGCTGCAGATAAGCCGCAGTGCAGTCCAAAAGAACCAGCGACCACCACCAGAATTATGCCCGCCTGCATAAATGCTTCTTCACCCTCCGAAGATAGAAGACGCAAATAGAGAAGCCAGTAATAGGACAGACGGATGTCTGATGCAGGTACCCGCCATAACCAACCATCAAGTCATGTCGCAAGCCCCTCTGGAGAACCAATATACACTGGCTGATCCTAGAATGCAATCCGCACAAGGTGTGTGGATCACTATGGCAGATTTTAACACCATGTGTACGGTGTTCGCTATCCGGGCAGATATGATATCCTACCACCAGCAAAAGTATTAGCCGCAGAAGTATTTAAGTTATACGAATAGAGATTGCTAACATTAACGATTCTTATTTGATTGTGTTTGATTTGATCGTATTTTGAACTATTTTTAAGTTGCGATCGAATATATTATGTAATTATACATACATAACCCTTGATATGCACGAAAACCTCATGTTCCTTAATGTTTCTTTTTGCACACAATATGTTACAGCATTACAATGCTTTGATAGTGGATTATGGTAGTGTATTAGACTAATTATTTTTACTACTCCCAAATTAACATAATAAACCGGAATGAACAAAAATAAAACACACGGAAAAAGAACCATTGTCTTTCCTACTTTGTAAAAACAATAGTCCAATGTCAATTTAAAAATAAAAAAGTAGGTATCTTAAATGACATTTAATAAATCTGTAATAAATAATCGAGCAAAACACTTCTCAGCATTAATTCAAATGACATAACAAAAACCTAAACCACAAATTGGATTTAAAAATTCAATAATATTTTAACCCACATCAAGTAAAAATTTAAATATTGATTTTATTTACTTTAATTCCATAGATTTAATTATATTAAATTGAGTATTTTTTTTAAACATTGCAACATTCACCATGTACGATTATACAAATTAGAACTTTAAATTATTGATTTAAGTTAATTAAATCTCAATTTTCACTTGTTTTGGGTTGAAATTTTATTGCGTATTTGCATCCAAATAACAAAAGCAAATGTTTGTTAATACTCACAGTCTTATATATCAATCCATAATCACATTCAAATATAATTTAACTTGTCAAGCTGTTCCCGCCAACAGACCCGAGTTCGCACTGTACACTGTAGTGTAGAGCAGAAACACAATGGTGTTCACTCATTGTCTATTAGCCATTAACATACACTTGCTGCCATGTGCATGGTGTTTTGTTACGTAATTTTACAGTTGGTAATGCACTGTCTATGTAATATTATCTAACTTTATACATTATTTGTATAAATGCTTTGCGAAAACAGAATTAAAATAGGTATAAAAAGGTAAATAATTTTGTAGGTGGTAGATCCCTCGTATGCGAGAGGCCGTCTGGGTTAGAACCACCGCTTTGTCTATTTCTGCCGCCAAGCAACAGTGTGTAAGCACTGTTGCGTTTCGCTTTGAAGGACATTGAAGCCAGTGAAATTACTGGGCATTATGAGACTTAACATCTTATGTCTCGGGGTGACGAGCGCAGTTCAGTGCCATGCAGTGCTTTATAATTCTAAGTTATGTGTGGTGTTGCTTCTGTTTATGAGCAGGCGTGAAGCATACCATCAGGCGAGCGCCTTGCTCATCTCGCCATTTAATCAAATAAAAAAAAACTCTGACTTAGATAGGATGCAAACACTCGTAAACATAAAAAAGTAAGTAAATAGTTTAAATAAATATGTATATTTTTACGAACAAAATGTCCGACACTGTAGCATACCACATGCCGTGCTAGAACGGTTACACTATCAGCAACGTAGCGAAACCGCCTTATCAGCCCCGAATGCGAAGCGCGCCCGAATTAAAAACCTATTAGGAACAGCCCGCGGTATCTGCGATTTATGGTGTTTATCTACTTGGATCTTTGCTCTACTTCATGATTACTTCGAGAAGTTTTAGGAAGTCTAGTAGCACTTGAGTTTTATAGTAAGTAGTTGTAAGAAGCGATTTCGTAGAACGCAATATCGCGGGAGTAATATTTATCTGCAGAGTCCTTTCGGGCGGATTTTTTGAAGTGAAACTTCTTTAGCACCGTTGTGATTTGAAAATTCGATGAAACGAAAAAGCGAGAGTAAAAAGAGACAAATATATTCATACATAGAATTTAGGCTGCGAGAGAGTGAGATAGATTACAAGTATACAGTGTTTTCTATAATCTTCGTTTCCTCTTTGTTTTTTAATTGGGAAGGCAAAGGACCGCACATTATACGGTCTTATTACAAAGGCTTCGTATATGCCTAATACTTGCTTCGGCCCAAGAACTCTACGTATATATGTTTGTACGTATGCTATTACGTGTCTTTGCGCCTGAATACAACGAAGCCATCGGAAAATGTGTCATAAACAACGTGGCGTATCATTCATTTGTTTTATTTTATTGCATTTACGTATTAAAATTCATTGGTTAATTTATTTATGTTTATTATTCGGAAGTTTCACTTCTGCCGTGTGTGAATTGCACACACACACACACACTATACTAATAAAAAAAAAATGTAAAAAATGTACGGATATCCACCAAAAAATTCCTCAAGTCAAAAAGGAGGCTAAGAGGAATAATTACACAACAACAAACACCGTATGGTTTTTGTTGATCAATGCGATTAAAAAACTATTCAGACGGGTCGAATCGCAGTCGAACTTACTATTGACACCTTAGATATTATAATACAAAAACTACGCGTCAAAGAAACATCAGAAAAACAAGTTATAGCACAGACTGGTAGGATATTCATATCCGCCCGGATAGCGACCATCGTACACATGGTGTTAAACCCTGCCATAGTGATCCACACGCCTTGTGTGCATATCCGGTTCGCCCGAGGGACTTGCGACATGAATTGATAGTTGGTTGGTGCGGGTATAGGAGTACATCCTTGTATTACTGTGCCTGCATCGGTCATTTGTCTGTCCTGTCGCAAGCCCTCGATTTCAATTCCGAAGAAAGAAGAAGCATTTACACAGGCCGGCATGACTCTGGTGACGACCGATAAACTCATTGGTTGTCGATGGTTTTTTGGAATGCACTACGCTTACCATCAGGTATAGTGCAGTCACTTTGCCGTGTTCCGATAAAAATAAATACTACTATTGTGGGAATATGTAAAGCATAAAATCTAACAAAAAGATGTTAATACAGTTATAAGAGGTGGTATTGGTAGTTACAGTTGAACGGATTCCAAACTAGTGATTAAATAAACTACTGCACTCGCAAGCCGCTCTACAATAGCAAATGAATACCCCAGCGATCTGAAACTGTGGAAACATACGGCTCTGTATTTTCTTATCCGGGCCTGGCAAAGTGACTGCACTTCACCTGATGGTAAGCGCAGTGCAGTCCAAAAAAAACCAGTGACCACCGACAAACAATGACTTTATCGGTGGTCACTAGAATCATGCCGGCCTGTATAAATGCTTTGCTTAAAAAGAATTAGCGGATATACAGACAGACGCGGAAAGCGACTATGTTTTATACTATATAAAGAAACATTAAAATTAATCAATTTTAAATACATAATATTATGTTTATTTAATTCGGCGCGAAACATCTGTCCGTATATTAGCGGCGCGGCGGGCCAATTTGGCCTCCTGTTTGAATTTCATTTCGACTTACATGAAAACAAATTGACTCCTGAACAGAATGAATTACTTATTTAATTCTATATATCGTACAGTCTTCATTTACATTGTAATTGTATTGTAAAATTGTAATTAAGGATTTCTATTTCATGACGAATTCGGGTTGATGAATGTGAGTTCTATTTGTCTTACATCCGGTTTTTGAAACGCAGTCAGTGTATCAGTGTAGAAATTAATAATTCATCTGTCAAATCTCATGTCGATTCAAAATTGAGTTGCTTGAAACGTGGTCAAAGCTTTTAACACACCCAAAAAAATATATTTATTTAATTAATATTCAAAATAAATAAGATGTAAATCGTATGTGAAACGCTATTTTGGGTTTCCGAAAGATTCATAGATCATTTTATAGTCAAATGGTGTGTCAATTATTATCAAGCGATTGTTCGCAAATTAGATCTGAGAATAATATTTTTTTTCACTAATTAACGTTTCAGAAACTCAAATTGGGTCAGCTGCGTGCATTTAAAAGGTTTACATACGAAGTTATTTGTACTTGAAATTTTATTTCTTTTTTATCTGAGCACGAAAAAGCGACTGCACTACACCTTATAGTAAGCACAGTGGAGTCTCAAAAGCCCAGCGACCACCGACAAACAATGAATCGAATATACACTGGCTGATCCTGGAACGCGATCCACACATGTGTGTGGGTCACGATAGCAGGTAATATATATTTTTTTATAGCATAGGCCGGCAAACGAGCAAGTGGGTCACCTGATGGTTAGTCCACCACCCATGTACGCCCACAACCAGAAGAATCATGGGCGCGTTGCCGACCTTAAAGGAAAGGGATAATTAGGGATTGGGAAGGGGAGGGGATTTGGGCTTCCGGATATCTCACTCACCGTACGAAACGCAGCAGCAAGCCGCTACTTTACGTCAGTCTTCTGTGAGACAGTGGTAACGACCCGGTCGAGCCAGCCCATTCATACTGTAGACAAAACTGTCTACAACGTGGCTCTACCACTCATAGAATTGTCAATTAAGCATTGATTAGTTAAACACTCTTTTGTCTTTCTCTGACAACGTGACTTATAAAGTGAATAGAAAGAAACTAAAATAGTGCTTTAACTAAGCAGTGCTAAGAAAGTTTATATGTAAGGCCGCATGTATGCGGTGGTCGGTATCCGGGCGGATATGAATATCCTATATGCAGCACCTCACACAAGACCAAAATAAGTCAACAACACCTACATTTTACACTTGAGGTTAATACCTCCTCAGTACATTATTTTGTCTCCCGCTTTGGAGGAAATGAACAATTAATATTTCCAACTCCTCCCTGACCTTCTATCTGATTAATTTCGTTGCGGGACAAAGACATTTAGGCATTTCCAGAGACTCACCGAGGTTCACTGCTCGGTGTCAAAAAAATGCGTGCCACTGTTGATCCTGGTGCACAAGAGTTACAGTAGAGGGTGTGTGGGCGGGGCAGTCTCTCTAACACGTACATTTTACCGAACAACATAACAAGGGTTGAGAGCGCCTAAAGCGCTCACCCGAAAGTCCGGTGAAGCTGTATACAGCCGACTAGTGTCAGGCGTACAGCAAGCGTCAACACAAAAAAAAACAACATAAAGATGCCGAAGTACATACCTTTAATAGTAATATTTTAGAACGTGTGGTTTCGACTCCACCAACTAAATCGCCGAGTAGATCAACTTATCCGGTACTCTATTGTTTCATAATAAACTTTACATCTGTTTAACGCGGTTGTTCCAAAGTTTGAGGGATCAAAGCGGAACTACAAGTCGATATCAAATGAACGATGAGAATGTATTTCACCGTATTGTTTTGAAGTTATAACTAAGTCAATGCCATCTGTCAATTACTTCAGAGCATCGGAGTTGGGTTCCTAAGAATTTTAACAATAAATCATGCACATAGTCCTGACCCCACTGGTAATATATACACCCAACAAGGTGGTAGGCTGGGTGTTGTGGGACCGTAAGTCCATAGTTCCTAATTCCATACAGGTGAATGTAGTATGGGGTTAGGAGTATGTGCATGACCGTTGGTGTACTTATTTATTTATTTAAATACGCTGAATTGGACCCTTTTGGGTTATTCAATAATAATTAGATTTTCATATAATAAAGGAATATATATTTCAAAGAACAACACGGCAAGAATAAAATTAAACAAGTGACCACTACAAAGATACAAAAACAGAACTAGAGAATACTGTTTCCATATTTAAAAATATTCAAACTATTAAACACTTTGTGGCCAGCATTAAATTTTCTACAATGTTTATATTATTTCAATAGACCCCATGTAGTGCAAGTTAATATCTTAGTTACTTGTTGTCTAAAGTTTTTGAAACTTATCTTGCACCAAATACTTTATTTTCATCTATTTTTTTTAATTGTGTAATCCACATCAAATTTCACTACTTTTTTAAACTCAAATCTCTTCTTAATAAACGTAATCCAATTACCCAAAACAGACAATAGCTTCCCTAGGCCTAGTTATATAGATATTGTCTAAGTCAGAATTCGTGTCGGCGCGCAGTTAAGGGAATAAATTAAAAGTTAGACGCGACGGGAACCGCTCTGTGATTACTGCAAACTTGTACCTCCAGTCATTTGGAATCGAACTTTATGGTGGTGCTGGGAAGTTTAATTCTTATATGCATAGACGTAGATAAAAGTAGATGACACGGATTACCTGTTACCCAAAATCCTGGGATTTTTTATTCGTTTTTTTTTTATTGAATGACGACACGAGCAAGGCGCTCGCCTGATGGTAAGCGCCACGCCTGCCCATAAACAGAAGCAACACCACACAGAACTTTGAATTATAAAGCACTGCATGGCACTGAACTGCGCTCGGCACCCTGAGACATAAGATGTTGTCTCATATTGCCCAGTAATTTCACTAGCTTCAATGTCCTTCAAACCGAAACACAACAGTGCTTACACACTGTTGCTTGGTGGCAGAAATAGACAAAGCGGTGGCACCAACCCAGACGGCATCTCGCATACGAGGAACCACCTTGTAAAATTGGCTTGCGTTTGGCCACTATCTTGGTGGAGGCCTGATGGTGAGCGATGCTGAGGACAACATGAAGTACGCTTGCTTATCAAAAACCGATTCACTCACTACGGGAAAACACTCAGATTATATTTATCGGGGGTTAGACTCCGGCAACTTGTCCCACATCTTGGTGGTTAGAATAATGAAGGTGGAGGCAAAGCGTTTGGTGCGCGTTTTGGGGACATCCACCATGAATGCCTGACATTTTGCCGTTTCTCTGGTCCTCCGATGATGAAATGGGGAGGGAGGATTAAATTATACAGTTCAGTTGCACTCCCCAAAATGCAAAAAAAAATAATTAAATCCATAACGCGTACTAAAGGGTCGTCAGCCGAACACTCGAGCATATCATCGAGCAGTAAAAAATATTGTAAAAATCTTCAATTGTTTCTTATACCAAAATTGTTACAGAGGCGATACAGACAAAAAATATGGTACCCTTCGTTTTCATAGATTTTTTTTATTAGCTTGCATGACGAAACAGGCAGGTCGCTCGGCTGATGGTAAGCTGGTGGTAGGGTATTCATATCC
Source organism: Amorpha juglandis (assembly GCA_949126905.1). Taxonomy (NCBI): domain Eukaryota; kingdom Metazoa; phylum Arthropoda; class Insecta; order Lepidoptera; family Sphingidae; genus Amorpha; species Amorpha juglandis. The sequence continues at coordinate 14,990,965 of OX421379.1, read as the reverse complement.
ACCCGGTTGGCGACCAACGTACACATGGTGTTCAAACCTGCCATAGTGATCCACACGCCTTGTGTGGATCGCATTCCAGGTTCTCTCGAGGGGCTTGCGACATGACTTGATGGTTGGGTAAGGCGGGTATAGGGGTAAATACTTGTATTACTGTCCATGTATCAGTCATCCGCCTGTTCTGTCGTAGGTCGATTTGCTTCTTCCCTCTCCGAAGAGGAAAGCATTTATACAGGCCGGCATGACTCCGGTGACCACCAATAAACTGATTGTTTGTCGGTGGTCGCTGGTTTTTTGAACTACACTCCGCTTATCATCAGGTGTAGTGCAGTCACTTTGCCGTGCTCGGGTAAAAAAAGAATGCCACAGAAATCCTTTTGTTTAAAAGCAATCAAAATGGGTTCAAAGATAAGACCGCAGTTATGATTTTAAATATTGGTATGAGCAAAGGTAGGCGCGTAGTGGGGGCATCTCACTATCTCGCTTGCACGCGTGCACGGTGATGTCAAAGTTTGAGTCGTCTGTTATTTGACAAGTGCCCCCTCCATCAGATTTGAATGACTTCTATTTTTGTTTTGTGGCGGATTAATGAAATTCTTTCTGCAATAAGATTTCGGTAACGGAACTTGTTGATTAAAATAATAAAAAAATCAAATCAACAACCCTATGGCAAAATAAATCTTAGGTACCTAGGGATAATGTCATATTAAGAAAACAAACGAATTATTAAATATCATTTTATTACTATTTACATAAAACATAAAGACACATAGTGTGATATGACAAAAATAATTATTTATTTCGACTGCATTCACTAATATTAATATAAAATGTAGTAAATGCAGACGAAAAATACAAACCAAAATGAAAACCGTAACAAACAACCAAACAAGACTTTCACGCTTTACAAATAAAGTAAATTTTTCCATGTTTCATTTTGTAGGAAAAGCCACTGAACACTGGATTGCAATTATACAATTGATATTATCAGGTTTATTTCGTAACCACAGTTCATCACTTACGCATATTCCGTTATAATCATGGGCGTAACTAAGTAGGGTTAGAGTGGGCACTGCCCCCCTTAAAAATTTCATTGCACCCCTACAAAACCGTAGCATACATATAAAATGTTGATTTCATGGGTGCAATTAGGTATGAGTGGGTGGTAACTAACCTAGAAAACTCCTAGCTAGGTCAATAATAATTAAAGTAATATTATCAAATTTACGGAGTTCTACGAAAACCAGCGTTAAATCAATCAGACTTTTTGTATTAGGCACTATAAAAATAATGAAAAAGTTATTACATTACAGATATTAATATAATATTACCGACACATTTCATTCTCAAGTTCTCAGAAGAAAGATTGTGTATATTTGTTTACCAGTTTGAGATTTGCGTAAAACACTTTGATATGAATATGAAATTAAGAAAAAACATTAATTGCTATTTCTTTGTTATTTGGCAACACTAAGTTATATACAGACTCTGTATACATTCATTTAAATGCAATGTACATCTTAATAATTTTACATGGTATTAAAAAAATACATAACTATACGTTCTACTTGTGCTGTAATCTTGTTTTTTATTTCATAAATGTTACTATGAAGTTCCAGACTACAAATAATAGCAATTTCTTTGTATATATTTGGCTTGTTTTTGTGCCAAACAAAAAAGGACTAATCACGTGTATAGCTACACTTGCAGAGATCACAACGTGTTCTTGAATACCGGCGTAATTTTTTTCGCAATAACTAAATAAGTAACAGTATAGCAGAACAGAATACTAAATTATTTGTAATTTATATTAAGAAAAATAGTGAATTCTCTACAGTATTCTTTTTTATGCCACGTTCTATCAAATATATTGTGAATGAATTATTTCTTTTTTCTATTGATAGATATTTTTCCATAGCGTTGCAATTGATTTTCTAAGTTTCTCGATAATAAATCTACATTATTATTAGAATATTAATTCCCTATAAGTATTTTCCCAAATAGTCGTGTATATTTTGGCCTAACTTCTTGTAATTTATCATCTAAATTATATAATTTTACTACGCGTCTTGCGTCAATTATCGTAAGTGTTGTATTCATTTATTTTTCTACTATATTTCAATAAACTGCATACACTAAAGTAGGTTTTACGAATATACTATGAGAATTGTATATTTATTTGTAACTGACAATTAGTTCCATAACTTTTCAAAGGCTTTATTAAAGTATGTTACCAGCTAAACGAGTCAGCCATCATCATATACATATAGGTGTAAGGGAAACCCTTCCGAAAACGAAGTAGTACTGCTTATTACCAATACCATAAAACTAAAAAAACCGCGAAATAAGGCAACATTATTTTTAAAAAATTTCACGCACTATCATTAGGTCCATTAAAACAATGACGACTTATTAAAATAATTATCAAAATATTATTTTTCTTAAAAACGTAATGTGACTGTATTGTAAAGTCAATAAAAAAATCAACTGACGCTCGGTATCAGTTGTGCGGCACGGAGCGAGGCGCGATGTACCTACCTACTGAGTACGCGCAGTGGTGTGAGTCATTGACCCCGAACTTAGCAGTACGCTTTACATTGCGGGCTTATGTTTTAAGCAAAGGAATAGCGATTTTCGTTTATGTAAATATAGTATTATTTTACACTTCAGCATTGGAAGCGATCCCCTTACACCCTGCATAAAATCAATAGTGATAGCCACACAATCATTGTCTCTTTACAAACCCACATCAAAGAACAGAAAAGTTAAATTGAAGTATCTAAAGGGTATATTCTTAATAAGTGGTTTCCAGTACCCACGACATGAGGAATTATTTTGTAATATTGTTGTAGGGTTACAAATAATAAGTAGTTTTGTGATGAAACTGTTTATATAATCAAAATCATTTGTAACTTAATAACAATAGACATTTCATAGTTCCTTCAACTATATTAAATATTTATTTCAGTCCTGGCACGCCCTGAAAATACAGTCAATAAATTCCGAAATACAAAATATTAGTATGAAAAGTTCATAATTTTGGCATTAACATTGTATTCCTTAACTATATATCGGGTTGGATCCCCTCACCGAGACAAATGTTTGTGTGATCCACAAATATTTGTTTCCGGGTCTGGGTGTTGTGAGACCGTAAGTCTCTCGTAGTTCCTGATACCCACGACACAAGACTCGTATCTTACGGTGGGGTGGTTACCGTTATTGTGATTGACTTACAAACATGCAAACTTTCACATTTATAATAGTAGAAAGTAGAATATCTTTAATTAGTTATGTAGAAATATATACATAATCGAACGTAAACCCAATGGTTTACGTCAATACATTTCTAAACGAAATTATCTAATGTCATTGTCATAACTTTTTGCCGCCAATTTGGTTAAGTGTGCATTCTCAAAGTTACCGTTTTTGTAGTATTTTAAAATAAAGTTCGTTACCTATTCTCTCAACTCGAGTTTATTTCAAGAAGTTATAACTTTCCATCGCCAACTTACAATTACCACACTCTATGCCTTCGACTGTGACCACTAAAAAAAACATCAATTTATTGTTTCCCAAAGATATGATAAGATGTTTGACAGCCTCCGTGGCGCAGCGGGCGAGTAGCCGGCTGTGAAGCGAGAGGCCGCGGGTTCGATCCCCACACCAAGACATACATTTGTGTGATCTACAAATATTTGTTTCGGGGCCTGGATGTTGTGAGAGGGAAAGTCTCTCGTAGTTGCTGATACCCACGACACGAGACTCGTATCTTACTGTGGGGTCAGGACTATGTGTGTGACTGCTGGGTGTATTTATTTATTATTATTTATATTTGCAACCGCTCACACATACAACACAATCATTCCCAGCGACTCCGTTTGCCGCTCTTGCGCACGCGTTCCGTTTTTACTTCGTTTTGGTTGTTGTCAGCGTTATCGGTGTTGTCTGACGCGGCGGGCGCGTTGACTCCGGGCTGGATGGACGTCAACGTCTGCTCCCAGGAGTGGTCTGACGACGCCGTGAACTGGGGTGGGGAAAAGTTTTTGTTAAAGTTAACTTACCTCATACCGTTTTGTTAATAAAAAAAATATAGTAAAATACGTCACTGTTACAAACACCCGATTTCAATCAGAAAAACATCTCGTAACTTTAATTACTGGACAATTTCAAACACAGCTAAAAAGCATGTCGTATAAACCAGTTATCAAAACAAAATACAAATTCGATGTTTTCGCTCAGGCGCTTCGATAACAAGCAAAAAACACAAACATGCTCATGCACACGCACACGCACGCACGCACGCCCGCACGCACGCACACACACGCACACATGGACGCCCTTACTCTCACTTAATCGCACTCACCTCACGCGCACACACTATCATAATTTCGCCCTCACTGCCACTATCTTGCAGTCACTCGCACTCACACGTGAGTCCACAGGCGTGAGTCCTGTGATGGGCTCTTGGTTGTGTATAATGTAGCATGTAGCGTGTAGCGTACGTGTAGTGTAGTGTATAGTGGAGTGTGTTGTGTGTATATGAGTGTGGCCTCATATAGTTAAAGGCGCTAGTGTTCCAAGGTACCTGATTGTACTGAGCTCTGAAGGCCTGTTTGAGTGAGGCGAGCCGGTCGGTGGCGGGCCCGTGACTCTTCTCCAGCGCCGCGCCCGTGATGGAATCGTCGTTGTGTAGTGTGTAGTGTGTAGTGTGACCTCATATAGTTAAAGGCGCTAGTGTTCCAAGGTACCTGATTGTACTGAGCTCTGAAGGCCTGTTTGAGTGAGGCGAGCCGGTCGGTGGCGGGCCCGTGACTCTTCTCCAGCGCCGCGCCCGTGATGGACTCGTCGTTGTGTAGTGTGTAGTGTGACCTCATATAGTTAAAGGCGCTAGTGTTCCAAGGTACCTGATTGTACTGAGCTCTGAAGGCCTGTTTGAGTGAGGCGAGCCGGTCGGTGGCGGGCCCGTGACTCTTCTCCAGCGCCGCGCCCGTGATGGACTCGTCGTTGTGTAGTGTGTAGTGTGACCTCATATAGTTAAAGGCGCTAGTGTTCCAAGGTACCTGATTGTACTGGGCTCTGAAGGCCTGTTTGAGTGAGGCGAGCCGGTCGGTGGCGGGCCCGTGACTCTTCTCCAGCGCCGCGCCCGTGATGGAATCGTCGTTGTGTAGTGTGTAGTGTGTAGTGTGACCTCATATAGTTAAAGGCGCTAGTGTTCCAAGGTACCTGATTGTACTGAGCTCTGAAGGCCTGTTTGAGTGAGGCGAGCCGGTCGGTGGCGGGCCCGTGACTCTTCTCCAGCGCCGCGCCCGTGATGGACTCGTCGTTGTGTAGTGTGCGGTGTGTAGTGTGTAGTGTGTAGTGTGGCCTCATATAGTTAAAGGCGCTAGTGTTCCAAGGTACCTGATTGTACTGAGCTCTGAAGGCCTGTTTGAGTGACGCGAGCCGGTCGGTGGCGGGCCCGTGACTCTTCTCCAGCGCCGCGCCCGTGATGGAATCGTTGTTGTGTAGTGTGTAGTGTGTAGTGTGGCCTCATATAGTTAAAGGCGCTAGTGTTCCAAGGTACCTGATTGTACTGAGCTCTGAAAGCCTGTTTGAGTGAGGCGAGCCGGTCGGTGGCGGGCCCGTGACTCTTCTCCAGCGCCGCGCCCGTGATGGAATCGTCGTTGTGTACGGGAATGCCGGGACGCTCTTTGTATCTGTTCAAAAAAGGTTTTGGTGGTCATTCATGTTAATACATACATAGAACTTCCACCTGCTACGGAGCTTAAACATCTCTTTGACCTCAAGGATTGCTGCCGGACTCATCCCTGCGTGGTGCCGCCTAGCGGCCCGTCTCCAATTGGGGGGGTTCAGAAGCCCCCGCACACCGAAGGACGCCCTCGGCGTCAACGGCAGCAACGAGGCCGACCACCCGTGCTGCCGTCCATCTCGGGGTCGCACATACAAAGGTACTAATTGGGCGCTACTCGAGCCCCCCGCTGCGCGCCCGCGACCCCCGATGGCCCCTATTAGTCGCCTCTTACGACAGGCAGGGGATACCGTGGTGGAATTCTCCAAACGCCCCCATTCCACAGGGCGGGAGACGTCGGTCAGTCGTCCACCCGGCGCCTCCTACGTCTCCTTTGGCGGCGAGCGGGATCGTTCTGCTCACGATCCCGCTCCGCGCTCTCCTTCTGCGAGATGACGCACTCGCAGAAGGAGGCCATCGCACGCCATAACCTTGGCAGCGACCACGGTAGGCAGCGAGATCTCTGCTCCGACGACTGTCCTGAGAAAGCTGCGCTCGTCGTTCCAGGCTGGACACTCCTCGAGAGTGTATTGAGCCGCGTCCTCGCGGCAGTTACCACAATGGTGGCACACGGCGGAGTCCTCTTTCCGGCTATCCGACACAGGTACAACATAAATATGTTACTCACCCTAGTCCGCATCCACCGACATTTAAGTTCTTCCCTTTGCCTTTTTTGAAGCGAGACTTGCGGAACCAAGACGATTGCATCGCCAAGTGCATCAGCTCTTCAGGCACCTCCTATAAATAATAGATAATTCATATGGATTATATAGACTTAGTTTAAACTAAGTAATCCGACTAACATTAAGAATTTAAAGATTAAGAATTGGTAAGACTAAGACTAGATTAGACTAGACTGAGATTAGATTAGACTAGGACTAGGTTATGTTTTATTAGGACTAGATAAGAGTAAGACTAGATTAGGCTAAGATTAGATTAAGACTAAATAACGCTAAGGCACCTAGCCTTGATAAAACTGGGCATTATGAGCTTTAACATCTTATGTCTCAGGGTTACGAGCGCAGTTCAGTGCCATTCAGTGCTTTAAAATTCAAAGTTCTGCATGGTGTTGCATCTGTTTATGCGCTGGCGTGGCGCTTACCATCAAGCGAGCGTCTTGCTTGTCTCGTCATTCAATCAAAAGAAATATGAATTAAAATTTGAATTCATGATCTAATCAAATGTTGTGTGGTATCCATGAAGTTATTTTAACGACTAGTAGTGTAAGCGTGATGGCTCGCACTCCGACGAATCCTATCCGTCCCGGTCGACGTCTCATGTTTCCTGTGTATATATAGTAATACACAGTAGTAGTTGTATGGATCGCGTTTTAGGATCAGCCAGTGTATATCCGGTTCTCCCGAGGGGCTTGCGACATGACTTGATGGTTGATTTGGGTGGGGGTATAGGGGTACATCCTTGTATCCCTGTGCTTGCATCTGTCATCATCGGTCCTGTCACAGGCCTATCGATTTGTTTCTTCCCTCTCCGAAGAGGGAAGAAGTATTTATACAGTCTGGCATGACTCTGGTAACCACTGATAAACTCATTGTTTGTCGGTGGTTGCTGGTTTTTTTTTTTATAAATACACCCAACAGTCACACACATAGTCCTGACCCCACAGTAAGATACGAGTCTCGTGTCGTGGGTATCAGTAACTACGAGAGACTTTCGGTCTCACAACACCCAGACCCCGAAACAAATATTTGTGGATCACACAAACATTTGTCTCGGTGCGGGGATTGAGCCCGCGGCCTCTCGCTTCATAGCTGGCTACTCGCCCGCTGCGCCACGGAGGCTGTCACATTTTTGGACTGCACTACGCTTACCATCAGGTGTAGTGCAGTCACTGTGCCGTGTTCGGATAAAAAACGTTTTTTTTTTATAGCATAGGCCGGCTAACGAGCAAGTGGGTCACCTGATGGTAAGTGATCTCCACCGCCCATGTACGCCCACCACCAGAAGAGTCATGGGCGCGTTGCCGACCTTAAAGGAAAGGGATAATTAGGGATTGGGAAGGGGAGAGGAATTTAGGCCTCCGGATATCTCACTCACCGTACGAATCGCAGCAGCAAGCCGCTACTTTACGTCGGTTTTCTGTGAGACAGTGGTAACGACGCGGTCGAGCCAGCCCATTCATGCTGTAGACAAAACTGTCTACAGCGTGGCTCTACCACTCAACGTCACGTCACGACTTACCTGCTGCGCCGCCTCGAGGTGCCTCACTAGATGTCCGGCGAAGTCCCGGTCCTTGTCGGCGGCGAGTAATGTGTGCGCGGCGCCTCGCACGCCCGCGCGCCCCGTGCGTCCCACTCGGTCCGTGTGAGTGTCGATGTGGTGACGTCACGGCTTACCTGCTGCGCCGCCTCCAGGTGCCTCACGAGATGTCCGGCGAAGTCCCGGTCCTTGTCGGCGGCGAGTAATGTGTGCGCGGTACCACGCACGCCCGCGCGCCCCGTGCGTCCCACTCGATGCGTGTGAGTGTCGATATCTCTCGCCACGGTGTAGTTCACCACGGTGCGCACGTGCGGGATGTCCAAACCGCGAGCTGGAACAACGCAATTCTTAAATAGAATGAAAAGAAAATAAAACAAAAAAGTCTGTGGACGTACGAGGAGAGAACGATACAAAGAAAGTCTGTGGACGGGAGTTTTGGCGGGAATTCTGACAGTGCAGTTCAGCGCAAATTTTAATTTTATTCATAAACAAGTTTAGAGTTGTGTTTGTTGTATAAAATCGGTGTGGAATAAACATTGACGGTGATGAACAGTGTATGGAAACATTGAAATAAGTGAATTAAGAATCGTACTGAAAGGAGTTAACATCTTCCAGCAAGACCTTGAAATCGACCGCACCCGTGTTTCATCGTTCGTGTTTTAGAGAATAAAATATACTTGACATTGGCAAAATGCATAATAATACGAAAGCCATAAATAAAAAAGAAGAAGACAGACGCTCAAAGACAGATATTTTTGTGATTTACAGATATTTGTTTCAGGTCTGGGTGTTGTGCGACCAGGTAGGAACGAAGTTCCTTCGGCTAATGTAGAATCGACACAAATTGTAAAAAATACAAATTATCAACTAAAATAACAAAATATGTCTCTTTATTTTTGTTTGACAACATAAAATTACATAGAAATAGAATAGAAAAATAGAAATAAAAAAAAGACGTGTAGCACTCGGAGACTGCCGCGGTAAAGCTATTGTATAGCATTTTTTATCAACTTATGTAATTACTAGATGACCCGGTGAACTTCGTATCACCTACATAATATATTTGTGTAAAATGTGGTCAAAACTTAATACAAATGTTTTATTTACATTAAATGCAATTAAGTGAGGTACTGCGCCATTGCACGTGAGGTAGCCCGTCGCACATTTAATTGACTTCGACGACCTAAGTCAGGTCGTCTCCCACCTCCCTCCGGTTGGACAGTCCTGTCCCCGTCCCGTCCCCGTCCTGTCCCCGTCCTGTCCGCGTTCTGTCCGCGTCCCGTCCCCGTCCTTTCCCCGTCCCGTCTCCGTCCCGTCCCCGTCCTGTCCCCGTCTTGTCCTGTCCCTGTCCTGTCCTGTCTCACTGTCCTGTCTCACTGTCCTGTCTCACTGTCCTGTCTCTCTGTCATGTCTCTCTGTCCTGTCTCACTGTCCTGTCTCACTGTCCTGTCTCACTGTCCTGTCTCACTGTCCTGTCTCACTGTCCTGTCTCACTGTCCTGTCTCACTGTCCTGTCTCACTATCCTGTCTCACTGGCCTGTCTCACTGTCCTGTCTCACTGTCCTGTCTCAATGTCCTGTCTCACTGTCCTGTCTCACTGTCCTGTCTCACTGTCCGGTCTCACTGTCCTGTCTCACTGTCCTCTCACTGTCCTGTCTCACTGTCCTGTCTCACTGTCCTGTCTCACTGTCCTGTCTCACTGTCCTGTCTCACTGTCCTGTCTCACTGTCCTGTCTCACTGTCCTGTCTCACTGACCTGTCTCACTTTCCTGTCTCACTGTCCTGTCTCACTGTCCTGTCTCACTGTCCTGTCTCACTGTCCTGTCTCTCTGTCATGTCTCTCTGTCCTGTTTCACTGTCCTGTCTCACTGTCCTGTCTCACTGTCCTGTCTCACTGTCCTGTCTCACTGTCCTGTCTCACTGTCCTGTCTCACTTTCCTGTCTCACTGTCCTGTCTCACTGTCCTGTCTCTCTGTCATGTCTCTCTGTCCTGTTTCACTGTCCTGTCTCACTGTCCTGTCTCACTGTCCTGTCTCACTGTCCTGTCTCACTGTCCTGTCTCACTGTCCTGTCTCACTATCCTGTCTCACTGGCCTGTCTCACTTTCTTGTCTCACTGTCCTGTCTCAATGTCCTGTCTCACTGTCCTGTCTCACTGTCCTGTCTCACTGTCCGGTCTCACTGTCCTGTCTCACTGTCCTCTCACTGTCCTGTCTCACTGTCCTGTCTCACTGTCCTGTCTCACTGTCCTGTCTCACTGTCCTGTCTCACTGTCCTGTCTCACTGTCCTGTCTCACTGTCCTGTCTCACTGTCCTGTCTCACTGTCCTGTCTCACTGTCCTGTCTCACTGTCCTGTCTCACTTTCCTGTCTCACTGTCCTGTCTCACTGTCCTGTCTCACTGTCCTGTCTCACTGTCCTGTCTCACTGTCCTGTCTCACTGTCCTGTCTCTCTGTCATGTCTCTCTGTCCTGTTTCACTGTCCTGTCTCACTGTCCTGTCTCACTGTCCTGTCTCACTGTCCTGTCTCACTGTCCTGTCTCACTGTCCTGTCTCACTGTCCTGTCTCACTGTCCTGTCTCACTTTCCTGTCTCACTGTCCTGTCTCACTGTCCTGTCTCACTGTCCTGTCTCACTGTCCTGTCTCACTGTCCTGTCTCACTTTCCTGTCTCACTGTCCTGTCTCACTGTCCTGTCTCTCTGTCATGTCTCTCTGTCCTGTTTCACTGTCCTGTCTCACTGTCCTGTCTCACTGTCCTGTCTCACTGTCCTGTCTCACTGTCCTGTCTCACTGTCCTGTCTCACTGTCCTGTCTCACTGTCCTGTCTCACTGTCCTGTCTCACTTTCCTGTCTCACTGTCCTGTCTCACTGTCCTGTCTCACTGTCCTGTCTCACTGTCCTGTCTCACTGTCCTGTCTCACTGTCCTGTCTCACTGTCCTGTCTCACTTTCCTGTCTCACTGTCCTGTCTCACTGTCCTGTCCCTGTCCTGTCCCTGTCCAGTCTAGACGCTATACGACCCGTCATCACGGCAAGCTTCGCAACGACAACTCAACAACTACTAATAAATTTAAATTAATAAAAAAAACATTGTCCAGCGGACAAAATTGTGAATCTAAACCATTCTCAGATCCCCTTGAACACACACAAAAAATTTCATCAAAATCGGTCCAGTCGTTTAAGAGAAGTTCAGGAACATACACACTCACAGAAGAATTATATATACACTCCTTTGCAAAAAAAACGGGCGGGTTTGATTTTTTAACATTATTGGTAATAATTTAGTTCTTCAGAGGTTTTAATAGCCAAACTATGTTACTGGCACTTAATAAAGAGTCTGGGTATGAAAAAAAGTTCATTCCAAATTCAAAACTTTTGTTTTTTAAATTATTAATCCCTTTTTCATTTTGTGACACTTTTCGCGGGTTTGCGGTTAAAAGGTTATCAAGCAACTAAAAGTAACTTTTCGTTATTTTTAGTACAACAATTTATGTTTATCGCATAATTCTGCCTTATTGTGACTTAAAACAGATATCTTTGTGTCTATCGTAATGGCAGAAAAAGCAATGAGAGCTAGTAAAATTATAGCGCTGCTGGAAGAGGGGTGTAGCCAATGTTACGTCTCACAGCGGTTAAACGTGAGTCGTTCAACCGTACAAAGAACCTGGACTCGATACCAAGAGACAGGTTCCGTTCAGAGAAGGCAAGGTTCTGGGAGAAAACGTTGCACACAGCCGCGAGACGATCGCTTTTTAGTGACTCAGGCGCTGAGGAACCGCAAATGCAGTTACATAGACCTCAAAAGAAACCTTGAAGAGGTACGAGGAGCACAAGTTAGCCTATGGACTGTGAGGAGAAGACTTTTAGCTGCTGATATACGTAGTCGACGACCAGCGCGGGCCCCCAAGTTACTCCGTGAGCACCGGATTGCGCGGTTGAGGTTCGCTAGAAATTGCCTATCTTGGACACCAGGTAACTGGAGTAGCGTACTCTTCTCCGATGAGGCTCGAATTTGTCTGCATGGTGAGGACCGACGTCGGCGAGTGTTACGAAGACCAGGGGAACGCTATGCCGATGTGTGTTTTGAAGAAATCACCCCTTATGGTGGAGGGTCCGTTATGTTTTGGGCGGGCGTAACTTCCAACTATCGTACCGAGATAGTATTCATAGAAAATGGCTCACTAAATGCGCATAGGTACATAACAGAAATCCTTTCTCAAAATGCACAACCCGCACTGACTGTAATTGGTGAAGATGCCATTTACATGGACGATAATGCTCGGGCCCACCGTTCTGGCGACGTAGATGCTTATATGCAAGAGGTCGGTATTCGTCGTTTGGATTGGCCAGCGCGGAGCCCCGACCTTAACCCCATTGAGCACGTTTGGGACCTCCTAAAAAGGCGAGTACGATCTGTCCAACCACCTCCACAAAACATCAGAGAGCTTAAACGTGTAATCTCGACTGAGTGGGAACACATTCCACAGGACACCATCAAAAGCCTGGTGGGAAGCATGCCAAGACGATTACATGCCGTAATCGCTGCAAGAGGAGGTCATACTCGTTATTAATTTTTATTTTTTAATGTCTCTTTTATTAAAATACCATAAAAATACTCGTAGTCTTAATTTCATTATACCCATAAAAATGTCCATTTTAACACGGCTCTCTGTTTACATTGACTAAAACACCGATACCAGGATAAAAGTGTTAAAAAACTAGATTCTCATTGATAATAAGAAATTTCTAGTCATCCAAGCTAATGACATACTAAAAATATAATAATATTTACCCATAGAAAAGCTAAGGTAAAGTGTGTGTGTAAGGTGCCCGTTTTTTTTGCAAAGGAGTTTATAAAGATAAATAATAACGAGCTAGCGTAATCTTTTAAAAATCGAAGGAGATATAAAAATACTTCAGGTATAACTGGCTGAATGAATTTCATTTTAAATAAATAATAGTTTTAAAAAAACTAAAAAACACGCTTTTATAGAAAGTCTAACTAAAAAATTGAAAATAAATTTGAAGAAAACAATGTATTTTATTGTAAAAAAAGCGTGCATGCATAGCGACACTATTAGATACTACGATATTCCCTATAATTAACGAAGATCCAGAGAGTACAATTTTAATTCCTAACCCGAATATCAATAATTAATTAAATTAAATTATTATTTTATTATTTTTATTATTAAATTATTATTATTTTTTTTATCAAATTATTGTATTGTCATCGGTCCTCGATAAATCTACAAAGTTTGAACGAAATCGGGCCGTTTAAAGTGGGTCAAAATCGCGCCCAAAGGAGTCGGTTACAAACATACAAACAAACAAACATACAGGTGAAGTTAATAAAAAGCGTGTAAAAAGGAACTAACGCTGGCTGGTTATGCGGCGCTTTTAACGCTTTTTTCTTACGGTTTTACTATCACATTTCTTTCAGTTCGGTCACGCAGCAAAATCCCTATCCCCTCCAAGCCTGCCGTAAGGAACTTCGTTCCAATAAATCTAACATCGACAGTGGTTATACTCCATCTGATAAGTTGACGTCTGGAGACGTTTCATCTCTAATTTCAACTGAGTTTTGCCGGTATATTGATATATCATCGATATTTATGACACTTTTATCGACATTGATATGTTCGTTTTCAGGAAAGAAGGCGAAAGTCAAAAAGAAGAAAATGTTTTCAATTGTATCATTTTAGTTTTTCAGCACATGCATATCGGTGATGTCAATTTTAAAAATATCGATGAACACGACTGATAGACATCGATAATATCGATGTTATTGACATCCATTAAAGCAATTTTATCGATAGCTGTTTTTATTTGATTGAATGACACGACGAGCCATGCGCTCGTCTGATGGTAAGCGCCGCGCCTGCCCATAAACAGAAGCAACACCACACAGAACTTTAATTTACAAAGCACTGCATGACACTGAACTGCACTTGTCACCTCAAGATATAAGATGTTAAGCCTCATAATGCCCACTAATTTCCCTGGCGTCAATGTCCTTCAAATCGAAACACAAAAGTGCGTATACACTGTTACTTGCCGGCAGAAATAGACGGCGCGGTGGTACCAACCCAGACGGCCTCTCGCATATGAAGGACCTACCACCTTGTGAACATCTACTATATGCATGATGATAATGGCCGTCATATCGATGATCTGGAATCACATCAGCGATAATAATATCGATGTTGGCTATAACATCATCATCATCATCATCAGCCACAGGACGTCCACTGCTGAACATAGGCCTCTCCCAAAGATTTCCAGACCAACCTGTTGGAAGTGGCCTGGATCCAGCGACTTCCTGCGACCTTTATCAGGTCGTCTGTCCACCTTTTAAGTATACGTCCAACGCGTAGCTGTTGGCTGTATATAAGGTGTAAATTCTACCACAAACTACCCACATACCGGCCACATCGGTCGCCACTAATATGCTGTTCTCTTGTCTCTTGAAGGCAGTGATGACCTTGTTCCTGTCCGCCTGCTCCATATCTCCATGTAACAGTAGCGCGTCATACTGTTGCACGCCTAGATTAGCCGCCGTTTCTTCCGCTTCTAACTGTAATGCATCAAAAAGTGTTTAGTAACATATTTTTGAACAATGAGTTTTTTTTTTTATAGCACAAGCCGCACAACCGGCAAATGAGCAAGTGGGTCACCTGATGGTAAGTGATCTCCACCGCCCATGTACGCCCACCACCAGAAGAACCATGGGCGCGTTGCCGATCTTAAAGGAAAGGGATAATTAGGGATTGGGAAGGGGAGGGGATTTGGGCTTGAATATCTCACTCACCATACGAAACGCAGCAGCAAACCGCCACTTTACGTTGGTTTTCTGTGAGACAGTGGTAACGACCCGGTCGAGTCAGCCCATTCATGCTGTAGACAAAACTGTCTACAGCGTAGCTCTACTACTCAAAAATTCAAATTTTCTCTGTTACTCTCAAGTCCAAATTCTACCATAAAGAATATGTGTGTAAAGTACAGACATATTCTTTATGGCAGAATTTGAATCGACTTGATTCCTGACTTGATAATCAAGTCTTAATGAATAGTCCCAACAATAAGGCTCATTTAATAGTTATGCAGACTTATGAAGTAGAGGCTGTACCACAAAGGGACCGTCCATTAATCACGTAAAGCTTAAAAAGGGGGGGGTTTATTAAAAATCATGAAATATCACAAGGGGGAGGGGGGTGTAGCAAGATATCACGTGTATTTATTTTGACAATGTACATTAAATATGTCCATGTACTAGTACAATAGTTATATTTATTTTCTCTTAAATCTCACCACGTATCACCAAGGGGGAGGATGGGGTCAAAAAATGCTAAAAAAAACATCATGTGATTAATGGCCGGCCCCATAGTGGGGAAGGATTGCATACCGTCAATGGCTACAGTTAATGTGTTAGGCTATTATGAATTCTCTAAAATAATTATTAGATATACTCGTATACATAATAATTTTTCAATTTAGAAGAACTCCACATACCTTTTTGGTAACAAATATAATGATGCTTCCAGCCGATAGGAACTCAACCAAGTTGCTTAGTAGCCAAGACCATTTGTCCTCTGGCTTGTGGAATATTCTGAGAACAAAAATATAGTTCACTTTAGTCATTATCCAACTCCTTCTAATATTATAAACGCTAAAGTTTGTAAGTATGGATGGATGGATGGATGGATGTATGTTTGTTACTCTTTCACGTAAAAACTACTGAATGGATTTTAATGAAACTTTACAATAATATAGCTTATACATCAGAATAGGACATAGGCTACTATGTTTTTCAAAAATCAACCCCTGAAGGGTTTAAAAGGGAATGAAAGTTTGTATGAAAGATCTAAACCGCTGAACCGATTTCAATGAATTTTGGCACAAATATAATATAGTTGATGACCCAGGATTAAACATAGGGTATTTTTTTCTTTAAATTTCAACCCCTAAAGGGCCCAAATAGGGGATGAAAGTTTGAATGAAAGCTTTTTGATGGCGAAATACTTTTATCGCTTCTGGTCTATCATAATTTACCGGCTGAATGAACTGGGATGAAATTTGCCACATAAGTATGTGATGTAGCATAAAACTTACAATATATTGTATTCAGATAGTCCGTTGCCGTGGGATCTAATTCAAAATTACATTCACGCGGACAGGGTCGCGAGCAAAAGCTAGTATATAATACTTGCCCTGTATTACATACGTTCTACTGCTAGTGCAAGTGTAGTGTAGTTCAGGTGTAGTGTAGTGCAAGTGTAGTGTAGTGTAGTGTAATGTAATGTAGTGTAATGTAGTGCAGGTGTAGTGTAGTGTAATGTAATGTAGTGTAATGTAGTGCAGGTGTAGTGTAGTGTAATGTAATGTAGTGTAATGTAGTGCAGGTGTAGTGTAGAGCAGGTGTAGTGTAGTGTAGTGCAGGTGTGGGTGTGTGGGTGTGTGGGTGTGTCGGTGTACGTACCGCACCAGCTGCGTGACCAGTTCAGTGGCGCCGCCGGTGCCGTGCGCGACTCTGACGGGGTCGCGCAGCGCGTCGCATGTAGTGTAGTGTAGTGTAGTGTAGTGTAGTGCAGGTGTGGGTGTGTGGGTGTGTGGGTGTGTCGGTGTACGTACCGCACCAGCTGCGTGACCAGTTCAGTGGCGCCGCCGGTGCCGTGCGCGACTCTGACGGGGTCGCGCAGCGCGTCGCATGTAGTGTAGTGTAGTGTAGTGCAGGTGTGGGTGTGTGGGTGTGTGGGTGTGTCGGTGTACGTACCGCACCAGCTGCGTGACCAGTTCAGTGGCGCCGCCGGTGCCGTGCGCGACTCTGACGGGGTCGCGCAGCGCGTCGCATGTAGTGTAGTGTAGTGTAGTGCAGGTGTGGGTGTGTGGGTGTGTGGGTGTGTCGGTGTACGTACCGCACCAGCTGCGTGACCAGTTCAGTGGCGCCGCCGGTGCCGTGCGCGACTCTGACGGGGTCGCGCAGCGCGTCGCATGTAGTGTAGTGTAGTGTAGTGTAGTGTAGTGTAGTGTAGTGCAGGTGTGGGTGTGTGGGTGTGTGGGTGTGTCGGTGTACGTACCGCACCAGCTGCGTGACCAGTTCAGTGGCGCCGCCGGTGCCGTGCGCGACTCTGACGGGGTCGCGCAGCGCGTCGCATGTAGTGTAGTGTAGTGTAGTGTAGTGTAGTGCAGGTGTGGGTGTGTGGGTGTGTGGGTGTGTCGGTGTACGTACCGCACCAGCTGCGTGACCAGTTCAGTGGCGCCGCCGGTGCCGTGCGCAACTCTGACGGGGTCGCGCAGCGCGTCGCATGTAGTGTAGTGTAGTGTAGTGTAGTGCAGGTGTGGGTGTGTGGGTGTGTGGGTGTGTCGGTGTACGTACCGCACCAGCTGCGTGACCAGTTCAGTGGCGCCGCCGGTGCCGTGCGCGACTCTGACGGGGTCGCGCAGCGCGTCGCATGTAGTGTAGTGTAGTGTAGTGCAGGTGTGGGTGTGTGGGTGTGTGGGTGTGTCGGTGTACGTACCGCACCAGCTGCGTGACCAGTTCAGTGGCGCCGCCGGTGCCGTGCGCGACTCTGACGGGGTCGCGCAGCGCGTCGCATGTAGTGTAGTGTAGTGTAGTGTAGTGTAGTGCAGGTGTGGGTGTGTGGGTGTGTGGGTGTGTCGGTGTACGTACCGCACCAGCTGCGTGACCAGTTCAGTGGCGCCGCCGGTGCCGTGCGCGACTCTGACGGGGTCGCGCAGCGCGTCGCATGTAGTGTAGTGTAGTGTAGTGTAGTGTAGTGCAGGTGTGGGTGTGTGGGTGTGTCGGTGTACGTACCGCACCAGCTGCGTGACCAGTTCAGTGGCGCCGCCGGTGCCGTGCGCGACTCTGACGGGGTCGCGCAGCGCGTCGCATGTAGTGTAGTGTAGTGTAGTGTAGTGTAGTGCAGGTGTGGGTGTGTGGGTGTGTGGGTGTACGTACCGCACCAGCTGCGTGACCAGTTCAGTGGCGCCGCCGGTGCCGTGCGCGACTCTGACGGGGTCGCGCAGCGCGTCGCATGTAGTGTAGTGTAGTGTAGTGCAGGTGTGGGTGTGTGGGTGTGTGGGTGTGTGGGTGTGTCGGTGTACGTACCGCACCAGCTGCGTGACCAGTTCAGTGGCGCCGCCGGTGCCGTGCGCGACTCTGACGGGGTCGCGCAGCGCGTCGCATGTAGTGTAGTGTAGTGTAGTGTAGTGTAGTGCAGGTGTGGGTGTGTGGGTGTGTGGGTGTGTCGGTGTACGTACCGCACCAGCTGCGTGACCAGTTCAGTGGCGCCGCCGGTGCCGTGCGCGACTCTGACGGGGTCGCGCAGCGCGTCGCATGTAGTGTAGTGTAGTGTAGTGCAGGTGTGGGTGTGTGGGTGTGTGGGTGTGTCGGTGTACGTACCGCACCAGCTGCGTGACCAGTTCAGTGGCGCCGCCGGTGCCGTGCGCGACTCTGACGGGGTCGCGCAGCGCGTCGCATGTAGTGTAGTGTAGTGTAGTGCAGGTGTGGGTGTGTGGGTGTGTGGGTGTGTCGGTGTACGTACCGCACCAGCTGCGTGACCAGTTCAGTGGCGCCGCCGGTGCCGTGCGCGACTCTGACGGGGTCGCGCAGCGCGTCGCATGTAGTGTAGTGTAGTGTAGTGTAGTGCAGGTGTGGGTGTGTGGGTGTGTGGGTGTGTCGGTGTACGTACCGCACCAGCTGCGTGACCAGTTCAGTGGCGCCGCCGGTGCCGTGCGCGACTCTGACGGGGTCGCGCAGCGCGTCGCATGTAGTGTAGTGTAGTGTAGTGTAGTGTAGTGCAGGTGTGGGTGTGTGGGTGTGTGGGTGTGTCGGTGTACGTACCGCACCAGCTGCGTGACCAGTTCAGTGGCGCCGCCGGTGCCGTGCGCGACTCTGACGGGGTCGCGCAGCGCGTCGCATGTAGTGTAGTGTAGTGTAGTGCAGGTGTGGGTGTGTGGGTGTGTGGGTGTGTCGGTGTACGTACCGCACCAGCTGCGTGACCAGTTCAGTGGCGCCGCCGGTGCCGTGCGCGACTCTGACGGGGTCGCGCAGCGCGTCGCATGTAGTGTAGTGTAGTGTAGTGCAGGTGTGGGTGTGTGGGTGTGTGGGTGTGTCGGTGTACGTACCGCACCAGCTGCGTGACCAGTTCAGTGGCGCCGCCGGTGCCGTGCGCGACTCTGACGGGGTCGCGCAGCGCGTCGCATGTAGTGTAGTGTAGTGTAGTGTAGTGTAGTGTAGTGTAGTGCAGGTGTGGGTGTGTGGGTGTGTGGGTGTGTCGGTGTACGTACCGCACCAGCTGCGTGACCAGTTCAGTGGCGCCGCCGGTGCCGTGCGCGACTCTGACGGGGTCGCGCAGCGCGTCGCATGTAGTGTAGTGTAGTGTAGTGTAGTGTAGTGCAGGTGTGGGTGTGTGGGTGTGTGGGTGTGTCGGTGTACGTACCGCACCAGCTGCGTGACCAGTTCAGTGGCGCCGCCGGTGCCGTGCGCAACTCTGACGGGGTCGCGCAGCGCGTCGCATGTAGTGTAGTGTAGTGTAGTGTAGTGCAGGTGTGGGTGTGTGGGTGTGTGGGTGTGTCGGTGTACGTACCGCACCAGCTGCGTGACCAGTTCAGTGGCGCCGCCGGTGCCGTGCGCGACTCTGACGGGGTCGCGCAGCGCGTCGCATGTAGTGTAGTGTAGTGTAGTGCAGGTGTGGGTGTGTGGGTGTGTGGGTGTGTCGGTGTACGTACCGCACCAGCTGCGTGACCAGTTCAGTGGCGCCGCCGGTGCCGTGCGCGACTCTGACGGGGTCGCGCAGCGCGTCGCATGTAGTGTAGTGTAGTGTAGTGTAGTGTAGTGCAGGTGTGGGTGTGTGGGTGTGTGGGTGTGTCGGTGTACGTACCGCACCAGCTGCGTGACCAGTTCAGTGGCGCCGCCGGTGCCGTGCGCGACTCTGACGGGGTCGCGCAGCGCGTCGCATGTAGTGTAGTGTAGTGTAGTGTAGTGTAGTGCAGGTGTGGGTGTGTGGGTGTGTGGGTGTGTCGGTGTACGTACCGCACCAGCTGCGTGACCAGTTCAGTGGCGCCGCCGGTGCCGTGCGCGACTCTGACGGGGTCGCGCAGCGCGTTGCATGTAGTGTAGTGTAGTGTAGTGTAGTGCAGGTGTGGGTGTGTGGGTGTGTGGGTGTGTCGGTGTACGTACCGCACCAGCTGCGTGACCAGTTCAGTGGCGCCGCCGGTGCCGTGCGCGACTCTGACGGGGTCGCGCAGCGCGTCGCATGTAGTGTAGTGTAGTGTAGTGCAGGTGTGGGTGTGTGGGTGTGTGGGTGTGTCGGTGTACGTACCGCACCAGCTGCGTGACCAGTTCAGTGGCGCCGCCGGTGCCGTGCGCGACTCTGACGGGGTCGCGCAGCGCGTCGCATGTAGTGTAGTGTAGTGTAGTGTAGTGTAGTGCAGGTGTGGGTGTGTGGGTGTGTGGGTGTGTCGGTGTACGTACCGCACCAGCTGCGTGACCAGTTCAGTGGCGCCGCCGGTGCCGTGCGCGACTCTGACGGGGTCGCGCAGCGCGTCGCATGTAGTGTAGTGTAGTGTAGTGTAGTGTAGTGCAGGTGTGGGTGTGTGGGTGTGTCGGTGTACGTACCGCACCAGCTGCGTGACCAGTTCAGTGGCGCCGCCGGTGCCGTGCGCGACTCTGACGGGGTCGCGCAGCGCGTCGCATGTAGTGTAGTGTAGTGTAGTGTAGTGTAGTGCAGGTGTGGGTGTGTGGGTGTGTCGGTGTACGTACCGCACCAGCTGCGTGACCAGTTCAGTGGCGCCGCCGGTGCCGTGCGCGACTCTGACGGGGTCGCGCAGCGCGTCGCATGTAGTGTAGTGTAGTGTAGTGTAGTGTAGTGCAGGTGTGGGTGTGTGGGTGTGTGGGTGTGTCGGTGTACGTACCGCACCAGCTGCGTGACCAGTTCAGTGGCGCCGCCGGTGCCGTGCGCGACTCTGACGGGGTCGCGCAGCGCGTCGCATGTAGTGTAGTGTAGTGTAGTGTAGTGTAGTGCAGGTGTGGGTGTGTGGGTGTGTGGGTGTGTCGGTGTACGTACCGCACCAGCTGCGTGACCAGTTCAGTGGCGCCGCCGGTGCCGTGCGCGACTCTGACGGGGTCGCGCAGCGCGTCGCATGTAGTGTAGTGTAGTGTAGTGCAGGTGTGGGTGTGTGGGTGTGTGGGTGTGTCGGTGTACGTACCGCACCAGCTGCGTGACCAGTTCAGTGGCGCCGCCGGTGCCGTGCGCGACTCTGACGGGGTCGCGCAGCGCGTCGCATGTAGTGTAGTGTAGTGTAGTGTAGTGTAGTGCAGGTGTGGGTGTGTGGGTGTGTGGGTGTGTCGGTGTACGTACCGCACCAGCTGCGTGACCAGTTCAGTGGCGCCGCCGGTGCCGTGCGCGACTCTGACGGGGTCGCGCAGCGCGTCGCATGTAGTGTAGTGTAGTGTAGTGCAGGTGTGGGTGTGTGGGTGTGTGGGTGTGTCGGTGTACGTACCGCACCAGCTGCGTGACCAGTTCAGTGGCGCCGCCGGTGCCGTGCGCGACTCTGACGGGGTCGCGCAGCGCGTCGCATGTAGTGTAGTGTAGTGTAGTGTAGTGTAGTGCAGGTGTGGGTGTGTGGGTGTGTGGGTGTGTCGGTGTACGTACCGCACCAGCTGCGTGACCAGTTCAGTGGCGCCGCCGGTGCCGTGCGCGACTCTGACGGGGTCGCGCAGCGCGTCGCATGTAGTGTAGTGTAGTGCAGGTGTGGGTGTGTGGGTGTGTCGGTGTACGTACCGCACCAGCTGCGTGACCAGTTCAGTGGCGCCGCCGGTGCCGTGCGCGACTCTGACGGGGTCGCGCAGCGCGTCGCGCGCGAGCCGCTCCACGCGGCGCGGGAACGTCGCCGAGAACAGCAGCGTCTGACGGTCCGGACGCACGTGCGCGCAGATCGAACGCACCTGGCACTCTGACACAACCACACAATAATGTACCAAACATGTCATGTCATGTCATCTAGCTAATTTGTTTCCTATTTACATGTCATTTTTGAAGTGATAACTTCTTATGGGAGGGTGAACCGAAACGTTCCGTAACGCGAGCGGTCCATCGATCAACGGAAGGTTCGAGAATATTCGAGAACCTTCCGTGAGACGTCACGCGGGCCAATTAAGCAGCCAGCGTTAGCCAACCTCCCTGGAACTTTGAGAATTCCCAGGTGGCGTCACACAGTGACCAGTCGGCTTTGACCGGACTTTGACAGGACTCGGACAGAACTTTACCGGACTTTGACAGGACTTTGACCGGACTTTAACAGGACGTTGGCAAGACTTTGACCGAACTTTGGCCGTACTTTGACCGGACTTTGACCGGAATTCAACGGGACTTTGACCGGACTGTGACCGGACTTTGACTGGACTTAACCGGACTTTGACAGGACTTTGACCGGACTTTGACCAGACTTTGAGAGGGCTTTGACAGAACTTTCACCGGACTTTGACCGGACTTTGACAGGATTTTGACAGGACTTTGACCGGACTTTGACCGGTCTTTGCCCGTCCTTTGACCGGACTTTGACAGGACTTTAATCGGACTTTGACAGGACTTTAACAGGACTTTACCGAACTTTGACAGGATTTTGACAGGACTTTGACCGGACTTTGACAGGACTTTAACAGGACTTTACCGAACTTTGACAGGACTTTGACAGGACTTTAACAGGACTTTAACAGGACTTTACCGAACTTTGATAGGACTTTGACAGGGCTTTGACCGGACTTTACCGGATTTTGACCGGACTTTGACAGGACTTTGATACGGTAGCAGTAGGCAAGCTCCTCCGCTCTCACTTTAACTCACATTAGTTTAAGTTATCACTTCTGTCGAGCGTCCCGAGACGCACTTTTTTTTCTTTTTTTAATTCTTATTTATTTAAGGGGCTTTTAATCAGTTTTGACTATGTCAGTCCCATAATATGAACAAAGATTACATATCTCAATTAAAAACAATTAATAGTTTCTAAGTATCCTACTTCCGCAAACATATACCAACTTAGCTGCGTCCTATATCCGTTCACATAACATGGTTTGAAATGTACCCACATTAAACTGATTTTCATTAACATAGTCATATATTTCTTGTCTCATAGTTACACTATGAACACAATCTGTCAAAAAATACTTAACATCCTCTATACAATTATCACAATGCGAACAATATGGAATGTAATTTTTTAAATATAATTGTAATATTTAAAAAATACTCCTATATGCTCCTATACTACTGAACCGATTTTGATCAAATTTTGCAAACTGTGTGTGTTTGATCCAACTTGAGAGATAGGATAAATTATATCTCAATTTATAGTCGCAATATTTTTTTATTGCAAATTATTTATTATATGACAGAGTTATATTTATCTGTAAGTTCCATAAGATTCTAACAGATGACGGTGTAAGGTAATTAATTGGCTTGATTGAGTAAGTATCCAATAGATGGCACATACTTATAGTAGTTTACTACAATATAATTTAACATATACCTTAGCCACAGCAACGCGTGGCTGGGTCTGCTACTATTACTAAAGATTACACTAGGCTAGGTTTCGTTTATTTTGTTTCAGGCTACAACTTTATTGTAATAACTAGATTCTTTTAGGTATAAAATATTCAAAATTCACGTCACTTATTATAAACTTTGTTTACATAGAACCAAAAAACCATAGTAAATTGGATTATTCCCTTTGCCTACCCCAGACACAGACATTAGTTAGTTCCTCGAAATTTTATATAAAAATTCAACTCACCAAATCCCATGTCAAACATCCTGTCTGCCTCGTCAAGCACTAGATATGTGACCCTCTGTAAATTGGTCGCTTTGCACTTGATCAAGTCTATCACTCTACCAGGAGTGCCTACTATGATTTCTGCACCACCACCTGCAAAAAAAAAATATTATTTATTATAGTCTTAATGAAGATAAAGACCTGATAAAGATCGCAGGAAGTTGCTGGATGCAGGCCGCTTCAAACAGGTTGATCTGGAAATCTTTGGGGGAGGCCTATGTTCAGCAGTGGACGTCCTGTGGCTGATGATGATGATGATAGTCTTTAAAGTCTTTCATCAACTATTATTATTGATATTTAGTTTATCAGGCTATTTATTATTTATTTAATTGAATGACAAGACAAAAGTCCCTTGTCTGATGGTAAACGCTACGCTATTGTTTATGGGTATAAACAGAAGCAACACCACACCGAGTTTGGAATTACAACCCACTGAACTGCACTCGTCACCCCGAGACATGTCAAGTCTCACAATGCCCAGTAATTTCAAGGACTTCAATATCTTTCAAACCAAAACAAAAGTTCTTACACATTGTTGCTTGTCGGCATAAAGAGACGGCGCGGTGGTACCAACCCAAACGGCCTCTCTCATACCTTGTGAAATGATTAGGGGATGAAAATATCTCACCCTCAAGCGCCTTGCACTGCTCCCACTTGGATCCTCCACCGTAACAGCACACACATCTGATGTTATACACTTTGCCGAACCTCTTAGCCTCCATGTATATCTAAAAATGAAATTTGATGTTGACTGAAGGCCATTTTCAATCTTGCACCAGCCTTTATCCTGTTCGCAATGTAGTCGCAAAATGCTTTTTATCACATGTTAAAACAGATTTGGCTTGCAGTTTTTACTACGGAATTTCCATTTTTCATAGCCATTTCAATAAACAACAGAAATTAAGCAATAAAATCTTTAAACTACACTTTGTTTGTTTGTCAAACTTAGATTGTTCATTAATATAGGCCATAAACGGAAATAAAAACTGTCCCATTGTATCATCTTATTTTTAAAAGAATAAGCCTGGAAATGAGCAAGGGCAGTCATGGGCGCGTTGCCGGCCTTAAAGGAAAGAGATAATTAAGGGATTGTGAAGGGGAGGGGGGTTTTGGCCTCCGGGGGTTTCACTCACCGTACGAAACGCTATGAGCAAACAGCAACTTTATGTCGATTTTCTGTGAGACTGTGGTAACGACCCGGTCAAGTTTTTTTTTTGTTTTTTTATGGCATAGGCCGGCAAACGAGCAAGTGGGTCACCTGATGGTAAGTGATCTCCACCGTCCATGTACGCCCACAATACCAGAATAATCATGGGCGCGTTGCCGACCTTAAAGGAAAGGGATAATTAGGGATTGGGAAGGGGAGGGGATTTGGGCTTCCGGATATCTCACTCACCGTACGAAACGCAGCAGCGAGCTGCTACTTTACGTCGGTTTTCTGTGAGACAGTGGTAATGACCCGGTCGAGCCAGCCCATTCATGCTGTAGACAAAACTGTCTACAGCGTGGCTCTACCACGCATGTTGTTTATCTTTAGTAGGCATTGCATAAGCCCCCTGCATAGGCCTCCTGGAATATGTTATATCTTTAAAGGATATTCCTAGAAAGTGTTGGAATATATATCATAATCAGCAGCAGTTAGCAGTTTCTAAACGCAACCTATTGTAGATTTGACAGATGTCATTTTGTGCCTTTTGACATCTGGGTCTTGTTACTTGTTCCTTTTTTTCTCTGCTCGCCAATGCTAATAGCTATACGTGTTATTATAATTATACTTCGATTAAAATCCTGTGGTATCCAACCGAAATGTTTTCTTTCACACCGAAATATCGAACAGAAAGTGTTTCTGAGTAACCTATAACTATCATGATATATATCATGATAGTTTAAACACCATTTAAAATCTGATATGAAGTTTCACTGTTAGTGAAACTTAACTTACATCTTATTGTTAAATTTAATACAATCTATTGCTTTTTTTTCTCTCTTATTTTACTACGCTGTATATGTTGAATGCTGTGTACAGTAGTAAATAAACGCCAGATTTATATCATGTCTTCTATAAGTGTAACTTTATGTAAAATGTAGTCTGTTGTCTGTAACTGTACCAATAAATAAATAAATAAATAAACCTGTTGTGCCGGAGTTTTGGCGGGAATTCTGACAGTGCAGTTCATCGCTTATTTTAATTTATTTCATAAACTAGTTTAGAGTTGTGTTTGTTGTATACAAGTGGTGTGAATTTGTTCAATAAACATTGACGGTGATGAACAGTGTATGGAAACATTGAAATAAGTGAATAAAGAATCGTACTGAAAGGAGTTAACACCAAAACTCCGGCAAGGCCTTGAAATCGACCGCACCCGTGTTTCATCGTTCTTGTAAAAATAACTTGAGAATGAATTATTATACTTGACACTGGCTAAATGCATAATACTGCGAAAGCCATAAATAATAAAAAAGAAAGAAACCTGTTGTGCCAGTTCCCTGGTGGGCGCCAGTATGAGTCCGATGGGTCCGTCGCCGGGCGCCAGCTCCTTCTGGTCCATGATGTGCACCAGCAGCGGCCACAGGAACGCGCACGTCTTACCGGAACCGGTGCGCGCGATACCTGCACAATGGGAGGTCCACAGTAGTGATGTTCATGTACATAAAATATCGATATTTTTTCCGATATAATATATCGAAATATTGTATCGATATTTAGCGATATATCGGTCAAAAATATCGATATTTTCGATATATCGAATTGTAGGAAGGAAAAGACTTTATTAGAAAATGATTAACAAAAATATTATCGAATAGCTAAAAAAAAGAAACAACATTCAATACTTATTCTGGTATTTGATGTTGTTTTCTTTTTTTAGCTACATCCGATAGATTTTTCCTAAATATTCTACGATATCCTTATTTCGATATATCGGATAAAATATATCGATATTATATATCGACTTCAATGATTTTTTAGAGTGGTAGAGCCACGCTGTAGACAGTTTTGTCTACAGCATGAATGGGCTGGCTCGACCGGGTCGTTACCACTGTCTCACAGAAAACCGACGTAAAGTAGCGGCTTGCTGCTGCGTTTCGTACGGTGAGTGAGATATCCGGAAGCCCAAATCCTCTCCCCTTCCCAATCCCTAATTATCCTTTTCCTTTAAGGTCAGCAACGCGCCCATGATTCTTCCGGTGGTGGGCGTACATGGGCGGTGGAGATCACTTACCACCAGGTGACCCACTTGCTCGTTTGCCGGCCTATGCTATAAAAAAAAAAAAAAAATTCAATAATATCGCATTGATTCGATATATTGGATAAAATATATCGATATTATATATCGACTTCAATGATTCGATAATATCGCATTGATTCGATATATCAAATAAATGTATCGATATTTTATCACATACATATCGATACATATCGAGCACCCCTAGTCCACAGTTTAAACAACATGTCGATAAATAACACAACAAAACAACCAGCGCCACCTTTATTGCATTTAAATTACAAGTTGACAAGAAAAAATCATGAGATGGCGCCACTGGCACATCTACATCGCGATGTCAAGATTTTATCCGACGTTTTGAAGTAGGTCAAAATCACGTTCAAGGACAAGTTACAGACAAACCTACCAACATACAAACATACTAACATACCAACATACATACGTCTGCAGCTAATAAAAGCGTGTTAAAAACAAAATCTTTATTAATCATGTAAGCTAAGAAAGCGCTTATGACAGGTCAAGTACAGAACATTTGTCATTAATAAGAATAACTTGAAATTAAAAATTAAGGGAACTTTGGAATAACCGCCGCGCTATAGGCTGGCAGGAAAAGGCACACCATGTATCACTGTTGAATGGACTCGAGGCACTGTTATATATATTTTTTTTTAATACATATCAGACAAGTAGTAGTGTCTGAACATCAAGAATCAAGATGGAATAATTTTGAGTAAGGTAAAATGATGAATTTTGAAAGTATGTGAAGTCTGCCAACCCGCATTAGGCCAGCGTGGTGGAGTAAGGCCTCAACCCTCTCATTCAATAGAGGTCCGTACCCAGCAGTGGAACGTGTATGTTAATCATACGATATTTCTTTGTCAGTTGTTGCAGACCCTTGGGCTCCTGGAGTTTTTGTATCGTACTTCTGCCGGCACTCGCAGAGTGCAACCCGTTTTTTTCTCAATGATTTCTCTGAGAATTATGTTGCAGAAATACTATAACAGCGGTAAATATATTTTTAAAAAATCCGATAATAATAAACTGACCTACAACGGGGATTGGTACGGACTGTCGAGACGAAAGTCACAGGTTCGAAACCAGCACCAAGAGCACACACCTCTGACTTTTCTAAGGCACGTGTATATTAATTGTTAATTATCGCTTGCTTTAACGGTGAAGGAAACATCGTGAGTAAACCTGCACACCTGAGAACTCGATAAGATTTTTCGAAGGTATGTGAAGTCCAGCAACCCGCATTAGGCCAGCGTGGTGGACTAAGGTCTAACCGCTCTCATTCAGTAGAGGAGGCTGGTGCCCAGCAGTGGGACATGTATAATACAGAGCTAGTACAAAAAAAACTGACCTATAAGATCCCGTCCAGACAGCGCGGCGGGTACGCCTGCAGCCTGCACCGGCGTCGGCTGAGTGTACTCCGAGCGACGGATCGCCTTCATCAGCTGGGAGTCGAACCCCAAGTGGGCGAAGCTGGACACCGGCTTCGGGGGATCTGGGCCTGTTATCTGGAACAATGTATCATAATAGGTATGATAAAATAACAAAAAGTAAAAATCTACTCAAAAAATAAATATCCATTTGGATAGCTATTTGCTAGTAAAAAAAAGTTTTATAGTTATAAAACATTTTTTTTTACTAGCCCTGTATTATACATGTCCCACTGCTGGGCACGGGCCTTCCTCTACTGAATAAGAGAGGTTACGCGTTAGTCCACCACGCTGAGACTAAGACCTAAAACTTGATTATGTAGTAGTAAAATAGCGAATGATTGATACCATTAGCTTCGTGATAGCATAAACCAGCAAACGAACAAGTAGGTCACCTGAAGTGATCTCCGCCCATGCACGCCCATATAACTAGAAGAATCATAGGCGCGTTGCCGAGCTCAAAGGGGAGGGATAGTTAAGGGATTGGGAGGGGAAGGGGATTTGGGCCTCTGGATATCTCATTCACCGTACGAAACGTAGCAGCAAGCCGCTACTTTACGTCAGTTTTCTATAAGATACTGTTGTCGAGCCGGCCCATTCGTGCTGTAGACAAAACTGTCTACAGACGATCACGGCGCTCGCCTGATGGTACGCGCCACTCCTGCCCATAAACAGAAGCAACACCACACAGAACTTTGAATTACAAAGCATTGAATGGCACTGAACTGCGCTCGTCACCCCGAGACATAAGATGTTTAGTCTCATAATGCCCAGTAATTTCACTGGCTTCAATGTCCTTCATACCGAAACACAACAGTGCTTACACACTGTTGCTTGGCGGCAGAAATAGACAAAGCGGTGGTACCAACCCAGACGGCCTCTCGCATACGAGGGACCTACCACCTTGTAAAAAGTGTAAAGGAGTCCTGACTTAATCATACTGTTTTCAGGTTTTGCGTTACTTCATTAACACACGGTATATGTACAACCCACGTATGATTCTTCTGGAAATTTGTGGGTATTCAAGGGCAGCAGAAACCACTTACCATCCGTTGACCCATTTGCATTTTTAACCACTTTTTTGCTATAAATCGACTTACCTTAACCCCCAAGTTCTTCTTCAAGTCCTCAACCTGCTGCGGAGTCAGTCTCTCTATATCCTCATGTGGAGTGTAAAAGTTCTTCTCGAACGGCTCGTACTGAATCAGCGAGTGGTCTATCGGCGGGAGGGGGTCGATTGTCTTGTTTTTGGGGGGCGCTATGGGGTTACCATCCTCGTCGTATTCCACTTCCACGTCGGACGCGTCGTCACCGTTGTTTAGTGGATTTTCCTCCATGTATCTGTACGATGAATGGTTAAGAATGGTTAAAAAACCGGTCTTTTTTTTTAAACCGGTCACTGGCCGCAAGGCACCGCGCAGGGGCGGTTCTGGTAACGATCCTCGGATTATTCAAGGATACCCCGGGGCCGCCCCACATGCGCCCAAGAAGGTCACCACGGCGTTTTTAGTTGGTATTTGTTTTTAGTGTATATAGTATAGGGACTCGGCCCAGCGGTCGCCCGGATGTTTTCCATCTCTCCCGGACGGCTCAACACTGGGTCGTAAGGCCGGCAGAGCCCAACATAACCGTCCTGCCTCCAACGGGGCTGGCGGGACGGTTACGAATGCGGAATGCGGAACTATAAATGCGGAAAACGCTTTTCCCCGCGACGAAAAAAAATGGTTGAAAAACCGGTCAAGCACGAGGTGGACTCACGCACCGTGAGACACACAGACTCTCTTTTCATATTCCAATACATTCTCTGGAAATTTCAACCACATCTTTACAAAGTATAAAATGAATGAGCTCGCTATTAACTGATTTTATTGTCGTTTTCAGCAATACATAGAGTGATTCATGAGGAAGGTTTATACCACGCTATGACTCATTGGAGCAGAGCAGTAACATGCAGGTGAAACAGCTAACAGCTAGTATACTATAACACGGTTTAAAACAGCGATTCCCAAAGTGGGTTCCGTGGGAGAGTGACAAGAGTTAAGATGTATTTAACATTGCAAACACTAACTTATAATAACTCTCCTCATCGTCCATCTCATCGATATCCCCCCTGGTGCCGCGGCCGCTGTCACACTTCTTGTTCTCATTCTCCTTGCTGGCCACCAGGTCCTTAGCTGCCTGCTGCTCCAGCCCAGCCATGTATGCATCTAAGGGGTCCTCTTCATCATCGTCGTTACGCTGAAACGGATGTTATTCTTAAACAGAGTGTAGAGCAGAGAGTGTAGACAGTTTTGTCTACAGCATGAATGGGCTGGCTCGACCGGGTCATTACCACTGTCTCACAGAAAACCGACGTAAAGTAGCGGCTTGCTGCTGTGTTTCGTACGGTGAGTGAGATATCAGGAAGCCCAAATACCCTCCCCATCCCAATCCCTAATTATCCCGTTTCCTGTAAGTTCGGCAACGCGCCCATGATTCTTCCGGTGGTGGGCGTACATGGGCGGTGGAGATCACTTCCCATCAGGTGACCCGCTTGCTCGTTTGCCGGCCTATGCAATATAAAAAAAAAACAAATGTTTGTATGTAAATATCTTTTTTGTATTATATGCCACAAAAGAAACAAGCGGGTCACCTGATGGTAAGTGATCACCACCAATGAATGCTCATTATACTAGAAGAATCATAGATGCGTTGCTGGCCTTATAGGAAAGGACTCCGGACACTTCACTGACCATATGAAATGCAATAGCAAAGTGCCACTCCTTGTGATACTCTATGAGACAATGGTAAAACCCCGGACAAACTGGCTTGTTTATGCTGTAAACAAAACCGTTAACAGACTGGCTCTACCACTTGCACAAATGATTATACATTGAAGCCAGTGTAATAACTGGGCGTTATGAGACTTGACATCTTATGTCTCGGGGCTACGAGTGCAGTCCAGTGCCATGCATTACTTCATAATGAAAAGTTCTAATTAGTGTTGCTGTTGTTTATGGACAGGCATGACGCTAACTATCAGCCGAGCGATCTGCACGTCTCGCCATTAAGGCTCGTAAAAAAGAATTAGTCCATAACTGCATGGCAGAAACAAAACACCACTATGTAAAAAATATACATACAAAGGTTACTTGGAATGGCAATATGAAGATGTCAATGATCGTATCCTACTATACAGTGTGCTGAGTACGAGTTTTTCTTCACATTCTATACCGAGAGCATTAACTACGTTTCGTATATAGACTAAACCACCCACACACCCGCCACTGTAACTCCTGTAAGCGAGGATCAACAGTGGCACGCATATTTTGACATCGAGCAATGATGCTCGACGAATCTCTGATAATTCATATCTGACTTTAGCCCACCACGAATTTAATCAAATAGAAAGAAACACAGGGATGGAGTTGGAAATAAAAAAAAATCAACTTATTATCGATTATTCAATATATCATATTGTTAGATGTTTGTACAATTTATAATCTGTGCGGATGGTGTTTATAAAATTATCATCGGGTAACACCTAAAAATTATGTATAAAAGAGGTGCACGACTTGACAGAGCACAGTTCGCATTTCGTCATCGTGCAGTGAAGACCTTAATGTAACTATCGTGGTCATTATTATAGTGGCCAGCCTTCTGCTTGGCTGACTGTTACAGTAGTAGTCATTCTGTCGTAATTATTCATACTAAGTGTGTATATAAGTGCATTTAAAGTAAGGCCTACAATTTGTTATCCTGACACGAGTTTGTTCTTTGTGAGTAAAATAAATTAGTTTGAAAGTGGATCATGTTATTTATGTTCCTTCTATTAATTTTAATCATTTCTCATTAAATTTGTAAGAATATTATATCGTCGATGAAGTACCAATACCTCCTAAGTGTTGAGAATCTAATTTTACACCAGACTGTTTAAAATAAGGTTTTTTTTTTACAAAAACTGTTTAAAATAATGTTTTATTTATTTTGATCAACTATTGATAGTAAAATAGTTTCCAATACATTACCTTTTCATTAGTTACTAATATGTGGTTTATGTTTACGCCTATTGTAATAAAAAAGTAATTTTGGACTAAATTGTCAGTTAGGAGGTATTGGTACTTCATCGACGATATACTATTCGTATATGTAGAATAAATACACTTGACTATAATTGACACTAGATGTCGCTGTATTTATTCTATAACATAGGTTCTCAAACTTATTTCGTCTACTGCTTACTTTAAGAATCAATTATTTTCTAGCGCCTCCCCGAAATCCCCTGTAATTACTTTATTTTAAATATACCTAGTGTGTCATATAAGTCATCCTTTTTCTGTAAAAATTAAATCTTTAGACCCTTTACACCCCCCGCCTCCGAAAGCCTTTAGCGTCCGCACGGGGGCGTTATACCCACTTTGAGAAAGACTGTTCTATATACATATTATACAATTCATAGTTCATATTTCCTGCATCGGATCTGTAAAAAAACTCGCACTATGCACTGTTATGCTTGAAAATGTTGGATGTTTGTGAATTTATCATATCCTAACACACACAGGTAGACCATGACCTGCATAAGGACTTTTATCCCGGAAAAAAAACACCATTTCCATTCACGCGAACGGAACCGCGAGCCGAACCTCGGGGTATGTTTAGTTAATAAATACCTTAGAACTAGATGCCGCCTCATAGGTAGGACTGCCAGGAGCCGGGATATAAGCTAATGCTGGCGTTGGAGGTTCATCATCTTCATCGAAATACCTGCAACAGGAAATGCAATACATTAATAATTAATAAAATAAAAAATAAAAGTGGGGTTGTGAATTTTGTTTATACTCTGGTCAGTTATACTTCTAGTAGACATGGATGTGTACACACAATTTTTTTCGTATAAAGCTTTATTGCTGAGTTATGAGCTTTTAAAAATTTACTAAGTATGAAGTCATGAATTTTTGGAAGCTTATTATCTGTATCAATTAATTTGTAAAAAAAACTACAAACTATTGTTTCTTATAGTTCAGAAGTTGAAGTTTTTGAATTCTAAATTTAAATTTTTTACGTATAGTAAACCGGAAGTGAAAATTTCAAATCGATATTAGAGTAACTTCGACACTTTTTTAAAATATTTTAACCTTGAATGAAAGCCTTAAATGTATATTGTAATTGTATGTAATTTTTTTGTTGGATTTTCTATAAAAGTGTGTTTTTTTTACTATTCTCTTTAAACACCTTCCTAAGGACACTTGGGTGTTTAAGATGAATCAATAACGATACCTTAACTGTTGAAATCTATCCAACCATTTGAAAGATATAAGGTAATAAAGAAATTAACAAACAAATATACATACAAGATACATGCGAAGTCATAACCCTTCGTTGCAGTCAGGTAAAAACATAAACAATAAATTCAAACATAGGACCTCATCACTTTCTCACCATAAGTATGCTGCAACCAGGCCAATAAGGTGTTTTTTTATTGATATATTTTAAGCCTGGTCCTACAAAGAGACCAAAGTGTAATTGCCAACTTTAAATCATAAATGTTAATGTATAACCCATTTGTCAAAAAATTATGGTTGGAGGGTGTGTGATCATTATTGTACCCCACTAGATAGCTACCACTATTCAAATGCTGAAAATCCCACCACAACGGCTTGTTCAAGCCTCCAATCCTGTTCTGGGGTCAGCCAATGGCAATCCAGTAAATTCCGATGAGAATAATTCTGCCAACTGTGACTACAGAATCTCTTAATGGTGGATATGATATTTTAACTGCACTAGACTTAATATATGAGGTAATATAATGGATAGAGTTCAATGGAGCCATTTTATCACACCAGTATAAAAAAGAACACTTATAAAGTCTGTCGATTACACCAAATGCAATAGAGATATGAAAAGTAGTCATAGATTTTTATATATCAGACACTGATGGCAATTACACCCTATGCAACACATATTGATATGTACAGTGTCGTCCATATACCAGCCTAACATGATGTGCAAACACATCCTGCTTTATTAGCACACCACCCACAAGCAAGCAATCCTAATATTCCAATCAATCCCCCCACTGAGTTAATATCACTATTTACTTACTCATCCTCAGTCTTAGATCTCTTCTTCCCGATGGTGCCCCAGTTCCCAGTGACAGCATTCTGCGTTATAGAGCTCATGGTAGAGTAGCCCTGCTTTGACAACCCTGACGTTGGCGGCGGCACGGCATGCATATGCGTTGACGGAGGAGGGACAGCGTGAAGCGACACATTCGAAGGATTACGCTTAGGCATCGTAAATCCAGCGAATCCGAAACCCTTGCCACCACTACCCCCCGAATTGTAACTCATTTTCGCTTTCTTTTCACCACTATAATAATATCAAGTCAGGATCAACCCACTGGCATAACAATGAGGTTATTGTTGTTTACGCTTATGATCTTTAGATTTAATTTGACTATTACATATTATTCTAATAAAAAACAATAAATTAGATTATATGGCAAATTTCAAATAGTTCTATCGCGATAAAATAATTAAATAAATCAGTATCCACAAAGGCAATGAAATGTCATTTAAACCGTCCACAGACTTTCTTTGTATCGTTCTCTCCCGTTCTCTCCTCGTACGTCCACAGACTATTTAGTATTTTTTTTTTTTATTTTTTATTTTATTTATGGCTCTTGCAGTACTATGCATTTAGCCAGTGTCAAGTACAATTCATTGTCAAGTTATTTTTACAAGAACGATGAAACACGGGTGCGGTCGATTTCAAGGCCTTGTCGGAGTTTTGGTGTTAACTCCTTTCAGTACGATTCTTAATTCACTTATTTCAATGTTTCCATACACTGTTCATCACCGTCAATGTTTATTGAACAAATCCATACCACTTTTATACAATAAACACAACTCTAAACTAGTTTATGAAATAAATTAAAATAAGACATAAACTGCACTGTCAGAATTCCCGCCAAAACTCCTATTTAGTATTTAGAGATAAAACATCTTTCTTTCTTTCTTTTTTATTAATGGCTTTCCCAGTATTATGCATTTAGCCAGTGTCAAGTATAATGTATTCTCAAGTATTTTAACAAGAACGATGAAACACGGGTGCAGACGATTTCAAGGTCTTGTCGGAGTTATGGTGTTAACTCCTTTCAGTACGATTCTTAATTCACTTATTTCAATGTTTCCATATACTGTTCATCACCGTCAATGTTTATTGAACAAATCCACATCACTTTTATACAACAAACACAACTCTAAACTAGTTTATGAAATAAATTAAAATAAGCGATGAACTGCACTGTCAGAATTCCCGCCAAAACTCCGATAAAACATCTATGTAGTGTAGAATTGCCAATAGTGACGTGAAGCAGTTTTATAAAAACCTGTAACAACCGGTGTTCATAAAAACCTATAATCTCCGGCTTTCATTTCGAAATACCGATTACTTTTCGACAAATCACAAGTATTCGAACGCAACATGTACAGTCAACCTGGGTAATTTTGGCTCAGAGGTAATTTATAATAGTACGGATTTACTTTTATTGTTATTTGTCATAAATGAGTGTTTCTAGTGGGATATTGGCCTCTATAATCTAAATTCCTGTGTTATTTATTTATTTATTTATTTATTTTACACTTTATATACAAACTGTATAAAGGCGGACTTAATGCCAAAGGCATTCTCTCCCAGTCAACCTTAGGGTAGTGCAGAGATGAACAAAGTAGGTGCAAAAAGAAGAATACATATTGTAGAAGTATTAAAACATTAAAATACCATAAATAAAAAAAAAAAATACAATAATACTAAATATAATAAAATATACTTAAATACAATATAATACATATATTACATAATATATAAAACAAATTAATGTGATTCTGCCACTCCGTCCAACAATAGTTGACGAACTCGTATTTTGAAAGCTACTCGTGTAGTGCACAACCTGATTTCGAGTGGGAGTGCGTTCCAGAGAAGTATAGATTGTATAGCGAAAGAAGAGTGGGTAAAGTCAGAGGTATGAGGGGGACATTTAAGGAGAAGATTACTAGAAGAGCGAAGATTCCTGTCATGACTATCAGAAAGGTAAGTAAAGTGACAAGACAGATAAGAAGGTGGGGAGGGGGATGTAAGTAGCGAGAAGAGAGTTGTGAGTGCTCGCAAAGATCGTCGTTGGCGAATAGGTAGCCATTTTAACTGCGCGCGATAGAAAGAAACATGGTCATATTTACGAAGATTATAAATAAATCGAATGCAGTTATTGAGAAGACGGTCAAGTTTGTTAAGATGATCTGCATTCAGATCAAAATAGCACACATCACCATAATCGATTACCGGAAGAATAAGGGATTGCACAAGCAAAGTCTTCGTCTTAGAAGGGAGCAAGTTTTTTAGGCGATATAGAGCACGAAGAGTACCGGTGACCTTCTGGCTAACAGAGTTTATCTGGGATCGCCAGCTCAGGGTGGAGTCGATATGTAGTCCAAGATCCTTGACACTGGGACACCAAGGGATGACAGATCCATTAAAAGTGACAGATGGAATCTTAGTGATATCTAGTCTGCTCATCATCCTTGGGCTACCCACAATTATTGCCTGACATTTAGACGGGTTCACAGACAGACCGAAACTATCAGACCAATTCTTAATATGATCAAGATCTCTGCTCACCCTGTCTACAGCTTCGACCACATCATCGACGCCAGCCTGAGAATAAATCTGCAGATCATCGGCATATAGATGATACGCACACTGAAGATTACAAGTTATGAGGTTAATAAAAATAGAAAATAACAACGGAGAAAGAATGCCGCCTTGAGGGACACCAGAGTCAGTATGGCACCAATTTGATGATGACTCATTGAGTCGCACCGACTGCTGGCGTCCCTGAAGATAAGATGAGAACCATTCCAGTGCCGTAGGAGAGATCAAGAGATGGGAGAGGATAGCAAGGAGGATATCGTGACTGACGGTACTGAAGGCGTTTGAGAAATCAACCAAAGCCAACACAGTGACTTTGGTGTCTTCCATACCCGCCCTAATATCGCCAGTCACTTTGAGGAGCGCGGACACAGTACTATGACCAGGCCTGAATCCAGACTGCAAGGGGCACAATATGTTGTTGAGGTGCACGAACGTGGAAAGTTGCTTGTGGGCACAAGCCTCCAGCACTTTGGACAAAAAAGGAAGTATGGAGATGGGACGGAAATGGCTTACGACTGAGGGGTTTGGGGTTTTGGGAAGAGGGATAACATAGGCTTTTCGCCATAAGGACGGAAAAACACCAGTCGTAAGTGAAACATTAATTATGTGGGATATAGCAGGGAGAAGATGATCCAGGATTGGGATTATCATGCGAATTATTAAAACAATAAATAAAAAATCCTTAAATTACCATATATTTAGTGAGCCAAAGTTACCTGTTACACTGACATTTGGGTAACATTTATAGGTATGAGGAGTTGGTGAAGAAAATCTCTAATTTATGTAGTTTTTTTTAACTCCTCGGTAAGATTTGCTTGCTATATTGATATAAAAAAAAAAAAAAAAAAAAAAAAAATACATTTCGTTTGTATCGATGTGGCCATTGTTAAATAGTAGTTTACAAATAGAAACTTACAAATTATGGCAATAACACAGTTAAAATTACATTGAACACTTATATTGTTAATGTTTAGATGTGAAAAACACTTTGAATGGAAAACTTACGGAAAATAATTATCACATACAGAATTATTATTGTCGGAAGATTTTGTGGTAAATTGGTGTTTCATAACGGTGGCAACAATGCAGGGGTTGAATAACTTTGGAACCTTTTAATAATATTTACGAAAATGTTGAATGAAAAATGGTTTTAAGATAGGTTATTGTTTTCTTCGAAGTTTATTTAACAGTGACATTGATATTACGTCTAGCATTGTCTTCTTATAAACTTAGATGAGCTTAAGCCACTAGACATAACATATAATTTTGCAGCATGCTCAATTTGGTACACATGCCGACTTATCTATATAAAAGAAACGAATATTTTGTTGAGTAGCATGCGAAATCGTAGTCACGAGGGAAATAAAAATATTTTTTAAATATATACCATCTAGCCATCGACTTATAAAAAAAGGAGGACGGAGCGCTACTAATATCGACAGTGATGCAGGTTCTTGATGTATGTGTGCGAAAGTTGAGGGATACCAGATAAATGAAAATATTCCCCATTTTTAACCAACTCCTAAAAGGTTTTATATTCGACCCGTGTGTATTGAATAAAGTATGTACATGGTAATTAAGTACTTAGTTCAAACAATTAATTGATTCGTGTAATTGTGGGGTAGGTATATGAAAAGATAAAAATTAAATTAAAATCCTTTAAAATGATTTAATTTTTTATAAACATGCCTTTTACTTTGCACGGACCGTTCAGTAGCTTCTAATTTGGAAATATGGTGATCTCGAATGCTCAAATATTTTTCTAAAATACATTTAATTAGATTAATCCTATATTCGGTGCCTGCCAGAGTGTGTTTTAATTCCAAATTGAAAAAAAAAATACTATTCGCTATAAAATGTCGTCACCATTCCGCATGACGAGAACCTCGTAAAAGCCAAAAAGATAAAACTACCAAATATTTAGATGTGGCACACGAGGTTACCGAGATGTGGGATGTTGACTCAACAATAATTGTACCGATAGTCGTCTCTGGGTTGATACCGAAGAGCCTCGACAAACATCTTCAGAGGCTCTCAATTGGTCTTTGGGTCAAAGTCCAGATACAGAAAGCGGTGTTATTGGACACAGCACGCATTGTGAGGAGGTTTCTCTTTCTTAGGTCCTAACCGCCGGTGGCTTGGGTCCTAGGCCTCGCCATTGGAGAGTAATATTTTTATATTTTTAAATGTTTTGTTTTTAGTTTGTAACTTTTATTTAAAAATGTAAAACATCCTTTTAAAATAAAGAGTACTGTACAAAACAAAGTTCAAAACGCACTGATAAATAAATAGTATACGTAATATGTTAAATAATTTTATTCTAATATGTGTAATGTAATTATTATGATCCATGTTGGTTGAAATAAATGATATTATTATTATTATTATAAATAAAAAAAGTCGGGGCTTGTGCCGCTGCCGCGCAACACAAATTTTACCGAATCCAAAAATACCTTTAGACATTAATGTTATTATTTACTTCTCACAGAGTTTCTAAAGATAAATTTTATGTTTTGGTTATCTTGATAATATGAAGCCGGTTAAGCTTCAAAAAAGAAGGTTCTCAATTCGGCGAATTTATTTTTTATTTATTTGTTTGTTCGAGGAGTTTAATATCTTTACTCCATATTCCGTTATCAGATTTTAACAAAATATATATGCAGTACCATAGCTAGGAAGGGAGAGGGGGGCACTCTACCCCGGTTGTCACCGGTTTTGGGAACTCGACCTGATATAACCCGAAATAATATTCAAAAATTGGGAAATCCTCTCCTCTATCCTCCTTTTTTGAAATCGGTTAAAATACATTAAATCATTTTAAAGCTTTCATTCTTAGGGTGACAGCCAAATCAAATCCACCCCGGGTGCCACCTGTGCTAGCTACGCCACTGTATATAGGAGACCGCTTAGTACTTAAACTTTATCGAACATCAACATATTTCAACAAAGCGGTCCATATTTGATGGGAAAATATATGTTCGTACATTAAAAATAAAATATACGCTTAATTGACAACCTCCTCCTGGTTTAAAGTCGGTTAGTAATTTTTGAACTAATGTTCTTAATTACAACGGAATACTCACACTTTGGGGAAAATACCTCATTTATTTTCTGGCAACACATGCACGTGAAGTTGACGTTTATATTCCGAATATTACGTAAATAATTTTACCAAAAACATTATAAAAGTGATTATAAATTTATATGTTACCTGTGCTAAGTAATTCCTTGATATTTCTTTTTCGATGTCGAATTGTTTTTACAATGTTTTATGACACATGTCGGCATTATTATATTTTTTTAAATCCAAGTTGGAGTGAACGTTACACAAGGCGGTCGTGTCGCGTAATGGCGGAAACTGGCACACTATGATGAGAGTGTGTGCGTGAGACCCGTATACGTACAGCATTCTGGCACACTATGGGTCACTTCACTTTCGATGTATGGGACGTGGTGTCCCCCATAGTCTATGCATCTAGCAAAATGTTTATTATTTCTGAAACAGTGATGGCCGATGACATTTATTGACATTGACGTTACTTTGTTTACAAATTGCATCTGAGATTAAAAATTCTAGTTTAATCAGTTTTATGATATAACCAAACACTGTGCGTATTATTTCCACTTTTATTTTACCACTCAACCAAACACTCAACATACGAACTTACCTGTGAAAGGTTATGTTTTCCGTGGAACGTTGCGTCAAATTGTATTGTAAATTGTGTTGTAATTGTATTGTTGTTTCTACGTACGGCTTTTTACACTTAGGATCGAATACGACACCGACCCACTCGTTATAATTGAAGTAAGAAGTTGAGTGCTGCAGCTTTTGCAGTGCGCAGGGTACGTCAACTAACCGACGCGACTTGGAACCGTCGCGATTGGATTATTTTGCTTACTTTCATAGCTTAATGTGTTATGGAATTCTTCTGTGGGGTAATGCTGCTGACATTTGTACTTCAAAACCGGGCTGTAAGATCAATGTATTCTCTTACCGCCCGGATTTCATTAACAGAAATATTTAATGAAGTTGATATAATGACATTAGTCATCTCAATACATTTATGCAAACTTAAGGCGTGTACATAAAAATGTAGATAGGTTTTCAAAGATAAATGAGGTGCGTGAAAAATAATCTTGTTGGTCATAAAACAAGACTTAAAAAGATCAGCAATTTTAGGGGTCTTTGTATAAATTTTTATAATAAAGTTCCTTATGGGATTAATCTATTGAATATTCACAACTTCAAGGCTATTATAAAATTTCGGAATATTTAGAAGAAGGCATAGGATTGAGTTGTTCTAATACATTTAAAGAGATTGTTAAATGATTTTTTTTTTCTTACTAGCTCTGTATTATATACGTTCCACTGTTGGGCACGGGCCTCCTCTACTGAATGAGAGGGATTAGGCCTTTGTCCACCACTCTGGCCTAATGCGGGTTGGCAGACTTCACATACCTTCGAAAAATCTTTTGAGTTCTCAGGTATGCAGGTTTCCTCACGATGTTTCCTTCGCCGTTAAAGCGAGCGATAATCAACAATTAATATACACATAACTTAGAAATCATTATTAATTATTGTATAATGTAAAAATAAAAATAATAAGCGACCTCGCTGAGAGCACCCCCTGTGGGGTACGAACTTCGACTTAGGGCGGTCAATGGGGGAGAGCAGAGACATCTCTCATCTCGACAATCGATAATTGGTTTGGGGATTTTTTAAATTACTGATCATCATCGGCTCGCGGGTCGGTACTAGGGTCGGGGTTGCGGGGTCCTCTGCCTTGTGGAGTGTATGTGTTTCATTACTTCCTCCCTCCGTCGGATGGCCAGAGTGGTCGCATTGTCTGGATCGGTGAGGACGCTACGCGGTCTTCTCCACTTTTCTTGGGTCAAAAATGTTGTCGTTTTACGGATAAGCGTATTCGGATGGTGGGCGGCGCGATCGATATAGCGCTTGCTGTTCATTGTCATGAACTGCCGGATGGTCGGTAAACCAGTGTCCACGTGGAGGTTGTGATTTCTCACATACCACGGGACCACAAGAATCTTACGCAGAAAGCGATTCTGCAGAGTTTGCAAGCATCGAATTTCGGGGACGCGGGCGACGCGTACGTCATGATCGGCCTAAAGCACGAAGTGTCATATCCTAATCTTGTTGCGGTAACATGGTTGAGGAGGCCGATGGCTGGCACATGCGTCATACTCGTGAACGGGTGCTGTTTGGTTGGACTGGTCTACTCATTGTCATTAATTTGTATTATTTAAATTTTGTTAAACTAAACATTTACCTACTTTTTATATGATTCGTATAAAATTATATGCAAAATTCCTATTTCAAAATATTATAATATGACATGTAGAAAATGATTTGAAGACAAAAAAACAGACCAGTCCGAAGCACCGGTAGAGACATTTCAATGAAATTTGTATAATTGACGTATAAACTAGCCCTTTGTATATAAACTAGCTCTTGCAAAATAAACGATTTGATTTTTTTTTCACCATTTTTTTTAATGCCTAAACTATAATTACGCTTAAAATTTAAGTCATAAAAATAATTCACTTATACACTATTAGACGCTTATTTAGGCCCCGCACCGAGACAAATCAAATGTTTGTGTGATCCACAAATATTTGTTTCGGGGTCTGGGTGTTCTGAGACCGACAGTCTCTCGTAGTTCCTGATACCCACGACACAAGGCTCGTATCTTACTGTGGGGTTAGGACTATGTATGTGACTGTTGGGTGTATTTATTTATTTAGGTGATGATAATGATGATTTTATTTTTGGTAAAGATTATGCGAAACGAAATCGACTGTCCTGAACTCTTACATAAACTTAAATTTAACGTACCGTCTTAAACTATTAGATATTATAACACCCCTTTATGTGTCCCTTCCGCGTTTTCTAATTTCAGACAAAACTCTTACATGGTGCGATCAATTAGAGATTTTAATGATATATGCAAAAAGTACTCATTAGATCCTTATTGAGCAAGTGTGTCATCATGACTGATGACACACTTGCTCCTGACGGACGCAGCTTAGTGATAATTTCTTCCTCTAGCTTAGCTCTTTTTCATTAGATTATGTTAACATTCAACAATTTTAACTAATTTGTTTTGTATATATACAGTTTTGGTGTGTAGTGTTCTCAAACACTCTGTTTCTAATTCAATGTGATAACATGTAATTGGATTTGTAACATATAATATGTATAGTAGGCGCGCGATCTGAGTGCAGTTCTGAGGAATGCGCTA
Source organism: Amorpha juglandis (assembly GCA_949126905.1). Lineage (NCBI taxonomy): Eukaryota > Metazoa > Arthropoda > Insecta > Lepidoptera > Sphingidae > Amorpha > Amorpha juglandis. The sequence continues at coordinate 14,947,517 of OX421379.1, read as the reverse complement.
GTTATGTGACCTAATTAGCGACAATGAACGGAGTTCGATATTTTTCTTTGACACCTTAAAAGTGGACGTTCAAACTGCTTGTATCTGGTAGTATTTTAACACGTTTTATTTATTATATTTGCGCTAGATATTTGTATTACAAGTTATGGTACAAAAAAAAAATATCATGCATATATTCCCTACTTTAAGAAAACTGTGTGGAAAAGCCGGAAATCTTAATCAAACAAGTTTATTATTGTAAAAAATATATATTGTAATTTTAATCATCATCAGTTTTGACTATCACAGAATCGGAGTCACTATCAACACTATCGTCGCCGACCTCAATGACAAATCTCAATCTCAATATCTTTAGAACAAAAAATGACACGAGTACGCAACTTGAGTAAAACGCTATCGATAAGCGCGCAAGCGAGAGACATCACGGTCAGTACAGCACTAAACTACAGGCGGCCGCGGCGAGGTATCGACGGGCGGGGGGAGTAGCGCCCGCGCCGCACCGCGCCCACCATACCCCGACTGCACTCAGATCGCGCGCCTACTGTACCTAACTTAACTTCTTCTGTATACCATTGGTTGTCCAAATAAATAAATAAAACATTGAAAAAGAAAAATATGTACTTTGCTTCCTAAAAGGGCCCCAAACTATATGCCCGCCTAAATTGGTTTTGACAGTGCAATGGCGGACTAATCCAGTTAAGGCACAAAGCGGCAAAACAGCATGAACGGGCCGGCTCACAGAAAACCGTCGTAGCTTGTTGTAGTAATTTGCTACTGTGTATCACACGGTGAGTGAGATATCGGGAGGCCCAAATCCACCTCTCTAATTCCTTAACTATCCCTTTCCTTTATGGTCGGCAACGCGCCTATGATGCTCCTGATATTATGGGGCGGTGGAGATCATTTACCATCAGGTGACCCTCTTGCTCGTTTGCCGGTGTATGCTATGCTATGCTATTAAAATAACATAGAATAGACATTGTATAAGATTTCGATTTTGCTGGTGGTGGAATATTCATATCCGTCCAGATATCGACCACCGTACACATGGTGTTTAAACCTGCCAAGGAGACCCACACACATCGTGTGGATCGCGGTCCAGGATTAGCCAATGTATAACAGGTTCTCCCGAGGAGCTAGCGACATGACTTGATGATTGGTTGGGGCGGGTATAGAAGTATATCCTTGTATCCCTGTGCTTGCATCAGTCATCCGCCTGTCCTGTCGCAGGCCCCTCGATTTGCTTCTTTCTTTAGAGTAAGAAGAAGCATTTATAGTCACTTTGCCTTGCTCGCATAAAAAACAACTAGTTGGACTCCGGGAATTCCGGCAAAAGTGAAAACTTAAACACTAAACTTTGACACATCTAGTACGATTCAAAAACTCCAGGAGCCGAAGGGTCTGCACAATTGACAAGGAAATATCGTATGATTAACATGAAAGAACAATATACACCGAAACGGCAATGAAATACATAATCAAATCAATAGAACGTTCACTATTACCCACCACAGTAACCGAAAACAATCCTTATCCCTCAGTAATACGGTTCAATCTAGATGACGGTCTACTCTCCCTCCGTCTTACGAATTTTCGAACAGGTCACGTGTCCTGACGCGAGTTTAAACTTTTTATACCCATCCCAAGAAAATTGCTCAACGCCGCTAAAGAACTTTTCACTTCAAAAAAGATTCGCCTGGGAATGTGACCGTGTTAGGTATGCTAGAAAATCTAATTAAACGAATAAAATAAATATGCTTTCCCTGTTTCAGAAACCACCATGAGGATTAAAAGATTTAACAAGTTGCTGGAGCAAGAGATGCAGGATCATGATCTTAAGGACTGCAGCCTTGTTATAGATGCGCAGAATTATTTCTACGATATGTATGAAAGAAGTAAATTGTCCTATGAAGCCGGCTGTGAAAGTGACCGATTTGCAGAATTTCTGAAAAATGATCTCCTTATGTTTGAAAAAGCTAGGGTTACATGTTACTTTGTTTTCGAAGGAGGGTTGAAAGATGTCAAGAAGAGATGGGCAAAGAAGGACGACATAAAAATTTACAAAAACAAGGTTGCACCGACGTTTGTGAAAGATATATGTATGCAAGTTTTGGATGAGATGGGATTCAATTACGTGATATGCGAATTGGAAGCCAAAGAACAATGTGCCGTAATAGCGAATGAATTGCAATGTCCGGTTATGAGCAACGACATTGAAGTGGCAATCCTATGTAATTCATACATAAACAGATTAACATTAAAGTTTAATCATGCCAGGAACAGTATCATGTGTAAATTGCTACACTTTAGAAATTTTCTAAAAAAGTATGATTTGTCCCAAGATAAGTTTGTCATTTTTGTTTTACTTACCGACGAAACTATTTATCCCGAAGGATATTTCTCAAAACTTCTTCAAAACTTGAAAGCCACGGAATTGCTCCCCGAACGATACTTGCAAATATTTAAATGGCTATCGAGTAAATCAACGTCTGAAATTATTAATGAAGTTCTTGAAGGTTTTAACTCTGATGACCGTGAAAGAATCTTGCTAAAAGAAAAGGAAGTACGCGAGTTACTCACTCAACATTCACCTGGTATTCCCTACGAATACTTTGTACAAAGAGGTCGAATGTATGTTATCTCCTATGACCCACAGTGGTTCGAGAAGGGTATAGCCTTAAAATACATCGCCATACCATATATAAATTTGTATACCGATGGGGTCGCCGACGGATCTTGGGGATTCAAGGACGAATCAATGCCGGATCCTATCCTTCTTTCTGTAGATATCATGCAATATGCTCTCAACTTAATGAACAACTTCAACAAAGATTGGTCAATTGTAATTCGTAGCGATAATGGCGATATGACCGAAATTAGTCCAGAACCGAATTACATGTCAAGCGATGCCTTGTTCGAAACCGGGTGGAGTCGTATTCATGAACTTAATTTATTTGAAAACTTTTTGAGTTGCACTATCGAAGACTTTGACTTCGATCCGTTGCGACAATTACCGGAAGACTCAAAGATGTTGATGATCGCTCTAATATACATGGCGCACAAGAGCGAGACGTGGGGGGAGCCTGAAGCATACAGTGTGATGTTGTCCTACGTAGCCCTGTGCGGTGAGAATGTTGATATGAAGCGTGGCGATCGCCAAGTCGCCGATAAAGTACTTGGGCCATATTTCATTAATAAAAACTCAATTGATAAGAATGTGATTTATCTGCTGATCCAATTTCAACATTGTCTCCAACAAATTAATTATTTGAACACATTATGTGGCCGTACATACAAACCCACAGTTTACAGCAAAACCTATAATGGCCAGTTAGTTTATAATATTCTGACAGAATTGAACAACACCACGAATGATGCGTTTGTACAGATATCGCAGTTGTTGATATCTGCACCAACTGTTATGAATATGTTTAAAAAACTTGTGGACACACACAAAAAAATGAGGCCGCTTGAAAACTAATGTTTCATAGGTGTTTATTTCTACAATATTTACTGATAATAAGCTTGTTATAACAATTTATAATGTTTTACTTTTCTGATCTTGAAATTTGTGTTACTATTGATTTGAAGACAAAGGTCCATGTGGTATTATTCTGTAGGCCACCGGCTATGACGCTTTCTATGAGGTGACCCTGCTCGTTAAGACTCATGTTTAACTTTTTCCTAAGTTTATTTTTCTATTCAACCAGTGCCGGGCCGAGACTAACTTTGGGTGTATCGAGATTAAAATATGTAGGTAGATAATATCAATATAATATGTATAATCAATCTTAAAACCTCATTAAAGATTTAAGTTCCATTAAATATTTCGGAGATTTTATTATTTTTTTCTTAGATCCATTTTATCTTAAATCTTCATAAACTATGTAACATCATTAACAAGGCTCTAAACTAAAAATCAACTTATACGGAGAGAGTTTATCGCATGACAGAAGCAAGAATATAACGGAAAACTTTCATCATTCTGCATCGTACAGTTTAAAATATCGTATGAACCGGCTGGCAGGGGCCGTCGAACTTATCGGTTTCTTTCATTATCACGCCTGTGACGCACGTATGTGATCCATCAAGGTAACGTTCTGACCCCAACTCTATTGGTGCTACTACGCTCTACTTCGCAGTGGTCGCGAGACCTTAGAGCTGGTTCCCACTTGTCGGGTGTCGGATCCGAATATTAATCGGAGGTTGTAGTAGCACAGCATTTCATATGAAGCTATTCACACTTATCGGAAACCGATTTTGTGTCGGCGCCGACAGTAAATGTCGGGTGTTTTGCCAGCCCTCTACGCCTGGAAAAAAATCGTGTCGGATCTCGCTCGCCTTTAAGTAAGAATAGCGCTGTTCACACTTTGTCGGGTGTCGGGGCCGACTCCCCTCCCCCGCTTGTATTTTGGTAGTTTATGTTCACTGATATTTGAGCCAGTAGATCGTTGAATGTAGATATTGACATCCTAAAATAATTGAAAAACTTAATTTCGTCACTCCTCAATTCTGTTATTAAGTTCTGGAATGTTCCCAAACTAAATCGTTCCCTCAGGATTGGGTGCACCCAATATTTTCTTTCCTTCGCTCTCTTTCTTTGTTTTCTCTTTAAATAATAATACATAACAACAAGATCTTCGTCGACGTCCATCGTGCACAGTCACCTCGCGTATAGTGCTTAAAATTGGCACTAGCTTCGGCCGCGGCCGACATCCGATTATTAACCGAAGTGTGAACAAAGGCGCCGACGTCCGATTAATATTCGGATCCGACACCCGACAAGTGGGAACCAGCTCTTATGCGACACTACGGAAGGCATACATATTCGGTTTCGTACAGATAGAAAGCCTAAAAGCACGTACCAGTCTCTTGCGACCTCATCACCGAAATGATGTATGTCGATGACACTCGCGGGCCTGCAGACACTGGTCAAAAAACTGCGTTTAGCGTGAATGGTAGCATGCTGTAGATTTGGGTTCAAGACAGTTCAAGAGCAGTGTCACCAAAAACGAAAGTGACATGGAGGCCACAGACCCTGCATCTCTAAATCTACAACTTGACGAAAAAGTTTTAAAGCAAGTGAAAATATACAAATAGGTTAGAAGTTTTGTAACGGCAACAGGTGATCCCGAGGCGGAGATCAATAGCAGGATCGGTGCTGCATCGGTTGCTTTTGCAAACCCCGCTGCCAATGTTCTTGTTAAAATATGGGCAGCAATAAAAACCGTTCTTCAATATGTTAATTATTTTAATATCTTAATCTTTACACCAAATTACATCCACCATTACATTTTCTATACACGTGTCTCGAACAAACCAACCATAAAGTCACATAGATGATTAGCACAAACATTACAACTCTGTACAACATATCATAGACACTAAGCGCGGGAAGTACAAAATCACAATCTTAACACACCTCCTTGATTTTGTAACTTAACTACAGTACAGTACAAAATTACAAAATTTCCAATAAACTCTAAGTACTAACTAAATCAGCATTAAACATTTTATAACATCAATCAACATATTTCACAACTAAACATTGCAAATTAAACATTAGTTTCATTTACTTCTCATCATAATTTCTAACCCCTAACATATATCTAAACTTTTGAAGTTTAACTTTACAAAGAGACTTTGTTAAAATATCAGCAATTTGTTCCTCAGTAATAATTTTACATACATTAATTATAGACAGGGAGCCCTCGGGTAGCTGATCCACTTAACTACTATCAAGCTCATTTTCCGTGAGTAGCTTCGTTTCGATGAGACGACCAACTATTCCCTATGCGAAAATTCTCTATTGTGGTAGCTAACAGAGGTAACAAGGATAGAATATTTCGATTTGATGATACTCAAAAAATTATTATTTTATTTGTAGGACAATATGACAGTTAAATTATATAAATATTAACTGAGTAAATACAAAAAAATCAGCTGGTTAGTAATCATTCTTATGACCTAGTTATCGATACCTATTGGAAGCCCCTCCGTCCAATAGGTATGATTACTAACCAGCTGATTTTTTTGTTTTTACTTAGTTAATATTTATATAATTTAACTGTCATATTGTCCTACAAATAAAATAATAATTTTTTGAGTATCATCAAATCGAAATATTCTATCCTTGCTACCTCTGTTAGCTACCACAATAGAGAATTTTCGCATAAGGAATAGTTGGTCGTCTCATCGAAACAAAGCTACTCACGGAAAATGAGCTTGATAGTAGTCAAGTGGATAAGCTACCCGAGGGCTCCCTGTCCATTATACCTTTCTTTTCATAATCATGTTCTTCAGTTATTTTCCATGTATTATTTTCTTCTAAGCTTTTTATTTCTTCATCCATTGCTTTTTTCCATTTCTTTGAGTCTGCACTTTTAATAGCTTCTTCATAATTTTCAGGTAAGTTTACATTACAGAAATTTGCATATACCACATAATCTTCATACTTATTATTTTCTTCTAAGCTTTTTATTTCTTCATCCATTGCTTTTTTCCATTTCTTTGAGTCTGCACTTTTAATAGCTTCTTCATAATTTTCAGGTAAGTTTAAATTACAGAAATTTGCATATACCACATAATCTTCATACTTTTTAGGTATTTTCTTGGTTCTTTTAGCTCTTATTTCTTTCACCTCCTTAGTATATTCTTCTTTCTCCTTTTTTTCTATTTCTTCATACTCATCATTTTCCTCATCTTCTCGTTCATTACGATCATTCCTTGGGTCTTCATCTCCTGACTCCTGTTTCTTATGACTGTATTCATTATCAGTTTCTTTACTGCAATCAAAATTTAAATATTGAGGCCTTTTTTCCATAAATGTTACATGACGACTCACAATTACTTTATTTCTTATTAACACTCTGTATCCCATATCCGAGTATCCCACTAATATGCCCTTTTCTGCTTTTGGATATAGTTTTGATTTTCTCCGCTGCTCAGGTATTCTTACAAAAGCTTCACTTCCATATATTTTCAAATGTGTCACATCTGGTTTACTTCCAAAGAATATTTCATATGGTGTCTTTTTAATCAATGTATTTGTTAACAATCTATTCCCTAAATATGCAGCAGTTTTAACACATTCCGGCCAATAACATTTATCAATCTTTGCTTCAGCTAATAAACATCTTGCTCTGTCCATTATTGTCCTGTTATACCTCTCAGCTACTCCATTTAATTCATGAGTATATACAGGGCAAGGGTTTATGTAGATACCTTTTTGCTTTATAAATTCAAAGATATTTCTGTTTAAATATTCTGTCACATTGTCACAACGAATCTCCTTAATTCTTTTTTCTGCTAGATTTTCTACTAAATTAACATAATTCACAAAACAATCATACACTTCACTTTTTGATTTAATGCAATACACTTTAGCCAACTTAATATAATTATCAATAAAGCTTACAAAACATTTTTCACCACCAAATCCTATGGGATTTATTGGGCCATTTACATCAGTATGTATTATTTGAAGCAAGTCAGTAGCTCTACTTTTCTTATTTGAATTGAAAGGTAAATTAGACATTTTATTTTCTAAGCATATTTCACACTGATAATAATCATTTTTCAATTTTCTGTTGCAAACCAATACATAAATTATTTTCACATAATTTTCTTACATTATTCTGTGCCACTTTCCTTCTCTGACATAACTACACTACACATGACTTTGAACTTATATTTTCATAACCCACCTTTCCTTTTAGTAAAAACACTTTATTTTTCTTTATCGCACATGCTATTTGATTGTTATTAGGGCCATAAATCTGTGCATTATTATTTTTAAACAATATTAAATTATTATAAAAAGTTATACTAGATACACTTAATAGGTTTTGTTTCATAGTAGGTACATAGTAAACATTAGGTATTTTAGTTTTAAGCCATTGACCTTTTACATTAAAGTACATTAATATGTTACCAATTTTATTTGTTTTCGAAGTAAAACCATCAGCTACCTTAATATCAACTGGATTATCTAAGTGTTTATACTCACAAAAATATTTATCATCATTTATAATATGGTCTGAACAACCACTGTCCAACAGCCATGACACTTCATCCTGCATATCAAACTTTTTACGTACTACTTGAGAAGACATCACTTCCACGTTAAACGAGTTAGGGTCAGCTCACACCGAGTCGCGACGCTGCACGCACACTTTAAAAGAGCCACTCAAAATATAACTTTATTTTCTACACGAAAAGATACAGAGAGAGAGGTGTACACAAGGATCGTCGCAGGCATTCCGTGCAGGAAAAGAGAAGAAATGTTACAATTGTGGGAACCCGGGACATTATCAAAGAGATTGTCCAACAAGGCAAGACCAAATGCGGCCTGCTTGGAGAGGAAACTGGAACTGGAGGGGAAACAGGAACTTCAGAGGTTGTGGTCAACATCGAGGAGGCAGAGGTACTTCGAGAGGAGGATACTCTGGCGGTATGGCAAGAACATCCGTTGTGCAGAGTTCTCCCGATGCTAAGGGTCAGCTCACACCGAGACGCGACGCTGCGCGCACACTTTAAAAGAGCCACTCAAAATATAACATTATTTTTTTTTGTATCTCCAAATGGTTGTTTTAAAACTACCACCAGATCCAAATGCGACCCTGCCTGAGAAGACCTGGCGAAACAAACTCAGTGGGCTTATTTTTGATCCGTTTAAACTATTCTCGACAAGAATGACTTTTCGAATAAAAATTGCCATAATCACGTATTTTACTTTATTTGTTATAGATCTTGACATAAAATTGAGTCTAATTTATCTTTTCGTTAAAATTTTTAACGCATTGTTTAGGGAAATGATCTTTTTCACAAGTCTTGAATTTTTTTTCCTTAAGTTGTTAATTACTTTTTCCTTGCTAATTAACCTTTTGCGGCATTTGTGAAGTTCGCTTTTTATACGAACTATTCGAGGTGTATCCAAAATCGACCCTAGGCTTAGAGAAGTAGTAGGCGATTTGGATTTATTTTCATTTTCCAAATCAACCAATGAACTCACACGACAGACTTCAGTATCACCACCAAGATCCGGTATTTTAATCTGTAAGCAACATCAAAATGGTAAGTATCTACGAGCATACCCAATAATATTCAGCGGCAGACACAGCAGCACTAAGGTTCCGTTAGTTTTTCATCACAATTACTTACAATCTTGAGGTCATGCAGTGTCATATCCCGTAAAAAACAACTATGATTCCAAAAAAAAATGTATAATTCATTTTTCTGGTTACTTACTACTACTTTAGGAACAGCCGTTTTACGAAGACGTTTTATGCCTTTTGAACTGACATACATATCTTCTTCCAAAAAATGCTCAGAACAAACGACGCTTGATTTATTTGGCTTAAAAGAAATTTCACGCCTTTGTTGACTGACGATTGATATCCATTCTGCACATCGTATTGGATCACAAGGAAAACTAAAATAAAAAATAATAAGTTTTTTTAAGACGTGTTGCGCCAAAGTGACATTCACTGACTATGTGACACTTCTAGTCGTTACATTACTCATATTTTAGCATGTCGCATGTCGCGAACCCATAAGTTGGTCCATAATTAATCAATTTACATTATATATTAAACAGGGTTCGAGGATATATATCAATGGATATATATCAAGATATATATCCGATATATATCCGATATATATCAAACTGGTTTTGACGATATATATCAATGGATATACAGTGGATTTCATTTATAACGACCTCGGTTGTAACGACCATTCGGTTATAGCGACGTTAAACTTAAGTCCCTTGAATTTAAAGCATACTTTCGTAGGAAATTCATTCGGCTATAGCGACTTCGGATATAGCGTCAATTTCGGGTATAGCGACTTGTTTTTGTGAACCATTTGTGACCGATTCCTAAAAATCCTGAGTCGAGCATGCAAAGGCACAAAAACTCTTTCATAAAACTATTAAGCATTCTTATCCTTTGTTTACATTCACAGATAGTCAAATGCTTTGTTTGTTATATAGGACTACTTAACACGTGTATGAAGTTAAACTTATGAATCATTTATGTAGCAATTTCCAGTGAGTGAATAGTGTTTTTTAACCTTGTGAATATAGCTCCTAGACGTACATTTACTGTTAAAGAAAAAGTGGACATCATTTCCAGACTGAAAAATGGTGAAAACAATGTTGACCTGTGTAAAAAAATTGGAGTTTCGCATTCTACAATATCAACAATGTGGAAATATGTGTGTATTTTTATTTTGGATATAGCGACCTCCGGATATAGCGACGAATTAAAGTGGTCCCTCAGCCGTCGTTATAACCGAAATCCACTGTACTTATCAGATGTTTGTTACTGTATTTCTACATCCCAAATGTAGATGGCTTGAGAGTAGAGTTAAAACATACTCCCTAATGGTAAGTTCTAACCCATTAATGGCACCACTTCTGTCCTAAAAGAAGATTTTATGTTTTTTAGTTGATTATGCCTTATCTAAAAGTAGATTTTGCAATATGCAAACAGTATTCATAAATAAAACAATAAAATAATAATACCACTTTCATACAAAATGGATATATATCAAACTTGATATATATCGGATATATATCATAAATATCCGATATTTTGATATTTATAATAAATATCGGATATTTTCGAACCCTGATATTAAAAGTTAAGAACATTAAAAAATACAACAAATTGACTAATTTTTCTCCAATATCATAGTATATAACGTAAACATATTTGTCAATTACTAAATACATAAAAGTTTAAAAGTACATGAATTTATTAATAAATAAAATATAAACACAATAAAAAAATCGACTTCATTAAAAACAGAACAGAGTCTTATTACTAAAATAAATAAATGATTAACTAAAATAAAAAGATTGCTGTAATGCATCGCTCATAAACTAGCAGCGTTGCCATTTTAGCGATTTAATCACTAGATTTAGTGACTTTTTGGTGTATAACAGTGATTTTTTGAAAAAAAAATTGCTAAAACAATACTTAGTGATTTCTAGTGATATTTGGCGATTCTCGAAAAACTGAGAAGTTAAACGAATTATTCTTTAAAAACCACATAAATCTAATGAAACTGATCCATCTCGGCCTTCTATACACGAATGTAGGTAAAAAAAACAACATCAAATACCAGAATAAGTATTGGATGTTGTTTTTGTTTTTTTTTTCTAGCTATTCGATATTATTTTTGTTAATTATTTTCGCAATTACATTATTTTGTTATACTTATCGTGTAAGTTAGTGATTTTTTTTAGTTCCAAATAACCCGGTATCTAGTGATTTTTTTTTCTGCGAGTTGGCATCACTGTAAACTAGAAAAGCGGCCATTGAAATTTGCCGTATTATACTTCGACTGCTGAGAGTAATTTTTAGAAAAATTTAATCAAAATCACATATTGCTTCCTACATTCAGTTATAAAAACAACATAAACTAATCAATAAACTTTTCTACTTACCGAAAATATGATATCCCATCTTTTTTTAACCTTCTTGACGTGATATTTCTACAATTACTCAAAGAGCACTTCGGCATTTTGGACGTGTGTGTCCAGACGAGAGCGACGCGAAACTATTTGAAATGAGCGCACTAGGGGTGCTCGATATATATCGATATGTGATAAAATATCGATACATTTATTCGATATATCGAATCAATGCGATATTATCGCATCATTGAAGTCGATATATAATATCGATATATTTTATCCGATATATCGAATCAATGCGATACTATCGAATCATTGAAGTCGATATATTTTATCCGATATATCGAAATAAGGATATCGGAAAATAGAAAATCTATCGGATGTAGCTAATAAAAAAAAAAAAAAAAAACAACATCAAATACCAGAATGAGTATTGAATGAGGTTTTTTTTTTTTTTTTTTAGCTCTTCGATATTATTTTTGTTAATCATTTTCTAAGAAAGTCTTTTCCTTCCTACAATTCGATATATCGAAAATATCGATATTTTTGACCGATATATCGCTATATATCGATACAATATTTCGATATATTATATCGGAAAAAATATCGATATTTTTTGTACACGATATATTATATCGGAAAAAATATCGATGTTTTTTGTACATGAACATCACTAGAGCGCACATTTTAGAATTATGCGCTCATTTTTTGCGGACGTTTTTCAGACACTGAGTGTGCATCATGGGATTTTTTGTATATCAATGACCTCGTGGCATCTCTAGAAATAGTTTGACTCTGAATTTCCATTTGTCATACGCCGTGCGTTGAAAACTTGCAATTTAAAATCTTCTTTTCCGTCCATTTTACTGATAACCACGGACATCTGCTACCATGTTAAAATATTGGCAGCAATAAAAACCGTTCTTCAATATTTTAATTATTTTAATATCTTAATCTTTACACCAAATGACATCCACCATTACAATTTACATTTTCCAATTTCCATACACGTGTCTCGAACAAACCAACCATAAAGTAACATAGATAATTAGCACAACGAGCACAACAAACATTACAACTCTGTACAACATAATACATATCAGACACTAAGCGCGGGAAGTACAAAATCACAATCTTAACGGTTCTTTGTCAACAATATCGGTTTTTCAGTAGATAGATAAGTTACGCGGGAGCGCCCGGAGGTTTTTAAAAAAAGACAAGTCTTCACAATGAAGCTTTATTGCGAACTGAATTACAATTGACAAATTTCCTTATTTATACCTGTTCATCTGTTGACAATGAATGCTTAGATCTACGCATTATGATCATAACAAGATCACCGTCTAGACGCTAGGCTAGCACTTTTTATGGTCAACATAATTTGATATTAAGAGCTTTAGACAAAACAAGAATATCATATTACAAATAGATAGAATTACATCTGAGTACCTGTGTCAGCAATTGCAATGTCCTTCATATAGTAAATAAGGTTACATCACATTAGCATGCGGTTATAATGTCATGAGCGGGAGCGGGGTGCATAACTCCTCCCCCCATAGCTTCGAAATTATCAGAGGGATGTATATTTCTCTGATTATTTCGACACACAATATATTTTAAAAAGTTATACTTATACGCTATACACACAAAAAGGAACAGAAATATGATTACATATAATAATAGAGTAGCTGCGCTAACACTTTTCACAAAAATGCCTTTTTCACGAATTTCCACTTCACTTTCACTGTTCTTCAACAATTCATTTAGATTCTGTAGATTTTTCAACTCGGCAGCATCCAAATTTATTGGTTTCCATCCTGTTTGTGGCTCTATAGTCGTTACTTCTGGAAGATCAATAATTGGCAGTTTTCTGAAGTCCATTGTGCTTATTCCCGCATAGTGGGATTTCAGGGTAACGTTGTCTATTTTGGCGTCACAGTGATCGTCAAGTGTGAGGAGGTAAGTCCCTTTTATTCTTTCTTTTGTCATTTCATTATGACAGCTTTTCGAAAATATAGTTTCCGCTTTGCTGTAGAGAATCCATCTTCGTTTCTCTATTGGCTCTATTTTTATAGAGTTTATTTCAACTGGTATGGGTTGACAAGAACTGGTGTTGTGCGAAAATTTCATCAATGATGATATACATGTGTCTTCTAATGGTAATTGAGTTTCATCTTCATAACAAAGGAACGTCGCCTCATAGAGTTCACTGCACGGCTGGGAGAGCGAGACCATATTTGACCCTCTTACTAGGAGGTAGGGATATTTTGGGATTATGATAATTGTTTTACCAAAGGAATTGGTGATGGGTATTGGAATGATTTTGTAATAAATGTACATTTCATCTTTAATTATAGGTATGTCCAAAATGAATGTTATTTGACTTCCTTTTGAATAAACTTTTATCTTAATACATAATTCTAACTTAATTAAATTATCATAGTTTACTGGGTAAATGAGTTTATTAGATTTATCTATTTCTTTTAAGAAAATTAATAATTCGTCAGAATTTAAAAGTGACTGGTGTAAAGTTTTTAATTTACTAAAAGTAATACAAGTTTCAATCTCTTCCAACCGAATGTACAATAATTGGAAATTGTGCAAAAATAAATTATAAATATTAATACATAAAGTTATGAATTGTTATATTAACATTACTCTGGTTTATTAATTTTCTCATTTCCCATAATTCTTTATCTATGTTAATAAAATTATTGGTTGTTGAGTTATTTATTTTCAAAAGTGATTCAGACATTTCTGATATCAAAGTTACCTTTTTACTTAATTTATCTTGACGTGTTTGTACAGCCTTAATTAAATTTTCATATTTGATAGCGTCATCATAATCTAAATTGTCAGTAATAATTTTAATAACAGATCCTAAAGGATTCAGAATTCCACGTATAATTCTAACTTGAAGAGCTAATTGCTAAAACTTTTCAATTGTAGAGTTCATTATATAATTTATTTGAAGCTTTATATTAAATAATTGATGGTTAGGTGTTCTATTCTTAAAATATTTTCCAACATGATCATTTAAATTAGCATATCTATTGATATTAATTTCTAATTCCTCTTTTGTGATACTTAAATCTAAAGTCTTAATTATAGTCCATTATGATAACTTACTTATCTATCATCATTACTTATCTATCTCTCAACTAACTTTTAAAATTGAAGGGTGTAACTCGTGATCAGCAGCACGAGCTCGAGGAGGTACCTGTGAAGGTCGTTTTACGTCCTTAGTAGGTACAGTTGAATGCTTTTTTTTTTTTTTTTTTTTTGAAATAACGTTTATTTCTGTTAATGTGACCAGTGGCTGTAGGTTTTCGGAAGTGAGGTTTATTTTCACTTCGCTTCATGTTTACAGCTTCATCACGAATAGGAATATCGTTAGTGTCAATATCGTCAGCGGAGTGAACTGTTTCCGGTAATGAACTAGCTGTTATTATACTGGATGAGGGAGAATGAACTGAAAAATTCATAGTATCTTCCGAAATTGAAGGAGCAGATAATGTTTCAGATGAGTCTGATATCACGATTGTGTTTTCAGAATCATCTGTATTAACTTCCATTGATGTATTACCGCTTTTATTGCTAAGATCATCCAATGTTATATTTGTAAGAGCATCTGCATCACTATTATTTATGCTGGTGGGTATTTGGATGCATGGTTCAGTTCGGGGTTCTAAGGTAATTTCGTGTTCCTGTAAACGTTCACTGCCATCATCAGTGAGTTTTATACTTTCAGTATAAAAAATTTCACAATCATTTTGTCCATTTACATTTGGGAAATCACTGTACTGTTCATCAGAGTCTTGTATAATCTCAGCATCGCTATCACAATAAAACAAATTGTTATAATCATTATCAGATTCTTGCGTGATTATATTTTGTCTAAGAGGATGGGCAGTACGCCTAAAAACATCAGTATCTTGTACATTATATTGAGGTTGGCTTTGAGGTGGAATCGTGATGATAGTGTGTCTAAGGGGACTGGCAATACGCGTAGATACATCAGTATCTTGAACATTACGTTGAGGTTGGCTTTGAGTTGGAATACCAAACTTAAACTGTTGGTTTGGTGCATTGTTATACGGTCTCATTTGAGCATTGTTAAATTGTGGCCTATATCCCTGTTGGGGCACTATGCCAAACTTAAAATTGTTTTGGGGATATATGACATTCGGTCTAAACCCTTGCTGATTCGGTAAACCAAATTTAAAATTGCTTTGGGGCTGTGGATAATTCGGTTTGAAATTATTGCCCTCATTTGGAAGACCAAATTGAAATCCATTTGAATTAACAGGCCTGAAATTATTGGATAATTGATTTGGCATTCCAAATTTAAATTGTTGATTTAAATTATTTAAAGGGTTTGGTCTAAATGTCGGCTGGAAATGAGCTTTATTCACATCTGAATTAGTAGGTGGGTAAGAATGCTGAGGTGGCTTTACAGCACATCTATTTTTATTTTTCGCATTGTATTGCATTTGGAAGTTTACTTCTTCCATTACAACACTAAGTGCGCTTTCAAGACTTGTGCAATCTTTCAATCTGACAATTCGAATTAAATCTTCTGTAAGGTTGTACATGAACACGTTCAAAGACAAATTATTATAAATTATCATTTTGGCTGCTTTAACATTTTCATCCAATAATAAGTTTATCTTAGAAAGAAGAGCGCTGCGTATTTGTTGTATTCGATTGCAAAATTGCAAGTAGCTTTCGCCAGAATTGATTTTTAAATTTTCTAATTCAATGGCTACGCACTCTTCAGATCTAGGATCTCCAAAATGTTGGATAAGAACAGATCTGACCTGTTCCCATGTGGTTATGTCTTCGCGTTCACTCAATAAACCTGCGGCTCTACCACACAATCTACTAGTAATACAATGAAAAACGTATGTGGATTGAACCGGATTATTCACTTCACCAAAATTTCTCAAAATATATTCACATTTTCTTATGTATAAATTCAATATAGTTTGATCTCCATCGAATTTTGGAATTAATTTTATAAATTCTTTAGGTATCAATTGGAATTCGCCGTTGCGCGACATATTTTCACACTTATATTTAACACACAGTCAATCAAAAAAAATAAAAATTAACACACAGTTATACACACAGTAAATTAAAAAAAATAAAAATTAACACACAGTTAATTAAAAATAAAAATTAACACAAGTAAGTAAATTAAAACTCTCTATTAATTTATCAAAATTCCAATATTTCAATAAAAAATTCAAATATTTCAATCAAAAATTCTTATTTCTTAAAATTAGCCTGCCTATTTTTGTGCAGAAGTCAAATAACTTTCGACTATTTTTGTTCAAAAGTTACGGAGTTCACCTTTTTTTTTAAAATTGTGTCGTACAAAATCAACCACAGGAAAAATAGCAAGGATGAGACAGGAAATGTAAAGAGGTCTACTTACAATCCGCTCGATCCCATGCCTTCTCGTAAAGCTGACTTCGTGGGCGACGACCTTCGGTTCCCGCCGTTTATCGAATTTATTTGGTTCGAGGATACCCGGAGCTATGCCGCAAGACCGATGCTTGTGTACTCGCAGACAGAGCTTACAGACGCGGATATCCTACCGGCTGCGCCAGATAAGTTACGCGGGAGCGCCCGGAGGTTTTTAAAAAAAGACAAGTCTTCACAATGAAGCTTTATTGCGAACTGAATTACAATTGACAAATTTCCTTATTTATACCTGTTCATCTGTTGACAATGAATGCTTAGATCTACGCATTATGATCATAACAAGATCACCGTCTAGACGCTAGGCTAGCACTTTTTATGGTCAACATAATTTGATATTAAGAGCTTTAGACAAAACAAGAATATCATATTACAAATAGATAGAATTACATCTGAGTACCTGTGTCAGCAATTGCAATGTCCTTCATATAGTAAATAAGGTTACATCACATTAGCATGCGGTTATAATGTCATGAGCGGGAGCGGGGTGCATAACTAGATAAGCCCAAGATTAGTAATTAAAGAGTTTATTTATAATAATATCAATACCGCTCCATCAGTAGGCGCGTTTCACACGGTTAGGACGAACGTTGAGAGGAATTCAAAAAACTAAAAACACGCTTTTATAGAAAATCCATCTAAAAAATAGAAACTAAATTTTAATAAATTTGAAGAAAAAAATGTATTTTATTGTTAAAATATCGCGTGGGGTGCATGGTGTGTCAAAAGTTATAAATATTTTATTGACAGATATAAGTAGAAGGATTATCATTTTGATAATATCTTAAAAAGCACCCTACGCTTTTTGAAGTGATAACTTCTTATGGGAGGGTAAACCGCTTCGTAACGTAAAGCGTTACGGCGCCACTCTGTCTGGCTTCCCTTTATCTCACACATACGGCAGCAGTAGTGAGGCTCCTCCCCTCTCATTTTAAACCACATTAGTTTAAGTTATCAATTCTGTCGAGCGTCCCAAGACGCACACTTTTTTTTACATTTAAATACATCTGTTTTCTTCAAATTTATTAAAAATGCGTGTTTTATTATTGTTTTTCATTTTTTAGAAGAAAATTTTATAATTCCAAACTTCGATTTGCTGATTTTTTTGTTTTAACTTAGTTAATATTTATATAATTTAACAGTCATATTGTCCTACAAATAAAATAATAAATTTTTGAGTATCATCAAATCGAAATATTCTATCCTTGCTACCTCTGTTAGCTACCACAATAGAGAATTTTCGCATAGGGAATTGTTGGGCGTCTCATCGAAACGAAGCTACTCACAGAAAATTAGCTTGATAGTAATCAAGTGGAAAAATGGCCCAGAGAACCCTGACTACAAGGCCTTGGCTAAAAACAATAATTAAATATGTAATATAATTTATAAAAGCACTGACATTTGCAGTAGTTCACACGTGTATAAATTATATGTATATTTTCGATATCGATAGTCGATCCTATTTGGCACTTCCGACGACTCTATTCATAATTGTCTCGAAGGTTATTTTTATCTGTCCACCGAGAACTGTCCCAGACATAGACAACATGTAAAACATCGTGGTTGGGCGTGGTTCTCTAATCATTGGTTGTGGTATAGGGTCATCAGATTGAAATTTTAAAATTTCCCCATTGCAGTCAAAAAACATTGCAAAATTATACTATATTGTGCAACTTACACCCAAATATCTCATCTTAAATAGGTTATGATATTTGGGATAGGCCGGGCAAAATACCTACTTTTCCATATAAATTAGTTTAAACTATTTGTAACTATGAGTGTTGGCAGCCTAGAGAGGTAGAAATAAATAAAAAATATTTTGGATATAAAAAGAAAATATTTGTAAATAAAAACGCACAACCAAAACAGTTAGTTTTGTCTGCAACATGAATCGCCGGCACAACCGAGTTATTACCTCAGAAAACCAGTGAAAAACGTAAAATAGTAGTCTAGTTTCGAGTTTCGTACGAATAGACGGTTTTGGCCTCGGAATATCTTACTCACTTTCTTATATACTCAAGCCTAAATCCCCCCCCCCTGCCCTTCCCGAACCCCCTAATTTATCCTTTTATCTCTAGGTCCTCAACGCGACCTTGAATCTTATGGTATTATGGTGAAACACTTGCTCGTTTGCAGGACTATGCTCCAAAAATTCTACTCTAAGGGTGCTATTTGATTCGTTCACGCTTTTTTCATTGTTCTAATGATTTTCGGCTACATTGCTACTTTATTTTTATGGCCAAGCACCATTACGTGATATAGTCACTCTATGAATGGTCAACCAGAACTAATATGTGACTTAGTAAAAATAACAAAAACATGCAGACACAATAAACTAAAAACAGACCACCACATGAGAGACGTCGAAAGAAAAAGGTAGAAATTCTTCGATTGATTTGAAGAAACAGTTACATCTATTAAATATTCTAAAATAATAAGTACGTGTTGTTGGAAAAAAATATCAGAGATGGCACTAGACATAGGGCTAGGCAAGGAAGGTATTATAAAATACTTCTCCAATTCGGTAGGGTACCGATGCTTTTTCCCGAAATATCGTCTGTAAGCACTGTTGTGTTTCGGTAAAGGACAGTAAAGCCAGTGAAATTACTGGGGATTATGAGACTTAACATCTCATGTCTCAGGGTGACGAGCGCAGTTCAGTGCCATGCAGTGCTTTGTAATTCAAAGTTCTGTGTGGTGTTGCTTCTGTTTATGCGCAGGCGTGGCGCTTACCATCAGGCGAGCGCCTTGCTCGTCTCGTCATTATTAATCAAATAAAAAAATATATATATTTCACCAATTACTTCTTTTGCTCAAAAGTTCCCCAAAAATATTATATTCTCCCACAATTGCGAAAAATCCCCCAATCTGGAGACATTGTCATGGTATTATTGGTATGAATATGATTGTAATCGGGATAGGGATGTTGGAAATACAAAACATTTCATAATTCGTATTGGCAATATTATTTAATGAAAAAATATCGATACATCGATATATATCAATAGCAGCTGCATCCTGAGTCGTTTTAGATTTAAAAACAATACTCAAAGACTACATTGATTATAAAATAACGCTGTTTTTGATTTGTCACACTAGTGCTATACAAATACTTTTAGGTATTCTAAATATATAAAACTCAAAGGTGACTGACTGACATAGTGATCTATCAACGCACAGCCCAAACCACAGGAGGGATCGGGCTGAAATTTGGCATGCAGGTAGATGTTATGACGTAGGCATCCGCTAAGAAAGGATTTTGATAAATTCTACCCCCTAGTGGATAAAATAGGGGATGAAAGTTTGTAAGTATGGTGTTTGTTACTCTTTCACGTAAAATCTACTGAATGGATTTTAATGAAACTTTACAATAATATAGCGTATACATCAGAATAAGACATAGGCTACTTTTTATCCCGGAAAAAGCAGATCACGTGGGTGGAGCCGCGAGCAAAAGCTAGTTGGTAATAAAAATTAACAAATAAGCTCAAAAAAGCCGCAAAATCTAAATCAAGAAAAAGGTTTTATTCATTGGAGTATGTTACTGACATGTTGGAGAAGTGGTCCATATACGGTAACGCGTTCCTTGCACATAGTTTTTGACTGAGGTCAACATTATACTTAAACAACCGCTGGTCCGCCATAATTTGAGCATTATAACCACCTATTTTCAAACCGAGAGAGTAACTCCCTACTGTTTCTACAGGACTAAACTGCTATTTAAATAACAAAACAACCTCTTATATAGAAAGATTCCTATTGTACTATACTTGAGCTGTAGAGCTATGCTGTAAACATTTTTATCTAGAGCACAATGGGCCAACATGGCCAGGTCGTTACTACTGTCTCACAGAAAACCGACATTAAGTAGTCTGCTGCTGCGTTTCGTAAGATAAGTAAGATATACAGTCGTCCCCTTCCCAATCCCTTAAATATCTCTTTCCTTCAAGTTCCCCATAATTCTTTCGATATTGTGGGGTACATGGGCGGTGGAGATCATTTACCATCAAGTGACCCACTTGCTCGTTTGCCAGCTTTAAATTACTTTACCAATAACGTTTACCAACTTAACCTTCAAATTAACAATATGATTGACGATACCATACATTTTACATTAAATTGCGCTATTTGCCAATTTAATTCACAGTCCGTATGCATGAATTTCCGACATATCTATGTAATGGTACAAAATCCTCTGGGACTGAGTCTTACACGTAAAATTGACCATATTTCGTGTCATGATTTCGATATTGCTGTACTAGAACGAAATAAATATATTGTTAAGAGGTATCGATAAAAAAAGTCGATTGATACCTTTCTACAACCCTAGTTCGGGAAGTCCCTAGAAACAAACGCGATCAGTCTAATTGCGCACAATGGTCGCGATATAAAAGTAAAGAGAGGCATCCTTTCACAGTCATTTGTCGTTGTTTATTGCATGTTCCCTCATTGTCTTCACACTTTAATCTATTGTGAAGTGATAAGAATATCCTTGAGCCTTTATGTAAGTAGACTAGTGCTTTATTAGTATTTTTAAATTAAATTACCAAAGTGAAAAAGAAATAAAAACCTAACCTCGTTTTATAATTTCATGGAGGTGTTGGGTGGTAACTTTGCATGATCAACATGAAAGTGAAGTTTTTAAAAATAACATTTCCATTTTATCTAATATGCTATAAGAAACGAACATAAGCTCACGCCTGTATTCTCCGGTTAGGCAGAGGTAGAACTATTACTGTTTACCGACTGAGCTTATACACATTTTCCTGATTTTCGAGTTTATTTAGGATCATTTAATATAATTGTAATTTTGTCCTGTTTTTTGATCCGAAAATCAGGAAAAGTGGACTTTGAAGGTTTCAAATGTATGGAAATGGATTTTCTTTCCATCATAACCTTTTTTGGTATCAATAAGGTTGAAACCTATACCTAGGTATTGTTACAGGGCAGAACTAAAGTTATATTACTTTTGACCTTGAACCCGACCTGTCCCGTTTAGCAGATACGAGCTTATTAAAAATGCGTATTTGACCGATTTTTAACACAACCTAATTTACTAGAAACAAGTTAGTTTCTTACATTTGTTTATGCAGTACTGTTATATGATAGCTAAAGACTCCATATTATGAGCTTTGACGTTGACGCCGAACGATCTCGTACAAAAGATACAAATTAATAAAAATGTGTGTTTGGCCAATATTATCACTCGGGGTTATGTATCTCAAACAACTCATCGTCTTATGTTTGTTTTACTGTACTTGATAGCTAAAGACTTTAGTTGACCACTAACTTTGATCCCTAGGGACCTCGTTATAAATATAAACGAATTAAAATTCATATTTGGGCAAAAATGTGTCGATATTTAACGCATTTTCTTTGTGCAAAGCGCCACCGCCGCCCACTATTTTTGGCTCAAACCTAATACTGGACGCGGCGCGTTGCAATATTTCGGCATTAGACATTTTGGGCGAACGTCGGGTAGCACTCAGCATTGGCACTTTAGTGATTTTGTCACTAGGTTTAATGATTTTTTGGAATACGACAGAGATTTTTGAAAAAAAAATACTAAATCTTTATTTGGTGATTTTAAGTGATATTTATCGATTCTCGAAAAGTTTAGAAGTTAAAGTTGAAGATAATGAAGAAGAACTAAATATTCTTTAAAAATCAAATAAGTCTAATGAAACTGATCCATCTCAGCCTTCTATATAAAGATAAAGCTAAAAAAAACAACATCAAATACCAGAAGAAGTATTTAATGTTGTTTTTTTTTTAGTTTTGGCGGGAATTCTGACAGTGCAGTCGGTGGACTGGCTGGCGGTGGCTTGTTTTAATTTATTTCATAAACTAGTTTAGAGTTGTGTTTGTTGTATAAAAGTGGTGTGGATTTGTTCAATAAACATTGACGGTGATGAACAGTGTATGGAAACATTGAAATAAGTGAAATAAGCATCGTATTGAAAGGAGTTAACACCAAAACTCCGACAAGACCTTGAAATCGACCGTGTTTCATCGTTCTTGTAAATAAATTGAATAAACTATACTTGACACTGGCAAAATGCATAATAATGCGAAAGCCATAAATAAAAAAGAGAAGAATGTTGTTTTTTTTTAGATATTCGCTATTATATTTGTTAATTATTTTCCCAATTAAATTTTTTTGTAATACCTATCGCGTAATTTCCTTTTAAACTATTTAGTGCTTTCTAGTGATTTCTTAGTTAAAAGTATCCCGAAATCTAGGGAGATTTGAGACCAAATGAGATGATGTATTCTATTCTATATTTAGATTGTGGCTCCATCGATACCGCGATGACGTCATATAATTGTACGTATTCATCATATTGTAGGCGGTCTGTGGTTCATAGTTTTCAAGAAGGAGGCCTTATTTGTTTTTAGAATTTTTTTATACATTTAAGTTAAATATATCATTATCATGAATGGAACTTTTCTATTTCTTTTCGTTTTCTTATGCATAAATAGCATAAGCAGGTACTGTAAGACTATGTTATGGTACAGTTAGGAGTACCATATTTAAATATAGTAGTAAATATAGAAATAAATTAATGCCGAAAAAAGGAAAAATAAGCATTTTGGAAAAATAAGCAGTAGGTATTTTAGGTTTTAGTGGTTTTGAATCACTTTTAATGATATATAATTTGTTTTTTTTATGATTCTGAATTAAAAAAAATATACCAATAATGAAATAATTAATATTTTGTGTGCTTCGTTTTTATTAAACAGTATTGTGGAATGTTAAAGGTGTGTGAAATCTGCCAACCCGCATTAGGTCAGCGTGGTGGACTAAGTTCTAACCCCTCTCAATCGTAGAGGAGGCCCGTGCACAACAATGGGAAGTGTACTGTTAAACAACAAGTAGTTACTGATTTTTGGAATTTTCTTTACAATGCATATTTCCAACTGATGAAGTTCCATACTTCTCGTCGAATGGTTACCTATTGCCTATTGGCCAACCTATAAATGTTTTCAAACCGCTCGACGACCACCGACTTGGTTTTACGACTGCTGTCATACTCCAAGTTGCTCCAAGTGTAGTAGTTACTGTTGTAACACTAAAGAAATAAATAATAGTTAAAAAAACGAAAGTCTAACTAAAAAATAGAAAATAAATTTGAAGAAAACAATGATGAATGGGGAGGAGATTTGGGCTTCCGGATATCTCACTCACCGTACGAAACGCAGCAGCAAGCCGCTACTTTACGTCGGTTTTCTTTGAGACAGTGGTAACGACCCGGTCGAGCCAGCCCATTCATGCTGTAGACAAAACTGTCTACAGCGTGGCTCTACCACTCAAGTGCCATTATGGGCGGTGGAAACCATTACCATCAGGTGACCCACTTGCTCGTTTACCAGTCTATGCTATGCTATTAAAAATAACATAGGCTAGACATTGTATAAGATTTCGATTTTCGATTTTGCTGGTGGAGGCATATTCATATCCGCCCGGATATCGACCACCGTACAAATGGTGTTCAAACCTGCCATGGAGACCCACACACAATGGGGATCGCATTCCAGGATTAGCCAATGTATAACCGGTTCTCCCGAAGAGCTTGTGACATGACTTGATGGTTGGTTGGGGCGGGTATAGAAGTATATCCTTGTATCCCTGTGCCTGCATCGGTCATCCGCCTGTCCTGTCGCAGGCCCCTCGATTTGCTTCTTTCCTCTTTGGAGTAAGAAGAAGCATTTATACAGTCATTTTGCCGTGATCGCATAAAAAAAGATTCGCTTAGGACGGACCCCCCCACCCCTTTTAATCAGAAAATGTGACAGTGTTAAGTATGCTAGAAAATCTAATTAAACGAATAAAATAAATATGCTTTCCCTGTTTCAGAAACCAACATGAGGATTATACTATTTAACAAGTTGCTTGGACAGGAGATGCAGGATCATGTCCTCAAGGACTGCAGCCTTGTTATAGATGCGCAGAATTATTTCTACGAAATTTATGAAAAAAGTAAATTGTCCTATGAAGCCGGCTGCGAAAGTGACCGATTTGCAAAATTCCTGAAAAATAATCTCCTTAAGTTTAAAAAAGCTAGAGTTAGATGTTACTTTGTCTTCAAAGGAGGGTCGAAAGATATCAAGAAGAGATGGGCAAAGAAGGACGACACAAAAATTACCATAAATAAGGTTGCACCGTTGTTTGTGAAAGATATATGTATGCAAGTTTTGGATGAGATGGGATTCAATTACGTGATATGCAAATTGGAAGCCAAAGAACAATGTGCCGTATTAGCTAATAAATTGCAATGTCCGGTTATGAGCAACGACATTGAAGTGGCAATCCTATGTAATTCATACATAAACTATTCAACATTGAACTTTAATCCTGCCAGCAACAGTATTAAGTGTAAATTGCTACGCTTTGACAATTTTCTAAAAAAGTATGATTTGTCCCAAGATAAGTTTGTCATTTTTGTTTTACTTACCGACGAAACTATTTATCCCGAAGGATATTTCTCAAAAGTTCTGCAAAACTTGAAAGCCACAGAATTGCTCCCCGAACGATACTTGCAAATATTTAAATGGCTATCGAGTAAATCAACATCTGAAGTTATTAATGCAGTTCTTGAAGGTTTTAACTCTGATGACCGTGAAAAAATCAGACAAAAACAAAAGGAAGTACGCGAGTTACTCACTCAACATTCACCTGGTATTCCCTACAAATACCTTACAGAACGAGGTCGAATGTATTTTACAGCCTATGACCCGCAGTGGTTCGAGAAGGGTATAGCCTTAAAATACATCGCCATACCATATATATATTTGTATACCGATGAGGTCGCCGACGGATCTTGGGCATTCAGGGACGAATCAATGCCGGATCCTATCCTTCTTTCTGTAGATATCATGAAATATGCTCTCAACTTACTAAACAACTACAGCAAAGATTCGTCAATTATAATTCGTAGCGATAATGGCGATAAGATCGAAATTAGTCCCGAGATGCTAGATGTCCCAAAACCGAATTACACGGTACGCAATGTCGTGTTCGAAAACGGGTGGAGTCGTATTCAAGAACTTAATTTATTTGAACATTTTTTGAGTTGCACTATCAAAGACTTCGACTTCGATCCGTTGCTACAATTACCGGAAGACTCAAAGATGTTGATGATCGCTCTAATATACATGGCGCACAAGAGCGAAACGTGGGGGGAGCCTGAAGCATACAGTGTGATATTGTCCTACGTAGCCCTGTGCGGTGAGAATGTCGATATGAAGCGTGGCGATCGCCAAGTCGCCGATAAAGTACTTGGGCCGTATTTCATTAATAAAAACTCCATTGATAAGAATGTGATTTATCCGCTGATCCAATTTCAACATTGTCTCCAACAAATGAATTATTTGAACACATTATGTGGCCGTACATACAAACCCACAGTTTACAGCAAAACCTATAATGGCCAGTTAGTTTATAATATTCTGACAGAATTGAACAACACCACGAATGATGCGTTTGTACAGATATCGCAGTTGTTGATATCTGCACCAACTGTTATGAATATGTTTAAAAAACTTGTGGACACACACAAAAAAATGAGGCCGCTTAAAAACTAATGTTTCATAGCTGTTTATTTCTACAATATTTACTGATAATAAGCTTGTTATAACAATTTATGATGTTTTACTTTTCTGATCTTGAAATTTGTGTTACTATTGATTTGAAGACAAAGGTCCCTGTGGAATTATTCTGTAGGCCAGCCGGCCATGACGCTTTCTATGAGGTGACCCTGCTCGTTTCGTTATAATATAAGCTAATAAAACTCTCATGTTTAACTTTTTCTTAGGTTTATTTTTCTATACCTACGTTGGATTCAACGAGTGCCGGCCCGACACTTACTTTGGGTGTATAGAGATTAAAATATGTAGGTAGTTATTATCAATATAATATGTATAACCAACCTTAAAAGCTTATTAAAGATTTAAATCCTGTAAACATTTCGGAGTTTTATTCATTTTTTATTAGATTCATTTTATCTTAAATCTTCATAAACTATGTAACATCAACACCTTAGTTTAGAGCCTTGTTAATAAGGCGCCTTGCGTGCCTTATTAAGAAGGCTCTAAACTAAAAATCAACTGATGCGGAGAGTTTATCGCATTCAAAAGCAAGAATGTAACCGAAAACTTTCATAATTCTACATTATACAGTTTAAAATATCGTATGAACCGGCTGGCCGGGGCCGCCGAAAATATCGGTTTTCTGTTATTATTCACACCTGTGACGCACATATGAAGGGTCCATCAAGGTAACGTTCTGGCCCTAACTCTATTGGCGCCCTACTTCGCAGTGGTCGCGAGACCTTATGCGACACTACAGACTGTATACTTATTCGGTTTGGTACAAATAGCAAAGCTAAAAGCACGTACCAATCTCTTGCGACCTAATCACCGGAATTATGTCGATGACTTGCGCTTTAGAGCGGACACTCGAGTGCCTGCAGACGCCGCGCATACGCGCCCGCCTATTTGCGCCTACCCAATTATGCAATCATTGCAGTTAGAAAAAGTTGTATTCATTTCACTGTTAAATTAGGAAAAGAAATAGGTACAGCAAAGACTTCCTTCAAACTACACCATTTTGGAGAAAATGTGTCTATTGAGTGTGAAAAATACTCTTCGCCAGGGATAATGGCTGACATTAGGTATCCCAAGCTTTTTCTTCAAGACATCAGTTGAAGATAATGAAGAAAAACTTTCAATAGTAATGAGCTCCAGCCTAATGTAATTACTGCTATTGAAAGCAGTTCTAAATACTCTTTAAAAATCAAATAATTCTGACGAAACTGATGATCCATCTCAGCCTTCTATATCTGTAAGTTATGCGACTCCAATCAAGATGATGAAGAAATACCAGTAGTATTTGATGTTGATTTTTAGCTATTCGACATTGTTATATTTTATATTAAAATATAAAATAATATATTAATAAAATAAAACGTCCATTGTCAAGCTTGTCTCAAATCACACAGATTTATTTTTAAAGTTTTCTCACTTGACTAACAAATAGGTAATAACACAATACTAAATAGTTCTGATACGTAAACTAATAAATACTTCATCTTTCCCTTTATGAAACGAAAATAAAATTATTATTATTGAAACAAAAACAATGAAGGAAAGGGAAGTTACTATTAACAAATTATAAGTACCTATCTATAGTAAATATATTATGCAAGTAAATATTACTAGAAATTAAAAACAATATACTTTAATTAAATAATACTATTTCACCCCTTTTTTATACTCAATATTGAAATCTTTTTGGTGGGATAATACGCCTGCCGAATTTACTGATTTTATATTCACTACTCGTTACTGGAGTTGCAGTGCAGTCTGCAGAAACCTGCGGCGACATAGTCTTACAACCCAAATATTCTTTATGACCAATGTCATCATAGTCTGGAAGATTTTCCGTGGTATGCTCTGTTGCTGGTATCAAATGTCGACGTTTACGACTATATTGACTACCATCTTCCATGCGAACACAATAGGAACGTGGCTGAGGTGCGATCCGCCTAATTTGTCCACGCTTCCATAATCCGTTATTTTCACGTACTCTAACAGATTGTCCTTCCTTTAGTTTAGACAATGAACGTGTTCCTCTGTCATAATAGCGCTTCGAACATACAATATTTCTAAAACGATCCTTCTTAATATCTTTGAACTCATATTCAAGCTTATTTTTACAAACTGGAAGCTTATCATTGAGGCGCCTGCCAAATAATAACTGAGCAGGAGACTGCTGCTCTCCTGTTATTTGCGTGTTTCTTAAATTAAGTAACGCAATGTAGACATCTTCACCAGCTTCAGCTGTTTTAAGAATTAATCTTTTAATAGTTCTCACACACCTTTCAGCCAGCCCGTTTGATCTTGGGTAGTATGGAGAGTTTGTCTCATGCTGAAACTTCCATACCTTAGCAAAATTTTTAAATTCTTCTGAAGAATAACTACCCGCATTATCGGATATTAGCTTCTTGGGTATACCAAATCTAGCAAACATACTTTTGAGATGTGATATTATAGTAGAACTTTGCAAATTGTTTAAGTAAGCAATTTCAATATACTTAGAATAATAATCAACAACTAAAAGATACTGTTTATTGAGCACTTCAAAAATATCGGTAGCTAACACCTGCCATGGTAAATCAGGCACTGGGTGCGAAAGCATCGGTTCACGCCTGCGCTGGCATATCACACAGTCGTTTACAAATTTTTCAATATCACTCGACATTCCTGGCCAATATAAAACATCCCGCGCTCGTCTTTTACACTTCTCTATACCTAAATGACCTTCATGAATTCGTTGTAACATATCACTCCTTAAAGACTTCGGAATAACAACCCTATCTACACGAAATATAACTCCTTTATACACTGAAAGTTCCTCCTTTATGCTCCAAAATTGTTTTATATCACATGGAACTACATTCTTAGTTTGTGGCCACCCATTTATGCAAGTATCTCTGAGCATACATAAACATTGATCCTTTCCAGTTTCCATTCTTACCAAGTCAAATTTATCATCAGAAAAAATTGTGTTACCGTATAATAAATTTACATGCACTTCTGACTTATCAAACATATCAGTATCCGTGTATCCTTCAGTAACAGCACGCGAATCAGTCGGTCCTTCTTCTTGAACGATAATATTTAACTTTTCCATTTCAGATAGCTCTTCCTGCAGCTTCGGTCTTAAATTAATAGGTATTTTTCTAGTTGCGCTAACTATAGTTTGCACTGAATTATCAATTGGAATATTATGTTCAATCGGCAGACAACCTATCCCCTCAAAAACACTGTCAAACTTTTTTGAATACGTTTTATCTAAGTAATCGATGCTTGCAATATTACCTCGTTTAATCAAATTTAACTTTTCACAAGCATACCTACCTAGTAAATTGTTGCAATATACATTTAATACAAACATTTTTTGCAATATACATTCACATCCTTTTGATAAAGTAGTCTCAAAATAACCAACTACTGGTAAACAACGTTTACTAACTCCTCTTATAATAAACTTTCCTTTCTTTAAAATCTTTGGATCGAATCCAGCCTTCAAAAAATTATTAAATGACATAACAGATATATCAGCACCACAATCTAACTTAAAGTTTATGAATTTACCGTTTACTTCAATTTGTTCATACCATCCCGATGAGACGTCGCCATTCGCCACTGTTTGGATTGTAAATATTTCACAGTCGCTATCCTCTTCAATTTGCTCCAGCACTTCGTTGGCCACATGACTTACCTCCCGAACGTCGTTTCTATTATTAAATTTTCCACAACATTTAGCAAAATGTCCATGACGACCACAGCTATTGCACTGTGCTTGAAAAGCAGGACATTTATTTATAAAATGTGTATAACCACAACGAGAACATTTAACTTTTGAGCTTGTAGCAGGTCGATTCGGATGAAATGGCTCCACTACTCTAGTAGCACGCTTTTGTTGTAGGTAAGAGCTACGTAAGGTGGGGGTTTGCACCTCCTCCAATACTGAAGAAGATGGAACTCGCACCACAGCTGCTTGCATGCTGGCCGCCTCGGCAATGCGGCACCATGACACTGCTTCATTCAGTTCCAAATCTCTTTGTCGTAGTAAGCGTTCACGCAATCGCATATCCTTGATACCTCTTATCAATTGTGTCAAAATTAAACTTTCACGTAGCTTACTGAATTCACAGGTTTTACTTTTTATTTTCAATTTGGAAATATAATTATCTAACGACTCATCCCCCTGAACAGTTTCGAAAAAACAATGCCTTTCAAAATTAATATTTTTTTCTGGATCGCATCTTTCTTCAAAAGCATTTATCAATAGTAAATAATCATTTTTATCCTTTTCGTTAAATTCAAACTCCTCGTACAACTCTCGTCCGTATTTACCAATTACATGTAATAACAATGCACACTTCTCTTTGTCATTTGATTTATCTCTGCCAGAGGCAATTATATAATACTCAAAAGCCGCCTTCCACTCCTTCCAATTATTTGCCATGTTTCCATCAGGACTCAATGGCGGTGGTTGTTGTAGAGAGAACATCATTTTAATGTTTGTTCGTTTCTTTATTAATAACTAATGACAGCTATTTAACCTAATAGCAATACTCACGTAACAACTTACTATCATGGTCCACACCTGACACCATGTTATATTTTATATTAAAATATAAAATAATATATTAATAAAATAAAACGTCCATTGTCAAGCTTGTCTCAAATCACACAGATTTATTTTTAAAGTTTTCTCACTTGACTAACAAATAGGTAATAACACAATACTAAATAGTTCTGATACGTAAACTAATAAATACTTCAGACTACTTTTTTGAGTGGTAGAGCCACGCTGTAGACTGTTTTGTCTACAGCATGAATGGGCTGGCTCGACCGGGTCGTTACCACTGTCTCACAGAAAACCGACGTAAAGTAGCGGCTTGCTGCTGCGTTTCGTACGGTGAGTGAGATATCCGGAAGCCCAAATCCCCTCCCCTTCCCAATCCCAAATTATCCCTTTCCTTTAAGGTCGGCAACGCGCCCATGATTCTGATATTGTGGGCGTACATGGGTGGTGGAGATCACTTACCATCAGGTGACCCACTTGCTCGTTTGCCGGCCTATGCCATAAAAAAAAAAAAAAAAACATTGTGCTTATTTTTGTTAATTATTTTCGCAATGTGAAATTTCATTTTAAACTATTTAGTTAATTCTAGTGATTTTTTTAGTTAAAAATATCCCGAAGTCTAGGGAGTTTGGAGACTAAATCTGGTGATATTTTTTTCTGCATGGTGGCATCACTGTATAGGAAATACAAACCAACAAACCACAGAGTAGAGTTTTAGCGGGAATTCTGACAGTGCAGTTCATCGCTTATTTTTATTTATTTCATAAACTTGTTTAGAGTTGTGTTTGTTGTATAAAAGTGGTGTGGATTTGTTCAATAAACATTGACGGTGATGAACAGTGTATGGAAACATTCCCTGTTTTCCAATTACAGCACTAGAGCGCATTATGCTCAACGTTGAATGTTTCAACTACAGCAACGCTACGCACAATCAAGCACTCTCAAAAGTACTGCTTTCAACTCAACAACAGCAACTCAGTAACAGAAAATTAACAAGTGTAACGCGCAGTCGCAGGGTTGAGGCGCGCCGTACAATCCGTGCGCGCCCGCAGGGTTGATCACGTGATCTGGAGCGCCCCGCCGCGCCGGGGCTTCGCGCCTCCCTCACGTCGCACTCGCCCGCAGTCGCAGCGCTAGCACGAACGGGGATGCACGCATGCACCCTTGCGTTTCTCGCTCGCTCCCTCGCACCCGTTATGTGCCTACTGGCCTACGCGCCGCCCGCAATCATTGTTAGCGAAATATTTTATGTCACCTCAAGTGAAACAATTTAATGTATTTGCACGCTATCGGTTTTACTGTATATGTATATGTGTTTACTGTTCGTCATTAAAGTTTTTTTTCAACCACACCTTATATTTGACGCCCAACTAGCGGCCATCTTAAAAGTGCGCGAACGAACCTACAGATCGTATACCTAGTTACGGTTGATATACAGTGACTTCAGTAGACAATATCATTATGCCGCGAACGCGATCAACCAAGGCGACAATTGACCGTAGGCCGGATGAAGAAGGAAGTGACGTTTCGTCAGACTGCGACTCGGTGGTGGAGTCGCGCGCCGGTGCAGGCGCCGCTGCCACCCATGTACGCGTCGAAACCGACGCGGCCCAGGAACCGCGCGCCCACAGGGGTGCCGTTCCCGAATACGCGGCCGAGGAGACGCGCGCCCGGGGCGGCGCCGCTCCCGACTACGCGCCCGGCGGAGCCCGCATCGGAGCACCCGCCGCCGTTGATACCGAACGACTCTTGGCCACAGTGATGGAGTCGTTCGCCAGAACACAAGCGGAGACCAACCGCACGCTAATGGAAACATTACGTTCCCTACATAACGGTAATCAGTGGAATGCAGTCACGTCGACACCGGCGGCATCGCCGAACGCACCGCCGCCTTTCGGCGGTAACTTCGCGAAATGCACAGCGAGATTCGACGGACAATCACGCGATCCCGAGGTACTGGAGGCATTTATAGATGCAGTAGAAGTATACAAGGAGTGTGCCGACGTGTCGGACGAACACGCTTTACGTGGCATCTCCATGTTGCTGAGTGGCGACGCTGCAGTGTGGTGGCGCGGCGCCCGGGCCGGCGTCGGCACGTGGCCGGACGCCCTGGCGCGCCTGCGCACTACCTACGGCGTACCAAGACCTGGATACAGGATCCTGCGAGACGTATTCGCATGTGAACACAGTGAAAGTGAACGTGCCGAAGTTTTTGTTTCAAAAGTGCGGTCCTTGCTAGTTAGGTTACCATACGTAGTACCTGACGCGATGCAAGTGGACATTGTTTACGGCCTCTTGCATCGTCGTATACGCAAGCGTTTGCCACGTGATAAAATCAGCGACATTAATCAATTGTTAGAGAGAGCGAGACTCGCGGAGGATTCGGTAGCGGAGCTTAAAAACCCTGCCGCTACGATACCTACAACACCCGACCGCGGCGTTATTGCGAAAGCGGGGCCGAGTGCAAATACCGCGATCGCTAAACCCACCTCTAACCCGAAACGTACGAAATGCACTTATTGCAAAGCATTCGGCCACACGGCTGACGAGTGCCGCAAAGGTAATAAAATTAATGCCGATAGCAAAGTTACTCATCCGATACGCTGTTATGGATGCGGCCGACCAGGGGTAGTGAGATCGAAATGCGAGACGTGTTCAAACAAGTCCGCGCCCGCCGCATCGGCAAACTTTAATGTTTTGAATGATACCTACCTCGCCTCGACTATGGTACACCCGCTTATTACTATAGAGGTAGTAGGTAAAAAAGGGGTAGCTATTGTGGATACCGGGTCCACACATAGTGTCGCTAGCCCATCATTGTATAGGCTATTATTGAATAACGGTATACATTTTCAAGATACGGAGCGCTATATCGGACTCGCCGATGGCTCGCGTCATAAAAAAATGGCAAAGGTCAGCACCGTACCCGTTACCCTGGGTGGTCGGACGGTCGACACTTATTTTATGGTGTTCCCTGGTGACGAGACCAGGACGCTTTTAGGCCGAGATTTCTTAGCTAATACGGGTATTGTCTTAGACATAGCCCAGGAGTCATGGCATTTTGCAGATAGTCCAGGAGACCGGTTCCCGTTTGTGCAGACTTACGTGTTGAACGACGCGGCCGTGATGCAAGCGGATGTCTGCGATGTATCACTGCGCCCGGACGAAGGTACGGGCCTATCGCCGGAGAACAGGGCCGCACTCAACGATTTCCTACAGGACAGAGTCGCTCAGTTTGCTTCGGAGGGGCCTCCCACTGACTTCGCCGTTCACAAGATAAAGGTAAGTGACGCACAAGAACCATTAGCTTCTCCCCCCTATAGGTTGTCCCCCCTCAAGAGGGAGGCACTCGAGAAGGAGCTGTACAAGCTTGTTAGCTCCGATATAATTGAAGAATGCGAGTCACCATGGGCATCAAACGTGGTGCTCGTGCAAAAGAAGGACGGCGGTTGCAGACTATGTATTGACTACCGCAAGCTGAATGCTGTAACGGAGGCCGATCGGTACCCTCTTCCGAGGATAGAGGACATACTTCATGATGCTAAAGCAGCTAAGTATATGACCACGCTTGATCTCCGAGCGGGCTATTTTCAGGTCCTAGTCGATCCCGATGACAGAGACAAAACGGCATTCACTACGCCGCTAGGCACTTATAGATTTAAGCGTATGCCGATGGGCCTACGAAATTCAGGAGCTACGTTCCAGAGGCTGATCGACAGATTTAAGTCAAACCTGCCAGGTACCACTCTACTTGCATATCTGGACGATTTGTTGGTACTGTCCGATGAGACCTTCGAGAAACATCTCGCTGACCTTACCTCCGTGTTCGATAGGCTCGCCTTGTTTAACCTGCGAGTAAACCGCGAGAAGAGCCACTTCGCGAGGGAATCAGTAAAGTTCTTGGGTCACATCATCTTACCTGGTGGCATACATGTCGACCCAGAGAAGACGTCGGCTATCGCGAACATGCCGACGCCCCGGAACGTAAAACATCTGAAATGTTTCCTGCAGACCTCTAGCTGGTTCAGGCGTTTTGTCCCCGACTATGCAGAGGTTGCAAAACCGTTGACAGGACTGCTGAAAAAGGTAAGCGTATGGCACTGGGGTTCGGAGCAACAGGCTGCTTTCGAGCAGATCAAACGACTGCTAGTGCCTGCGCCGATCCTGCGGCAGGCGGATACTGCTTTACCCTTCGTACTCCGAACTGACAGCAGTGGGTATGCACTCGGTGCGGCTCTCCTCCAGGGGGAGGGTACCGACGAGCGCCCAATAGAATACGCCAGTCGACTCCTGACAGCGGCTGAAAGGAATTACAGTACGACGGAGAGGGAAGCTCTCGCCGTCGTTTGGGCTGTCTCCAAGTTCAGAGGATATATAGATGGTGCTGAGGTTGTGATCAAGTCTGACCATCAGCCGCTTAGGTGGCTGATGAGCATGAAGTCCCCGAGCGGCCGCCTAGCTCGGTGGGCTCTAAGTCTTCAGGAGTACAATCTGAAAATAGAATACACGCCAGGTAAGGCGAATGTTTTAGCCGACACTTTGTCGCGTCCGCCATGTGCCGATGGTGCCGACTGCGATCTGTGTTGCGCTGTTGCTGATATGCCCTCCCGCAGTCTAAAGGACCTGCGCGAGAATCAGCTGAAAGACCCGGATGTTAGTAAGATCATTGAGGCTTTAGAGTCCGACGATCCCTTCAAAGGTAAGGCATGGGCCAATAGAGGGTACGTACTTACGGAAGGTGTACTTTATAGATACTGTCCGGAAAACGAGGATAATGACGACGCTAGTCTGGTGGTCCCAGAACAAGAGCGCGCCGGGGTATTGGCCGAATACCATGATGCACCCACCGCCGGTCACATGGGCGCAGAACGTACGCTGCTACGTCTAATCGGTAAGTACTACTGGCCAGGGATGCGCTCCTATGTTACTCAGTACGTAAGAAATTGCGTACCTTGCCAGCGTTACAAAGCGGATACCAGGAAGCCGGCTGGGCTGCTGCAAACGCCCGCCGCTACACGTCGATTTGAAGTCCTATCCGTAGACTTATTTGGCCCTTTGCCCGAAACGGCAAAAGGCCACAAATGGATTTTGATAGTGGAGGATACCTTCACCCGCTGGGTGGAGTTGTTCCCCCTCACTGCAGCTACCAGTGAGGAATGTGCGAAGGTTCTCGTCGCGGAGATATACTTACGGTTCGGAGTCCCTAGGCGACTCGTTAGTGATAACGGAGTCCAATTCGTTAGCGAAGTGATGCAGCAGACCTGTCATGCGATGGGAATTTCGCAATCGTTCACTTCGTATTACCACCCGGAGGCGAATCCGGTGGAGCGCAAAAACCGGGACCTGAAACCCCAGCTGGCGATCCTAGTAGGTAAGGACCACAATGCATGGGATATTCACTTACCAGCAATCCGCTTCGCCATGAATTCTGCAGTCACATCGGGCACAGGATATTCGCCCGCTTTTTTAAACTTCGCACGAGAGATGCGCGCACCGGCAGACGTTATGTCTGAAATGCGCGCAATCATTGACAATGATAATTATGTAGGTGAGATTACCACTTACCTGAAGAAGATCTCGTCGGTGCTCATGGACGCCCGCGACGTCTATGAGAGCGCCCAAGCTGTGCGCAAGAAGTACGCCGATGAACATCGTCGGCCAGCGCCGGATTATAAGGTTGGTGACCTGGTATTATTGAAGACCCAAGGGGCTAACGATACTAGTAAAGGGCAG
The DNA here is from genome assembly GCA_949126905.1 of Amorpha juglandis. Lineage (NCBI taxonomy): Eukaryota > Metazoa > Arthropoda > Insecta > Lepidoptera > Sphingidae > Amorpha > Amorpha juglandis. The sequence goes on along the minus strand of OX421379.1, from coordinate 14,910,714 downwards.
ACGCCTAAGTTTATCCCTCGCCGAGACGGACCGTATAAGGTCAAGTCGGTGGTCAGTCCCACCACGTATACCCTCGAGCGTCTAGGGGACGGTACGGTGCTAGGCAAATATCACGTTTCGGTGTTGACTCCCTTTGTCGGTCGCGTCCAGGCTCCAGTACACGAGAAGCGTAGGAGAGGTAGGCCTCGTAAGAACTAACCCGATCGCGAGGGCGTTCGTTCGGGTTAGAGGGGGAGACTGTAACGCGCAGTCGCAGGGTTGAGGCGCGCCGTACAATCCGTGCGCGCCCGCAGGGTTGATCACGTGATCTGGAGCGCCCCGCCGCGCCGGGGCTTCGCGCCTCCCTCACGTCGCACTCGCCCGCAGTCGCAGCGCTAGCACGAACGGGGATGCACGCATGCACCCTTGCGTTTCTCGCTCGCTCCCTCGCACCCGTTATGTGCCTACTGGCCTACGCGCCGCCCGCAATCATTGTTAGCGAAATATTTTATGTCACCTCAAGTGAAACAATTTAATGTATTTGCACGCTATCGGTTTTACTGTATATGTATATGTGTTTACTGTTCGTCATTAAAGTTTTTTTTCAACCACACCTTATACAAGTGTTTTTTTTTTAAGTTAGCATCGATCGAAATTTTATTTATATTATCGTTAGTAATTAATATTGTTTATTGTTGAGATTTTTTTAAGCTTTCGTCTTATCGTAGTGTTTTCGAAATATTCAAAAGTTAATTCAGACCCTGTTAAAAAGTAAAAGTAAGGATGGATGAAGGTATAAACATTAACTATTTATATTTTTATTTATCAACACTGAACTTAGCGCACTCTGCTGGTGCACTAGAAAACTAATTCACGTTCCAATTAGCATTAAGCACACTTCGGCATTGTGCGCCACTGAGTCGCTTTATGCTCTGTAATTGGAAAACTACCATTGAAATAAGTGAATTAAGCATCGTACTGAAAGGAGTTAACACAAAAACTCCGACAAGACCTTGAAATCGACCGCACCCGTGTTTCATCGTTCTTACATTAGATATAAGTTACTTATGAAATTAAATGACTGAAGACTTGGCAGCATGGTCTACGACCTTAGCCGGTTCCAGTAAGGAACAAATAAAACAAAAAAAAAAACAAACCGAGGGGAAAAAAACGAATGACGTGACAAAAAATAATAACAAAAACATTTTATTTTATCTGTTGAATTATCGAGTCTATTTTGTAGAAAAGATGTATTTGAAGCTGTGTGTTCTTGTTTTCGCGTTATTAAACTTAACCAATGTGGAAGCTTCTACGGGCTACGATTTTGGCGACTTTTTGGCTACAATTTTAGGTATCGGAATCACAGTGATCGGGATTTTGGCATGCCTTGGCAATTACGCGAGACAGAAAGCTCGAAATGAATTCATATAGGATACAAATGAAGTAAGTTGCTCATTGCCTTCAAATTCAACAGTTTTGCAAATATTGCAAAATTTTATTTGTACTGTAACTAATTTTCATTAGTTTTTAAGAACAGTACATTGAATTAGACATGTCAGAATGGTAAAAGGTATGATTAAACTTAATTTTCTTCTTTTTCAGAATACCAATGTCATATATCCATAAGTAACATGCATAATATGCCTCAAAGCAAGTGAGGTTAATTCATGATGATACTTATTAATTACTACGTGACTTTAAAGGTTTGTCAGTATACTTTTGTTAGGATGTAGTTATATATAAATAATGTGGTATAGAAACTGAAGAAATTAACCACCCTAAAAATCTGTGGATGTCATTCTACTTTCAATACAATGTTTACCTTGCTTTGAAAATATAATTTAAATAATTGTTTGATATAACAATATGTTTTAATAATTGTTTAATATTGGACTAAGGTCTAACCCCTCTCATTCAGTAGAGGAAGCCCGTGCCCAGCCGTGGGACATGTATACAGGGTTAGTAAAAAAATTGAATTCCAGATCGTTTTTACACAAATATTATACCTACATAATAATTATTGAATAGTTTTGTCTGTCTTCCATTCAAAATCTTTGTTACATTTAACTTCTACAGCACAAAGGGCATAAACTTCAAACTAACATAATTGTATAGTTTAATAAATTAAAGGATAGAAATAATATTCCAACAAATACTTAAAATTGAGTACATGTCCTGAATAATATTGGCATTTTTTTAGTTTTATTTGAATCAACAAATTAATGTAAAACACACACTGGGAGTTATTATTAAAAATATGCATTATTGATAAATTGTTTTTGTTTTATGAATACCATACCTTTAAATTTATTACCACATCAGGAAATGTTTAAATTATGTAACTATAATACACTCATCTACACTTATAAAATAACATGTCCTGACTGACTGAGTCTGCGGTTAGACGACGCGAAAAAACAAATAAATACATGTTTCAGGAATTTTGGAAAATATATTTAATAAGGGATGAGAAAGGGGGTGAAAGTTTGTATCAGACTTGCATTATTTTTTATCTGAGGAACACTAAACTTTGTATTTAGTTTAATGATTTAAAACAAATAAATACTTGTTTCAGGAATTTTGGAAATTCTACTTAATAAGGGGTGTAAAAGGGGTTGCAAGTTTGTGTGGGACTTGCAATATTTATAACGCTTGAATATGTATCTACTCATTGTTAATCAGTAGCTCAAAAGTTTAAGCATTTCTGGATATTCTACTCCAAAGGAGTGAAATAGGGGTTGACATTTAATATATAGGTTAGTTTCAAAGTCTGTTATTTTTGAAGTTAGAAGCATGCAACTTTGTCTTCAGACTTTAGACTACAAATAAATGAATATGTGTATCAGCATTTATGAAATTTCTACTCCTAAGGGAGTAAAATAAGGGTTGAAAATTCATATGAAAATCCTCATTAATGGGCTGTTGATAAATAAATAAATACATTAGATTATGAATAAATTATGTTCACATATGATAAATAAATAAATATGTTAAAACATTAATCAATTATTTTCACACATACATATTTATACAGTATTTAATTCACACAGGTAATAATATTATAAAGAGGAAAGATTTGATTGTTTGCATTGAATAGGCTCTGAAATTACTGGACCGATTTGAAAAACTCTTTCACCATTAGAATCCTACATTATCCCCGATGTACATAGGCTACTTTTTATAAAAAATAACATTCACGCGGGCGGAGCCGCGGGCAACATCTAGTAATCCATATGAATGTGAAGTGTTAATATTTAAGGTCATCCTGAGACATAATTTATTTATTTACAAATTGTATATAAATGAATTGTATTCAGTATGTAAGGAATAAAATAGATGGTTGATTTTAAATATATTTTATTGCTTCTCTTGTGGAATTGATTTTATGGTAAATAAAACAGTCACTCTTCAGTAAATAATATTGCGAAATGTTACCATAATTTGTTTATAATAATGTCCAATTGAGATTGGTTGTTATTATGATAATACTAATACATAATTGGGTATACATACATAATACTACAAAACATGTTATTTTACAACTAGTTAGTTCACATTAGCAAATGATGTTATCACTGTTGGTAAGACTAGCCACACCCTTGATCAATGGAATTATCAATTAATGTATGTAAATGGACTATAGATAAGCTTGCTTTATGCCAAGTAACTGACATTACAGATTGAGCACAAATTTAGTTATATTTGCTGTTCAAGACTATAAAATTGCACAGATGAGTGCCACCAAGACAGGCAAAAGAGTCAACGACACACAAAAGAAACAATTTATGTGCCATTTCACAGACTCATAAGGGGAATGACAGGGTTTTTTAGGTGATATAAAATCATCATCCCCAAAACTTAGAACTTTTGGAATAAAGTTATTAGGTTTATATAAATTACACCATTAAAATCTCTCCCTCTTTGACCCCTGAACATGATTCCTGGCTATTCCATCTGTCCCCTTCTGGATAGATTTGCACATTTGATTGCGTAGAATTTTGATATAAATATTGCATTCATGTGAAAATCACTTTTTAATTGTGTCATTACCCTTATTTAAATCAAATTTGGTTCAGAAGTTACAAAACATAACTTCATAGATACTTAGGTATATTTATTTTTGGTATAAACATAAATATATTTTGCTATATTATTATCTGAAGGTGGGAATTTCGTAAGCATATGTTCAGAGTCACCATGAAAACATGATTATTAATTTTAAATTACAATTGTCACTTAAACTATTCACTATTCTTTTCTAATTCCTCTATTTCTTTTGTTACATCATTTTTTTTCATTATTTTCTCTCTTTGATCTTTGTCGGGCGTTTTGAGGATTCCAGATTTTATTTTTTCCTCAAGAAGTTCTATATCCCTCAGTTTCTTTTTGAGATTTCTTAGTCTTTTGGCGGGGTCTGATGGTGGAGTGTTTGTTGTTGGTGGGGGGCTGGTGAACGCCGGTTCTGTTATTTCACATTTGGCAAGCTTATCTGCTGCTTCATCAACACCTGGAATGATTATTTTATAAAAAATAATATTCTTATATGTATCTCAAGTAGCAGCACTGTACTATTGGTCTAAGATCCCGGGGAACATTGACCTTCACCCGTCTGTTTACCGGCAGAAAATAATATTTTAGGGTATAAAATGTGTTGCTGAACACATACCAATAGGGTTGCCTAAAAAAATTTGGTCAAGGATATGTTTTACGAATTTAAAAAAATAAATAAAAGATATTATTTCACTGACTTGCTCACCAAATAAATGAACCTTCAATGAAAACCTACAATGTATACTACCTGCAAAAGCTAGGAGCTAGATGAGCGCAATGACCACTTTTTACTTACCTGTTTGCACACGACACCCAGGTATTAGTGGCCAGAAAAAGGTAGGCAACCTATTTTTTGCAGGTAGTATACATTGTACACTTTTCATTGAAGGTTCATTTTTTCGGTAAGCAAGTTGTAAATTTTTTTTTTTTTTAATGTTATTCATATCCTTGACCATATTTTTTTAGGCAACCCTATTGGTATGTGTTCAGCAACAAATTTTATACCCTAAAATATTATTTTCATCCGGTAAACAGATGGGTGAAGGTCAATGTTCCCCGGGATCTTATACTATATGTAAATTAATACTACAATTTGTTGCAAAACTAATAATTTATACAAGTGACATTGTAGACCACTACTGTAGACCAATAACAACTATGGTGATATATATAACCAGTATATTCTATAAATGATGTATGGGACTTCCAAATTTGTTTGATATACGTTGACACAAAACTGTTAATTAAAATAATCTTATTTAGCATATCAAATCCTAATTAAAAGAAATGATTCTTACCACTAGCAGGCTTCTTTTTCTTCTTCTTCTTTTCAACATTAATAATCATTCCTGGAATGGGCTGCATGGTTGCATGGCCTTTCTTACCCTTCTGAGCTTCAGCAACGATTTCTGGCGTGAGACCTACAGGAAGGCCTGTGTTTTGTTTGGCTTTAAACTGTTTGCCTTTGCTCTCGTAGAGAGGCACCTCCTCTTGGGGTATGTAGCCATCCTTTATTCGTCTCGGTTTACGCCATGTACCGTCAGGCCGTTGAGTTGCTGGTATAAACTTGCAGCCTGTAATATAATCATAAAAATAAGTGGATGGCCAGCCAGACTTTATGATAGCGACAACCGTAATTACAAGTATTGTAAGGGATAAGTGTCCCAATGTTCTTTGGACGTTTGTCCCTTACGACAGCTGAAATTAAAGGTATTTTTATGATATGAACATTACAACTTATACACGATAAATTTTATTACGATCATGGATTGAGCATATGGTAAGATGAATTAAGTTTTTTTTAATTCGAACACGGCTAAGTGACTGCACTACACCTCATGGTAAGCGTAGTGCAGTCCAAAAAACCAGCGACCACCAACAAACAATGAGTTTATTGGTGGTCACCAGAGTCATGCCGGCCTGTATAAATGCTTCTTCCCTAATTTCGGAGAGGAAAGAAGCAAATCGAGGGGCCTGCGACAGGACAGGCGGATGACCGATGCAGGCACAGTAATACAAGGATGTACCCCTATAAGCGCCCCAATCAACCATCAAGTCATGTCGCAAGCCCCTCGGGAGAACCGGATATACACTAGCTGATCCTGGAACGCGATGCACAGACAATAGACATGTTTACATCTAAGTCTGTAACAATCTTATTCTAGAGTTGATTACGTTGTTGTGATTCGTATTTGTATAGTATTATGATGGACACGTCTGCGAAAGTTTAAACGCAAAATTACAGATTTGCAAAATATCAAAATAACTAAAACGCATTTCAGATTCCCAAAATGACGGAAATGCAAAATTACAACTTTGCTATTAGGTGCCTACCTAGCCAAGCTGAAAATGTAAGTTTATTCTGTCTGTTGTTAACAAGGAACATGTGGGCATAAATGACACATAGAGGATCCTATTTGTTAAAGTTTTAGAAGGGTGTAATTGATGTATCAAATCATCAAATACAGTACCGCATAAGTGGACAGTGTGCCCTGGCAGGCGATCTAGTAGGCACTAATGGTCTCGTCAAACAGCGGACGGGGCGGGACGGCAACGCGATGCTGACGGGACTATGTATAGATAATCGAGCTTCGTGTCGCGTCGAGCGCGACGGTTCTGTGTGACATTTTCTATATTGACTAATGCATTACAACTGCTGCATGTCCCGTCAGCGTCGCGTTGCCGTCCCGCCCCGTCCGTTGTCTGGCGAAACCATAAGTGTTTCCGGAAGGCTATGTTGACATCAACGGGGAAATGTACCTCCGACCCGAGTCTGGTTCAAACTGCCATTGGCGATAACAACCCGCCCCTCAAGCCCCCATAACCGTTGGTGTCCACCAGAGCTCGGTGCCCAGACCATTTCTATTTAGTGTCGTGCTCGATGTCGTGATGGCAGATATACAAGAGCAGCCAGCTCACTGCTCATGTATGCCGATGATCAGCTATAGTGGACGAGGACAAGCAGCGCTTAGAGCAGACGCTGAATCTGTGGAAGGGTACGCTTGAAAATAGCGGTCTGGAACTTAATGTGACGAACATCAGTTACTTGAACAGGCGTCGCCAAGGGGGGCAGTGGGTGCAACTGCACTTTCATTGTTTTCCAGTTAATGGTCTCTTCGCGAGGTGATTTCATTTTTTTATATAATTTACTTTTTAAGTTTTTACTACAAAAAATAAGTAGTGCAGCGTTCTTCTACTAATGTGTCATCTCGTGGAAGAAAAGCACCGAGTGGGGTCGCGAGCTGAATGACCACCTGTCGCCAAAGTAGTTATTACCACTGTCTCATAGAAAATCAACAAGTAGTAGCTTTCTGTTACATTTCTTACGTGATATGAGATATCCGGAAGCCCAAATTCCCCTTCCCAATTCCTTAATTGTCACTTTCCTTTATGGTCGGCAACGCGTCCATGATTCTTCTGGTATTATTGGTATTCATGAGCGGTGAAAATCATTTGTCAACACGTGACCCACTTGATCGTTTATCGGCATTTGCAAGAACGTTTCGATTCGTTCCTATGTCGCATTGGAAAGGAAGAGTCTGCCGTGCGACACTCAGGACAGTGGTCGCCAGAGACCTCTCTGTGCCGGCCATAATTTCAGCCATTGTCAGCAGTAGTTAGAGGCGTACTTTTGCAAAGATGCCTCTACTTGTTGCAGAAGAGAGCGCCGTATGGGATCGTTAACAAATGAATTCCACCTGCCACCAATCCTGAAGTTGGCACCAGGTTGATGAGTGACCAGCGCTTCTCGTCCTGTGGTAGGAGACCTTTGAAGAATAGGAGTTTTTTTTTTTATTTTATTTCATTTAATGACGAGACCAGCAAATCGCTCACCTGTTGGTAACCGCTACGCCTGTCCATAAACAGAAGCAATACCACGCAGAACTTTGAATTATGCCCAATGCCCAGTAATTTCACTGGCTTCAATGTCCTTCAAACCGAAACACAACAGTGCTTACACACTGTTGCTTGGCGGCAGAAATAGACAAAGCGGTGGTTTTGTAAGACTTGATTTTTTTATTATATAAATCAATCAGTTACGTTACCGAAAACCTATTGAAGTAGGAATTTTATAAATCCGTCCAGAGATAAATTAATTAGAAGTCATTCAATTCAAATGGATCTATGGGTACTTGTCAAATGACAGACGACGCAAACTTTGATGTCACCGTGTAAAATGGCTAATACGGTACACGCGTGCGAATGAGATAGTGAGATGTCTACACTACGCGCCTACCTTTGCTCATACCAATATGTATGGTTATTGCAGGCTCGTTTTTGAACCAATTTTGATTGTGTTTTTACAAAAGCAGTTTTTTTTCTTATTATTTTGTATTGCGTAAAAAATTCAGTATAGGAAACTATCCTATTCCATTAAAACATCCTCTGCTTGTCGTAATTAGTGTCTCTGGGGGTAGCAGCCGCGCAATGGCGGATGTGCGACCTATATTTTCTTGATGAGATGGAATAGACACGATAATTTCATGCTGCCGTTGAGGATATCATAATTGTGAAGGGGTTTCCCTAGTTTAAAGGAAACGGGCCGCAAACGCAGCGCGCAGAAGCAGTATTGGCAGTATACCCAGGTAAACCAAAGGGTTTTAAGCTGGTACACGGTGTACCAACTAAAAACCCGCTTCATCATCTTCAGCAATCATTCACATGAGAATTGGTGCTGTTTGGATTAGAAGTTTTAAATATGATAATTTTCAATTAGGTACAATCTAAGATTTAAAACCTAATCGCCGGAATCTTTAATTTTTGCAGAATATTAATTAAAATGACGTCTCTGTTTTGGCGCCTACCCGATAGTGTGATCCACAAATATTTGTTTCAGATCTGGGTGTTTGCAAGTCCCTCATAGTTCCTGACACTCACAATACAGGTTTAACCTAGTGTGGGATCAGGACTATGTATGTGGCAGATTTGTATATATATTTGAAGAAAAAAAAATTGATAACCAATAATTCAAAAAATAAGGTAAAGAAAACATATTTGTATAAAAATAAGGCTGGACTTTAGTTTATTAGGGCACGAATTGAGCGGCGAAAGTGATCACAGGTGGTAGGGATTGAGTCCCTGAATACAACAATACCACTCTCATTAAAAGGTGATGCATAGTTTTCGAGAAATTAATGAAAATATTTTCTAACCTCAAATCACATATTAGGTAAAACGGAACGTTATTATGGGCGACTGACAAAGAAATCGTTATTAATATGTCAAATATTATATAGTCTGTGATTTTAAAAAATGATGAAACGGAACGTAAAAATTCCGATTATATGTCAGTGTCACTTTTTGGTTCATACTTTATTCCGTTTCCCCCCGAGTTGCGTGAATGTGTTCCTTGAGATTTGTTAACTTTATATCATGTTTGTTGTTTTATTTGTTTTTTAACAACTTAGAAATCATGTTCTGATGGTAGTTAGTGTACCCACTTTGTGGGTAAAATAGGTCGACTTTGTCCCAAAACCGACTTAGGGCACCCCGACTTCACGTAGACTTTTGGTTACCACCCCTAGAGTGTTTTTAAAAAGCCGGAGGCGCGGAGGGAGAGCAGCCCCCGCCCGCTGTAACAAAGGATAGACAACCGTGCGAGCCGTAGCGGCTGAGGCTGGTCGCCGGAGGCGACCAGCAAGCCGAAGCTGCGAAGGTGAGCATGGGTGCCTATCCTTTGTTACGCAAGGGCGAAGGGGCTGCACTTCCCGCAGCGCCGGAGATGTTGCAGAAGTAAATTTGTTTTGACAACAAGTGTTTTGAGGTTAGGTTACATTAATTGGTTTTTCTCGGGAATGGTGCGTCACCTTTTCATGGGAGTGGTACCAGGGGACATGGGACACCTTCCCCCTCCCCCCACACCCCCTTCCAACTCCCATATCGTGCCCTAATATACTAAAGTTTTACCAAAAATAATTTTACTATAATATAGAATTCTTAGCCTCTGGGTGTATATACGAGTACTATATTTTGGATTAAAATCTATAAAGGATATGGGATCTCTAAAAGCCAATAAAGAGTAATCTTTCATCCACCATCTGTTATTATTGTAATGCAAGTCTGCAAGTCTTCAATAACACGAATTTTAAGAACAGCAGAAACTAAGTTAAGTGTCCTGGTATTGCATACTGTTATTCTGTCGGGTACTCGTGTGTATAAATATATATATAAATAGAAGAGTTCCGCATCGCTTCACACTCGCTTTCTAAACGACAATTTTCGTGAAGAAGCATCGTTATAATTAAAAAGAAAATATCGTATGTATAGGAATGCATTGATTAATTAACTTTCACTGTGAAAATGTTTACATAAACCAATAACTTAAACAATAACTTAGCCCGGAAAACAAATAGAATCATTCAAAATTCTACTAAGAAATATGTATTAAAAAAAGTGCTGAAAAGTCAATACAGGAAAGACAAAAGCACCTACCATCTGCGTCGTGTTCATATGCCGTTGTGGCCATTCTGTATCATGAATACGAAGCCACTTTTCATATGTTAATAAAACATCTAGGATTAATTACGACACACCTAGCGAATTTTTTATTTTATTCGCACTGTTTTCGAACACACAACTATTTTGACATTTCACAAAAAAAATCGAATGGCGATGAACAGTTTGCGGGAATGGAGTGAAAATACGAACGAACGAATTCAATGACAATACAGAAAATAAATATTACATTTTTTTTTTTTTTATCCTGGCTCGGCAGAATGACTACGCCACACCTGATGGTAAGTGTAGCGCAATCCAGGAATAGTGTCGACAATTAATAATAAATAATTAATTAATAATTTCCCACAATTGAGAGTTTTGTGGGGTCTAAACGCTCTAGTGGATAAATACGTAATAAACGTAACGAAAAATAAATTATAAAATTGCTTGTATTATTCTTTATGTGTAATGTGTAGGTAGTTATGCACCCTGCACCTGTTCATAACATGATAACAATTTGCTGACCATTCAAATCGGCGTATTTACGATCGTAAGGATTTTATGTAACTCTATCCGTTGAAAACACGATAATGATTAGCTGACCAATATATTTTGCAGGTGATGTTTTGAAAAAAGATCTTGGAACTGAATCAAAACATATTGACAATAAATGAGCTGACCATTAGGAGACATATCGGTTCGGAGAGTATAATTGAACCATCTGACAGCTATTTAACTTAAACAATAGCTTTAACCAGCTAATCTTGGGGGGTTACGTTAACAGCTAAAGTTAAGACGTCGTTAAGACTCATTATTTGCTTAAACGGTACTTTAACATGTTTGTCATTGCTAAAGTAAGTTGGTGCAATTAATCATAAATAATGTTTAATAATATTCAACATAGGAAACTACCGTATTCAACGTAATCTGTGATTCAACTATTAAAGTTATGACATTATTATAACAACCGATACCGTAATGCATTATTCTTTCGCAATGTAATAACACACTACTGGAGATGTCATTATCCTGTTGTCGATTATCCATTGTTTGATATAGCACATTGCTGCGTTTTGCATCATCGCGCTGTACGAGCAAGCTGTTACGCATAATAATTTACTGTTTTGTTTTGACAACAGTTCAATATAGTTCGTATTTGGTTTGTTCTCATTACGAATTTTGATTTTTACGGTATGTTATAATTGGATACACATATTATGCTATAACCTTTTAACCCACATAAAGTAAAAATTCAGATATTAATTTATATTTGCTAAATTAATTTACTTTATTTAATTTCATTTGGGATTTTTATAGATTACGTGATTTAACCACTTATATATAATGAATTTAACTAAATAAAATCAATATCTAAATATTTACTTGATGTGGATTAAAATCTTATTGCGTATTTGAATCCAATTATGAATGGACTATACAAATTATCGTTATTATTCGAAAATTAGACAATAAAAAGGAATAACTAACTGACAATAGCTCTTGTATAAGTTACACATACGTTCATAGTTTTCGAATTCGTATAAAACTACTATTAACGAAGAGTAGTAATTCATACTGCAAAAAAAAGAAAAGTTTCACTTGAAAACTATTGTTTTATTCAAGTAATTTGATAAAAAGTAATCACAATAGCAATTTTAATTCTTTATAGTTAGTGGCTTCTGCTACTTAACGCATGGAGAGTAAACGAAAACTATCATTGTTTTAGACAACTATTAAAACTTGAACTAGGCCTACAGGCTACAGCTTACATTAACAGTTGTCGAAGCGTAATAACACAACAGCGTAATTCATGATTGAAATACAACCGTTATTGCCATCTTTAACCAAGTCAAATCAAATAACAGCTTACAACAATACCAGTTCTCTAAGTAGTCTGTGAACAATGTTATATATAGTGTATTATCTATGGTGAACAATACCAAGAGTCAAGACAACTACAACATAACAATTTTGAATTTCGATCAATGAATTCTATTTTCGATTCACGATACACCAGTGAATCCCGTGATTTGTTTTAATTAAACGTTAATTACAATTTATATTAAATACGTATTATATTATTCTTGTTATTAGCCGCATCATGCCTAAACGGAGGAGATTGTTTACACCTATAAAAAACAGGACAAAGATAATCAATCAGAAAAATGACTACGAGGATAAAAGTAAGTTTTGTGTTCCTAAAATGGCATTTTAATTTATTCTTAATACTAAGCTGTATAATTAACGTTTATTAAAATGCTTGTTGGTATGTTATTTTGTAGCCAAAGAAGTGTCTACTGCCCGAGGGAGGCTTCAGGGAGCCTTGATGGATGTCTTAGATCCAGCAGGCGAAGAGTCTGACGTTTCTGACCAAAGCCCTACTAAACGTAACAGGAATAACAGGTTTGTTAGTAATATTAAAGTTCACCAAAACCTGACAAGTCCTTGGAATAGGCCATATCTGTGGTTCACCATCCTTGTGTTAACTTGAAATATCATAAAAGACTTGTCATTTGCTAAAACTACATTGGGAATCATTATTTGTACTGAGGTTCAGAGAAAAATTAATTGTCACTGGCAGATACACAAGCCATACTGAGAGAATAAATAAAAGATACTTCAATTTAATGGTCTATATTTAGTTAATAGCAAGTCAGACAAAATTGGTTAATTTAATTTCTAGTTTTTTTTTATTAGGTTTCATTTGCTGATTTTATTTCTACTTTGAATCATCAAATCGGAGCATCAATGTCAAAGTTATACTTTCAACATTGTGTATTTCATACATTTAATTTTTTTTTTCAAAATTTCAATGAAGCCATCTTAGAGCTATATCTTATCAAATAAAAAAAACAAAATCAATTCTGTGAAAATTATGCATTAATACATTAAAAAAAGTATATATCGTCGATGAAGTACCAATACCTCCTAACTGACAATTTAGTCCAAAATTACTTTTTTATTACAATAGACGTAAACGTAAACCACATCCCTTAGTAACTAATAAAAAGGTAATGTATTGGAAACTATATACTATCAATAGTTGATCAAAATAAATAAAACCTTATTTTAAACAGTTTTTGTAAAATAAAACCTTATTTTAAACAGTCTGGTGTAAAATTAGATTCTCAACACTTAGGAGGTATTGGTACTTCATCGACGATATACATATGCATTTCACCTGTCGTCCCTAAAGCGGTAAGCAGAGGTGTAACCATTTAACTGCTATTTGCAATAAACAATCTTAGTTTGATTATTTAGAGTTTGCATAAGAAAGATGTTTACATTTTGATCTTCATTTTTGTAATTACTATTTAATACTTGACATGTGCGAAATCATCGAAAATCGATGGACCCATAATCTGAAATTAGAATAGGGTAGATTATCCATATAGGTCCCATAAATCAACCAACCAAACTAAGTCATTTGCATATGAAACCTTAATATGTATTCTGAATGGCTCATTCATTCAATTTACCTGGAGAAACCAACTAAGATTGTTTATTGAAAGTGACTCAGTCAGAATCCAACAGAAAAATAATCTTCTACAGACAATCTAGTCATGATCAAAGGAGCTTCTATTCGGATGATGAAGATAGACTTACATCGAGGCATCCTCCACGGCAGTCCTATGTTCTGAAACTGTTTGATAGGAGTGTGGATTTGTCACAGTTTAATGAAGATTCTCCATTATATCCTATATGTAGGGCATGGATTGCTAACAAGCCAAAAGCTGATTACAGGAACTTTGGGTGAGTGGTAATTGAAAATTTTTTCGTAGTTCAAATTTACAGTACAAAAATTATCATTTTATAATTTATTATTTTTCTATAATTTATTATTTTCAAACTGTAATAAAATTGTCTGGGTAACATGGATGTAGCTACGGTGGTGCCAGGCGGGGCACTTGCCCCATCATGGATATCATTGCATTGTAAGCAACCTAAAAATCACACCTAATTCGTATTTTTTTTTTTTTATCCTGGCTCGGCGAAGTGACCACGCTACACCTGATGGTAAGTGTAGCGCAATCCAAGAATAGTGTCGACCAACGATAAACAATTTGTCCATCGTAGGTCGGCAAGATTATGCCGGCCTGCTAAAGGGCTAAGGGGGAGGGGAAGGAAACAGTGATGGGAAAAGGGTTAGGATCAGGGGGCAAGCCCCCTGGGGAGAGCCGGATATACACTGGCTGACCCCGGAACGCGACCCACACAAGGTGGGCCACTATGGCAGGTTTTAGCACCAGTGTACGGTGGTCGCTATCCGGTCTGATACAAGTATCCTCCCACCAGCAAATAATACCCTCAAATGAAAATACAATATTGTAGATCTATGACTAGGTGATCTTTTTACCTACTTTTCCAGGATGTTTAGCTTATGCAAATTGCAACATAAGTTAATAATGTTGACACTATAATGTTGATGGGTGACGGTCGATGTTACCCGGGATCCTCTACTATATTATTTGTTACAGTATCCTGTATCTGAATTTAGTCTTTTCCATTGTAGTAATTCCAAAGCATTGCTCTAATTCAGTTTGGCAGGGGCTATATAACGCGGTCTTGTGTCTTGTTGAGATTCCGATGAGTCTGTTAGTGACTTCTTTCTTTTCTCATTTGTTTTGCGTAGTATGCTCTGGTCTATCACTATTTGTTTGTCGTAGTGAATATATGCTTCATTTCCCGTTATTATCTCCTCTTTCTGCATTTCTTTCAGTTATTTCCTTTTAATTAATATGTCTTTCGGGTAATATTCGCTCGCGTATACTTTGTTCGGAAAGTTATTTCTTTTCAAGAGTTCAATTTTGCGCCAATGTAAGCGTAATAAGTATGGATCTTCTTTTATTGTTCTTCTTTTGTAAAACAAATGTAAAGCAAACTAATTAAGAGAAATTTATGAGTCTTTTCAATTTTATGGGAAAATGTTCTTTATTAATTATTTAAAGATAGCATTAAGAATATTATAAATAATATAAAAAGTATACTACAACATGTTTCAGTAAAAGATATGAGGAACCAGATACAAGTGAAAACAGTGTCGAACTACCAGGACCTGAAGGTTCACCAGTAACAAGAATACCGGAACTATTGCCCGAACAGAAGGCTGCTAACAAAGATAACATCAACTTGAATTATGTAAGTTAACAATATTTTTATGCTGGCACGGCAAAGTGTCTACATTGGATCTGATGTTAAGTACAGTGCAGTCCATTAAGTTCAAAAGACATTGAATCTCTAGACGGTCTGCAGAATTAACCCAGCCTGAAGACTGAATACACTAGCTAAACAATCCAATATGGCGGATTTTCCACCATGTTTACGGTGGTCGCTATCCAGTTGGATACAAAAATATGAGGTACCATGCCCACTAGCAGTGACTACATTGGACCTGATGATCGAATTATATTACTTGGGAAGCCACTGGTGATACCGAGTATAATACTATGTCATAAGACAATGTGATGATGCTTGAACTTTCCAACTGGGACAAGAATATATGTGAAATATCTGGAGGCCCACATCCCCCTTCCCTATCCTTTCACTATCCCTGTCCTTTAGCGTCAGCGCGCCCTGGTTCTTCCGGTATTGTGGGCGTACATGGGCGGTGGAGATCACTGACCATCGGGTAACCACCTTGCTCGTTTACCTGTTTATCTTTTCTTTCTGCCTTGCGTTATCCCGGCTTAGTGCCAGCGTCCGCCTTCCTACTTAAACGCCTCCACTTCGCCCGATCTTGAGCATCCTCTATAGTGAGACCATTGGCTCTCATGTCTCCCTCCAATACGTCAAGCCAACGCTTTTTGGGCCGTCCACGGGATCGTACCCCCGGTACGATCTGGCTCAGGCACCTGCGACCGACGTACTCCTGTGGTTTCCTCAAAACATGGCCAAACCACCTTAGGCGACAGACGACTCGTTTATCTGTTTATGCTATAAAAAATACCGAATATTTAATCCTCAAAAAGCGAGAAGCGCCACCACCCAGCCGAGAACAACTCCTGCAGTCGCACGCGGCGCGGTGGTCGGGGGTGCGCGCCGCCTGGCTCGCGCGCGCCAACGCGGCCGAGGCCAGGTACGACGCCGCGCAACAACTGCTCAACAAGATCAATGTCAGGTGAGTGAGAGAGAAACGTTGGTAGGTTTCTTTTTCTTTTTATTTATGGCTTTCGCAGTATTATGCATTTAGCCAGTGTCAAGTATAAATTATTCTCAAGTTATTTATACAAGAACGATGAAACACGGGTGCGGTCGATTTCAAGGTCTTGCCGGAGTTTTGGTGTTAACTCCTTTAAGTGCGATGCTTAATTCACTTATTTCAATGTTTCCATACACTGTTCATCACAGTCAATGTTTATTGAACAAATCCACACCACTTTTATACAACAAACACAACTCTAAACCAGTTTAAGAAATAAATTAAAATAAGCGATGAACTGCACTGTCAGAATTCCCGCCAAAACCCGGTTGGTAGGTTAGCTAGGCTGGGGATATTCCTGTCAGTAAGGTCCACGACACATCTCCTTACCTTTTAAACCCTTACAGATTTATTTGTTAATTTACCCAACTCCTTTCTGCCCATGTCCCGATTTCCAAATCCTCCTAGTCCGTCAAGGATGTAATGATTTCTTACGTTTCCGCGAATGTTACTCATTTTAATTAAATCACGGGTGGGTGGAAGCCACCATCACCCCGTGACCACGAAGGCTGAAAAGCTTTCGAAACGTCGGGACCAAAATTAAGATAAAAAACCGCGTTAAAATACGTTTAAATTTATTTTTATTTCAATGAATAATTTTTGTTCCATATAATTGAGATTAAACAGCATTACAACAGAATCCAATCGAATTTTAAAATAATGAACAGCAGTAATTTGAATTAAATATGAACTATTGTTTTATTTCAGTAATCTATAACAGCAGCAAATAAGAAGACATTCGTTTTAGATTGAATTTACATTTTGTAAATAATTTTCAAGTTGATCATCAATCGGAATAAGTAATCATGCATGATTGAGTATTATATGGTTTGAAATAAGAGAAATGACCATTTTATATAGATTTATTTGTAAATAAAATTATTATTTAGCTTGTTTTCGTATCTTATTTCCACTTTTATGTAGTTGCGGACAATGTGCCTGCTTGTGTCCTTTTTCATTACAGTTGTAGCAAGACTGAAAATAAAATGAATGTTAAATACCCATAGATAAAATAAAGAATGTTTGAATATCTTAAATATTAATAAAAAGTAAGATCTATAAACTATTGTTTTAATTTTTACGCACTTTTCAACACATGTCAAAAATGTACATTACATGCCATCCCATTCCACAAGGTGTACCCGTTAGTTTTATCCTAAACTTTACATAATTTAAGAACAAATTTTAATGAGACATCATAATTTTTATGAGGATAAAATACACTAACAACTTTCCTCAACATAATGTGCCAGAAATGTTTGTGTTAGGTCATGTCTCGGATGATAAGTGTAGTGCAATGCCCTGGAGTACTTTGTAATTCAAAGTCCATGGAAGAGTGTCCAGAGTGGAAGCTACTGTTTATAGATAGGCATGGCGAAACCATCAGGCGAGCAAACTCTCGTCTCGTCAATACGGTGATTAAAAATTTGATTTGACGTTTTGTTTTGATTTGAGCCTACTTAATTACAAGAATCTTATCTCACGGATACAATATTTCAAATAAAAGAAGCGAATAATTATTCAACTACAACTGCAGATCTACGACAGTCCATAAGTCAATGGAGTCACTACAGCAATAATTGCTAATGACACTGCAATACACGCGAACCATCTGGACCCTGCCATAGTACATTATGTACATTGCAAGAATAACAGCCAGCTGTAAAACAGCCTATGTCACATATACGCTACAGAAAGGAGACTGCCCCCACACACATCCCATTGAGAATAATAAACCACACCAAAACTGTGTCTACTGCCCGTTTGCCCCTTTTTTCCATAAAAAAAATGCGGTGTTTTCGAAAAATGTATATAAACAAGACTTACATTAAATCATATGTATCAATGAACGAATGTGTGTAGCTGGTAATTAAATTATTACAATTGATTCAAAAACGGTGCATTACCCAGCATTACGAGTGGTATTGGAAAACAAAACTATCTGGTACAGTTTGTTTTTGGTCCCAAAATCCAAATTCCTGTTTCTAGATCGCACGCAAGCTTACCCACCAGCAGAACTTACACAACAATATGGAGTAGATGGCTCACTGGAATCACTCTCTTCTCGTCCACGTGATCTTTTGATCCACTTATCTAAATATATAAAACTCAAAGGTGACTGACTGACTGACTGACAGTGATCTATCAACGCACAGCCCAAACCACTGGAGGGATCGGGCTGAAATTTGGTGCTGTCACGCGGGCGGAGCCGCGAGCAAAAGCTAGTTATAGTATAAATCACAGATTGACTTAGAAAAAAAATCCTTACCTGACTCTCGACAACAACTCCGCAAACATGCCCCTTCTCTTGGCAGCACCTTTCACACACACCACAATGGAAGAATGTAGGTTTCACACATCGTTTACATATATTACAATGTTTGTATGTCATCCCATTCTTACTAGTGCACTCCTTACATTTACTGCAGTGGTTATTACTTGTAGATACCCAGTACTTGCACTTATCACAGAGTTTGTAGTTCTTGTCATTTGATAAATCTATTGAAATGAGCGGCAGGTTGGTGAAAAAACGCACTGGTGAGCCGAATTTACGTCCTGTGTTTGTGTTGTTTTGGAATTTCTTGTGTTTTTCATATTCAACCTAGAGAATATAATGAGATATAATATTTTTCTATGTCGCATATATTAATTCATGTTGTGAAAAGTTGCGATAATGGGTAATACAGGGATATTTTTAAATGGATGAAAATTTACATACGGCATATTAATTGGGTAAAATGTAATTCTTGGATAATAATTTCCAATAAATTATTAAATTAATAGTTTTTATAGGTATTTGTGATGTTATGATGATCTTATTTTTATCATAAATGGCATATTACGCAATGTACATTAATTATATTCTTTTTAAAAAGTTTTGATACCAAAATTGACTACTAAGTTTGTAATTTATTACCTGATAATCATGCATTTTAATATTAGGCATAATGTTTCTAATATATGATTCTGAAAAGTAAGGGAATGCCCACAATACGGGCAATATGTCATCATCGGCCTTCTCACAGATCCTTCTATACGTAGCTTCTAGATCTTTCAGTGTGTGTGCTAGAGGTTCTACCCGACCTCCGAAGGGAGGGTCCATTACAACGCAAATACCACCACTCCTGAAACACAAAATCCAGGATAATGTAAATTACTATATTCTAAATTATATTATTACATAATTCAAAAGTAATCATTTATTAATTTGATTATAAATTGGTCACTAAAGTGGTTAATAAATAGAAAACGTACATGAATGCAAGATATAGATATAAAATATATATAAATTTGTATCAGATAATATGTGTCCTAATTGGAACACATATTTCAATAGTAGCAATTACATTTTTTATATGTGGTTGTTGCGGATTTTTTATGTAGCAATTCATAGTGGAACCATAAATATTGATAAAATTCAATACAGATATAATAAAAATTGATGAAAATCATTTACATTCATACATTATTTGGAATTATTATTATAAATTATTCATACATTATTATAAATTACTGAAATCTTGAGATCAGTGAGAAAGTTTGAAAAAAAACTGGATAAATAAACGCAAATACGTGTTTGTCCCATCTGGTTAATTGAAAGTGTCGCTCAAAACCCACGAACATAGATTTGCTACCATGGACAACATTAAAAACCTTCTCTGTACTATTTTTTTTTATAGATCTTTACATCTTTTCGGGTAGACGTAAGAACTCGAGGCCGAAAAGTAGTGACGATAAGTACAGTTGGGTTCTATTTTTTTCTTAACTGAATGAGAACTTTGTTAAGAAAACTATCTTCAGTTGGTGTGGGAAATAATAATAATCATTCATGTTCATCACTGCAAAGTGATTGCAATATACATCAAAAATTCAACCATTTCATTCAGTCAAAAAGTAAAAAATATAACCATCCCCTTACTTAGATTTCTTGAAGAATTTATTCAAAACCTTCTCATCCTCATTGCCATTAAACATGTAGTTATTGAACATGTTGTACCAAACATATTTGTTGGGCGCATTGAATAGATGATGGCGGGTGTCAAAATCCAATAATATTGAGTCATACTCTGGATGTGCCTGGGCTGCTTCATGCACTGATGGTGTGCCAATGCAAATTATATTTCTGAAAGACAAGATGGAAACATGTAGTGCAGGACATGTTACATAGCGAGTGCAGAGCAAGGTAGAGGAAAAATAAAGAAGGGCTGGCCCCATGATCATGTGTGTTTCGTACTCAGGAAGAGAGAAATATAAACTTAATCAAACTGAGGCATTTGAAAAAAATGTGTACTCTTTTGTCACCAACTATTTTTTTTTTAACTAAAAGTAGTTTTCTTCATGTGTAACAGAAGGTCTTAACTAATTTCAGTTCCACAAGAGTAAAGTTATGTAAAATAGATTTTATTTTAATTATTTTCATCAATTTGATATTTGAGTAAACTAAAACCAGAGTAAACTTAAAATTACTTGGTGTCAGTTTAGTTGAGTGACAACATTTATGTACCAAACTCCAGTATATCACTCATAAGTTTTTCAGCTTTAAAGATGACAAAAAGTAGAGTATGACCACACTATTTGTTTTAGCTATAAGTTAAGCTGGTGCAGAAGCACTTTCAATTTCAGAGACCAACAAAAAATATTTGTTATTAAATTTGTCCATAGACTTAGGCAAGATGTTTATGGAAAAAAAAATTAAAAAACATAAAAAAAAATCTCTAATATGCTATAGAATTAATCTGTAATACTCCATTGCTGAATTATAAATTATAGGTATCCACATACGAGATATGATTATTCTTCAAGATCCCAAGTATGGTCCCAACTGATTTCTTAGTGAACATGTACTGAGCTTCCACTGCATCATTTTCCAACATAGGCAGCCAAGAGGATGGGTGAGAAAGTTGTTCATCTGTAAGACATGTGGTAACTCTATGGTCTTTCAGATGTTTCTTACTTTGTGACATAATGTATACTTCTTTGCAGGTGTTACAATAGGCTCTGTTGGAATAGTGGCAGGATTTTACCTATAAACATACAACATGGTCTAAATTAAAAAAGGATGTGATTGTTTATGGTAATTTTCTAGTTAATGTATGTTAAGGTGGAATATCATGATTAGGCAAATAATTTTTTTTAATGCTTTTTCAAAAATGCAGTTTGATCGTTCGGCATGTATTGATAAAAATAATGTTTTTGTATACAATCACAGTTTATCTAGTGGATAATAATTAGCATCTAATAAGAACTATAGATGTTAAAAAAATATATTTTGTTTACAAATTAGTAATTTTGGTCATTAAATATCTCTAAAAGCAATATTTATAGATAGTTTGCACTGTTATTATTCCATGTAATCCATTATGATTATTAACGCGAAATCGTTTTTATTGATATTATGTTGAAAATCAAGCCGCAATTTTCAAAATAAATATTTTTTTTTCGAGGTCTAGTGCCTACATTCAAGCTAATGGGTTATTTTCTAACCTCGTTCAATTTCTCCCAAGCGCTAGCTTTATCAAGCTTCGGTATGAGACTGTAATATTTTTCGTTCCGTTTCTTAACATTTTCTTTCTGCCAGTCTTCCTCGTCGATGTGTATCGTACAGTCTTTCTTGTTCCTACATGAGGAACACGCAAAGTATCGGCCTTTTTCATTTGAAAACAACAACGTGGGTCCATGCAAGCACAGTGGATGGCTCGTTACATCTTTAACAATTACTTCCACTGGTGAAGATTTTTGGATAATGCTGTCTTTTGATTCTAGTTTACGTTTCTTGGCCATCGTATAAAATGGTGCTTTTCTTTCTAGGATATTAAAATAAACAAAACAAAATCAAGTTATGACACTACACGTGAGACAATGCGTGAATGTGACATTCAGAGGCGACATTGATTGATTGATTTTGTTCAGTTGTCAAAGTTTTGGCGGGAATTCTGACAGTGCGGTTCATCGCTTATTTTAAATTATTTCAAAAACTAGTTTAAAGTTGTGTTTGCTGTATAAAAATAGTGTAGATTTATGCAATAAACATTGACGATGATGAGCAGTGTATAAAAACATTAAAATAAGTGAATTAAGCATCGTACTGGAAGGAATTCACACCAAAACTTCAACAAGGCCTTGAAAATGTCCGCACCGTTATTTCATCGTTCTTTTTTTTGTTATTAGGATAAACAAACAGTTATAAATTCTATATTAACTTAAAACTATTACGTACTGTGGAACTAAATTTACCACCAACTTTGTTTACCACTAGTACTTAAACCCTGTTTTCCAATTACAGCACTAGAGAGCATTATGCGGCATAATGCTCAACGTTGAATGTTTCAACTACAGCAACGCTTCGCACAATCAAGCACTCTCAAAACTACTGCTTTCGGGTGATACATGCAATCGATACCAACTCAGGTAGTTTTCCAATTACAGAGCATAATTCGACTCAGTGGCGCACAATGCCGATGTGTGCTTAATGCTAACTGGAACGTGAATTAGTTTTCTAGTGCACCAGCAGAGTGCGCTTAGTTCAGTGTTGAGAATAAAAATATAAATAGTCAATGTTTATACCTTCATCCATCCTTACATTTACTTTTTAACAGGGTCTGAATTAACTTTTGAATATTTCGAAAACACTACGATAAGAAGAAAGCTTAAAAAATTAATATTTCATAATAATAACATAATTAATATTAAAAATTAATTTCTCAACAATAAACAATATTAATTACTAACGATAATATAAATAAAATTTCGATCAATGCCAACTTAAAGATAATCACTTGTTAATTTTCTGTTACTGAGTTGGTATCGATTGCATGTATCACCCGAAAGCAGTACTTTTGAGAGTGCTTGATTGTGCGAAGCGATGCTGTAGTTGAAACATTCAAGGTTGAGCATTATGCCGCATAATGCGCTCTACTGCTGTAATTGGAAAACAGGGTCAGTAATAGAAAATTAAGAAGTGTTTTTTCTTTAAGTTGGCATTGATCGAAATTTTATTTATATTATCGTTTGTAATAAATATTGTTTATTGTTGAGAAAATTTTCCTGTTCAAAAGTAAATGTAAGGATATTCACGTTCCAATTAGCATTAGCACACTTCGGCATTGTGCGCCACTGAGTCGCATTATGCTCTGTAATTGGAAAACAGGGAAATTTAAGTGGTTCGGTAATGTTCACGATGTTCTTATGAAGACTTGAGAATAATTTATACTTCTCATGGGCGATATGCATAATAATGCGAAGCCATACATTAAAAAGAAGAAGAACGGCACATAAAGAGTTTTGGCGGGAATTCTGATCATGCGGTTGCTTTTTATTTCAATTAATACCCCAACCTGTTTAGGATTGTGTTTATTGTATAAAAGTGGTGTGGTTTTGTGCAATAACTTGGGAATTCTTACAGTGCAGTTGGTTTCTATATAATGGGTACACTACAATAATACGACAAACTTTATTCCGATCGTCACAAATACGAATTTCAAAATATCGATTTTCATAATTCCGAATGGTTCAAAATTCCGAATTTAACAACTCCGATGTATCATTTATCCTATTTTTATAATTCCGAAATTTCAATATTCCTAACGTATATAATTACGATTCTCAAAATACCGAGTTTCAATAGATCGAATAACAAAAAGTCCGAATTAATGATAATTTGAAACATCAAAAATACGAATTCCGATTATTAAAATACCTATTAATTAAAATTCCGAAATAAAAACGCCTTGTTCAACTGAATAGAAAGACAAATCAACACATAATTTCTTGTCAAAGAGAAATATAATAGTATGAGGACGAAGAATTAAAAAAACTAATGTCAAATGCGTTTTAAAAATATTTTCTTTCCAATAAAAATATTTTTTTCGCTGGTCACAATTCTAACTAAAATTCTAACCCAAATGATTCACCAACAATAGAGAGGATCTGGCGCTCGGTGGCCGCTGCCGCGGCACGCTCGCTGCGGTCGCTCATCTTCGCGCTTAATTGTCACAGTTCTAACCTAACCTAACCCAAATGATTCACCAACAATAGAGAGGATCTGGCGCTCGGCGGCCGCTACCGCGGCACGCTCGCTGCGCTCGCTCGCCTTCGCGCTTTAATGGTCACAGTTCTAACCTAACCTAACCCAAATGTATGTAATGATTATAACTGAATCAAAATTCTGATTTTAGCAATTTATTCGGAATATTGAAAATCGGAATGTCGTTTTTCGGACCGAGAACTTATCGAGCATTTGACTCGTCGAACATATAAAATTCGGAAAACAAACAGATCGTATTTACAACTTTCGGCAAAATAATTTTCGTAAATTTGAATAATAGACATTATAATTTTTAGGTATTATGAAATTCGGACTTTTGAACATCGGAACATCGAAATTCGGAATAAAATATTTCGGAGTATTTGGGTGTTCCCCTATATAATATGATGGTTTTAAGCATGTGGAACGGCTATTAAAATATTTATTTATTTTTAGGCTGGTAATACAAAGCCGGTCGCATTCTTTTTCTGTTTCTTGTCTTGACATTTTCGTCAATTTTCCATTTAATCATACCAAAGTTACATACCTTAAAAAACAAAAATGAACGGCTTAGTCAAAACTGCGCACAGGGTTATACAGAGTTGCGTTAAAAATTCGAGTCTAACTGGTATTGTGAGCCGCACACAGGCACCAGTGAAGCGTGATTTCACGAGGGGGATATGGCATATGAGTTGCTCCAAGCGGCTGGATGGAACCTTGGCTTCCTCCAGCCTCCTCCATAATCATTCCAACACGTGCAGCTGCGGATGCGGCCTCAAAGCCCTTCACACAAAAGGTACGCTACTCTTGCAATATTTTTAGGTTATGTCTTAACCTTGCGTCAGCCATGGAAACCGCATTTAGTTAAAACTTTTGATAAGTTTAATTTTACCTGTTTTCTTAGCAGATAGAGAAGACAATGAACCCGTTAAACTCAGGCCCCTTGGTAAGTCCTTGCCCCATTTCCTATACCTATCCATTCCTTATTTGCTGGTAAGTAAAACCATTAGTGTAGTACCTACTATATTGAAGAGAGTTGTAAGTGGAAGTAGTATATAGATATATATATAGAAATACAGCATTTTTTTATATATGTATACTTATACTAATTTGTTGAGATAATTAGTGTATTGAAATCAGCAAAGAATTAATTGTTTGCTCAGGTGTATCCTTAGATTATAATATGAACATAATTACCAAAACATTCATTTACTATGGTCAAAATTTGTTTTTATTATATCACAGTCACAAACATAAACACAATAAATAAAATTAATTTAGAATTATTACATTGGAAAAGTGTAAGAACTTTATATATAATACAATGTCCTATTATAATAAAATTCCCTGTAATTATGTGTTGAGTGCTTCAAGAATGAAGTGTCTCAGTGACTATTGCAGGGTACAGTAACCTTATATTCACATCCAGGTATAGGACACTGTGTCTGTTGCCTGCATAAAAATATAAGACAATTCTCCTCAACATTTTATTCTAGTATTTGTCTAAGCAATCACATTAGTGGGAAATAACAATAAAAATCTACTTGTTTAACAAAATTTTGAGTTGACAGAAGGTAATCATTCAGACTGACAGTAAATATTTGTTACCGTTATTATTTTAGAATACTGAGTATCATATTGTTAGGAAAAATAAATTATTTTATATCATGGTCCAGTAACGAAATTCATATAACATTCCATTGACAGTTAAATATATCGGTAATTCATTTTAATAATCACATTGCATTGTTTTGTTCAGGTGAAAGAGAACTGGTGGAGTTCCTGACTGAGGAGATAGTGGCTGAACGTAAAGCACAGAAGGTGAAAACTCTGCCATCTGAAGTGGAAGGTTTCTCTGTCAAGGGTGATGGTGCTGAAGTGGTGCTCACTAAGCAGCTGAAGGATGAAGTGTAATTTCTATTTACTATTGTAGATTAAGGGTAAAACCAAACGACCGTAATTTTGTGAGTCGTGAGTCGCAGAATTTCGGTAGCATAAATTCTGCTGCATTCGGTTTCATACAAAAAGGCAGTTGGTGCCACACGACGACGCAAAATGAGTTGTTGTTTTGTATGAAACCTAATGGAGCAGAATTTTTGCTACTGAAATTCTGTAACTCACGACTCACAAATTTATGCTCGTTTGGTTTTACCCTTAATAGCATTTTTATATTCTTATAAGCTGGAATGAATAGCAAGGCTCATATGGCATTGAGGAATGGTAGAAAGGGGTGTATGTCTATTCTACAGATTATGATTTGATTATGGTATTACTTCACATGCTGACATTTAGCACAATACACTGGTGTGCATTCTATTATCACACACACTCAAGTGGTGGAGCCACGTTGCCTGTTTCGTCTACAGCATGAATGGGCTGGCTCAACCGGGTCGTTACCACTGTCTCACAGAAAACCGACGTAATGTAGCGGCTTACTGCTGCGTTTCTTATGGTGAGTTAGATATCTGAGGCCCAAATCCCCCTCCCCTTCCCAATCCCTAATTTTCACTTTCATTTAAGGTCGGCAACGCGCCCATGGGTGCCCACAATAACAAGAATCATGATTCTTCTGTTATTGTGGGTGTACATGGGCAGAGGAGATCACTTACCATCAGGTGATCCACTTGCTCGTTTGCTGGCCTATGCTATAAAAAAACACATACACCATAGTGAACATGTTTATCTATGTAGTAAAATTGGTACAAAATTGGTTTTTTTTTTATTTGATTTTGATACCTTATTATCTTCATGATTCTCTGCATAGTATTGAGCATTGACACTACAAATACACACTCACGCCTGTAATCCCCGAAGGGGTAGGCAGATGACTAACCAGTACACCCACATTTCGCCGAGCGTATTTCCGTCCCATGATGTGATAGGGGGCGAGTCTATCGCTATACCACACAATTCCAGATTCCGGGTCAATACTGATAGTTATAGTAAAACCCAATATCATTTGACCTGACCCGGGATAGATCCCAATGCCTCAGCACAGCAATCATACTGCTTGCGCAATACAGCTATGCCACTGAGGCAGTCAACAACAAATGATTGTGTAAACATAATTTTATTATTTGTAAAACATTTAAACACTATAGATTATAGCTATTTGCTTTAAATAAAACAACATTCCTAAGTATATTTTCCCTGTATTTTTGCCACACCTGACAATCTAACTATGGAATGACTGGGTGCCATAGACAGGGTACAGTAATGCTTTGGGCAAAACAGTTCCATTGTATCTAATGCATACTGTTGAACATAAATGCCACATTTGTTTCATCCAATTTATATACAGGGTTATTTTTAAAACACCAGCAACCTCGCAGGGGTAGATTCCTAAGGTTATAAGCTACTACTTTTGTTCTACGACTTTTGATAATTTGTTAGATTTTATTTTCATACAAAAATAAGTATTCATTTAATTTCCGTCTTGAATGTTACAACGCGCATCGCAGATTACGCAAACAAACACGCGAAGCGTGGGGAACCGGGCTAGCGCCTTTGACCTCGAACGCCCGAGCAGCTGACCGTCGCCTTTGATGTCGTGCGCGCAAGCCGCGCCGCGCCGCTGTCTACGAAGTAAAACATGACACAACAAAAACTTGTAAAATCATTTTTTTTTTAAATGTATTGAGTTATATCCAAACTCGTAGAACAAAAGTTGTTTCGTATGGGGTCAGCTATCTGGTCCTGCGAGGTTGCTGGTGTTTTAAAATTAACCCTGTATAATGCAATCACAATTCCATTTTGAGACATTTCTTTTGTTCTTCACTTCCTTGCTGATTTTGATGAAAAACCCACCAGTTGGGGGCCATTTTTGAATTATTTTCGCAAATAGGAAGCTATTGCTTAGTGTAACATCGAAGTATAGTTATTTTAAATTATATTCAATTGTATAAGTCTTTCTTCTTCTTTTATAGAATACAGACAGTGGTAACGACCCGGTCGAGCCGGTCCATTCATGATGTAGACAAAACTGGCTTGGCTGTACCACTCACAAATAAATATCTTTATCATAATTTGTTTTTGTAACACAGTATCAAAGTGACATTCAACGTGAACCACACAGTGGATTCTGAAGACTTTGGTGAAGGTGAGGCGCAGCCTGAGAAGCAGGAGTTCTCGGAGATGAGGTCTAAGCCTCAGTTCGAGGTGGACGTGATCCGCGGAGACACCACTCTCGGGTTCACGTGCTCGTTCCTACAGGACCCACCGGCCGCCTCTGCTGATGAGTATAGTACGTATTAAAATGCGTCTCCACTTGTGACATTCCGCCGCACCGTGACAAACACGCGTAACAAACTCAACTATAATCAACAAGTATGAAAAACACATGTACTTACAAATGAAACCTCACGTTTCAGATGACATCTTTGGTATCGACGAATTGACCATCTACAAAGGTGAATGGAACGACAAGGTTTATGCAGTTGCTGGAGACGTGCTGGATGGTGTAAGCAGTTTATTTTTTTTACGAACTATATACTGACAAAATTACTAACATAATAGTTCAATTAGTCAAAATTAAGTTTATGTATAATGATATGTTTTATTAATTTCTTTGAATTATTTAAAAAAAAATATAGAATATAATAATGACTGGTTAGAAATCAGTCTAAATTTTACCTATGTCATATACTATGATGTCATAATTAATATATTAATTTCTCTACAAAATTATTTTTCATAAAAACTAAACACTACAAAATAATTAAAAACTTATAAAGTAGTAATAATATACAATTATGTTTATTTCACCAATTTTACAAATCACTTAATGGCATTGTGGTGTCCACAATGGTGTATGACCCACGAGGTCGCAGGTTCGAGTCCCGTTGCGCCCCGTTTCTTGCCACACTTGAGACTACCAAACATGTAGTTGTCAGGTGCCATAAACAGGGGTAGATCAAATGCATGAATGCGAAGTTGATTATTCTATGAAACTGTATAGATAATATTCACTGAAGTGCTACATTTTATTTATATACAGCTTTATTTTATACATATTATGGTATGTACAATGAAAAAAACATTGTGGTTTCTTTTTTTGTAGTATGAATTGTGAAATTTGGTTTAGGCATCACATTTAATATTAGATTAAAAAAAGTGTAATTTTTCTAGCCATTTTAATTATTTACTAATATTTTTAGTACAATATTGTTTTCTTTTCTTGAAATTTAAGTTTTTATCTTTACTAAATTATTCTAAAACTAGTACACATAAGGACTATACACAAATATTGAGGCTTGTTATTAGCAATTTTTTTTATGCTGTATTTTATTATTTCTTTGTTTATTAGTCTGTAAGCCTTCTTCAACAATAAATTAATAAATATTATTACAAAATTTTGCATTATTGGTGTAAAATGTATTAATACTAATAAGTAAATACATCATTACCAAAATAGGAATTTACTTTTTAATCGAGCCAAGAGATATTTTTATTTTGATTTGATATGTTAGCCCAATTAATTAATTTAATGACTATCAATTTTAACCACGATAATTAATATTTATTTTAATAATTAAACTTCTTTCAGTACCTGTATGACCTACTGATGAACCTCCTCGAAGAGAAAGGCATCAGCAATGACTTCGCGCAGAAGCTGTCGGACTTCAGTACCGCGTACGAGCACACTGCCTACATCAACCTTCTGGAAACCGTTTCTAAATTCACCATCGGCAAGCAGTAGCCAATGACTTGCGGCTCACTGACCTGCAAGTCTGTGTACCATTGTGAGACCTATTAGATACCATATTGCAGCCATGAAGAGTTAGACACCTATAGATAGTTTGACTAATTTAATATGCATGTCTTGCTGTGTGTGCGAGAGCTTCTAAATATTGTTACGTGCTACGGGGCTCTAGATAGATCAAAAAACTACTCAAATTTCAGACACTTCATTTAGTAAAAATATAATTTAGAAGCACTATTCACAATTTCACAGAAAACAATACACATATATTACACCGAACTTGATTCGAATTCGGTTTGTCGCCGGGGTAATCGTTTTTTTATCGCATCCGAACTAAACTCGGTGCGTCGATTTTGAGCTCTAATGATTTATGGTACTAAAGTACGAGTCCTATATTATATACTGGCTGAATGGCCGACTGAAGCGTGTGGGTATTTTCTAAAAATATAGTTCCGTTGCTTGACAACAGATGGCGCTGTAAGTCTTATTAAATTAATGTTATTAAAAATATACTTCCGTTATTTCTCAATAGATGGCGTTATTCGTGTTACATTTGTACTACTGACTGATGTAATGTTGATGTGATGTTCTCATTTTTGTGACAATGACGCGTCAGCGGGAGTCCTGTACCTATTGACAGACACACACACACGCAGTCATACAAACATATCACGTACACACCGCACTACGCGCACAAATATGTTTCATTATCTATAAACACATTAGAACTATAAAGAATTAAACGCCTATCACGAATTTATAAACTGGTGTATATTGTGTAGCCTATAAATGGCGCGCTATCAAACCTACTTTCACTTTGTTTTGTGTGCAGTAAGATTCAAAATTGTGTGATGGTCGCGTCATTTTCAATTAGTCCTCTAGCTCGATTGTGTTGGGGTATGTGAAAATCTTTTATGTATGGCATTAAATATAGATAAATCCGTAGGAATTTGTAGAATTAGATAAACTAAGCTCGGTATGGTTTCATTAAAGTAAGCTCAAATTTTTGTTTCAAATAGAATCATCATAAATATGTTGTAATGTTAGAATGGAATTCTAATCTATATTTTGAGCTTAGTTTTTAGATTTCATCCAATTTCTGTTGTCATTTTGAATGTAATTATTTTTTTGTTATTTACTGCCATTTATAAGGACTTGTAAGCATTTATGTTGCGTAGTTCAGCTTTAAAGTTAGTTTAGTTGTGGACGGCGGCGCGTCGATTGTTTTACGATATTAGTCTCTAATTAGATTTAAAATACCACAATAAATATTGTTACAATATACGAGTGTTTGATTTATTATATATAAATACATATAGGCACTCATGCCTGTATAATCCCCGTAGAGGTAAGCAGAGGTACAAACCAGTACATCCACATTTCGCCGAGGACATCTCCGTCCCATGATGGGTGCGCGCCTATCACCATACCGGACACAATTCCAGACTCCGGGCTGATACTAAGCATTTCGTGTTAGAAAAACATAATATCCTTTAACCCGACGGGTATCGGACCCGCGATCTCAGCACAGCAGTTGTACCGCATAAGCGATACAATTACGCCACCGAGGCGGTCGGTTGATTTATTATGTTTTGGAAATATCTTATTCGTGACAAAGTTATGCAGCAAAAAACGTGATATTTAATTAGAGACGTAAAGGTAGGTAGGTAGACGTAGACGTAGGTATATTCAACCTTCATTGTTAGTGGTAAGTTAAGAAAATGGTTATATTTGACTCGAATACATGCTGAATGGAGACTTAGATGTTGAATTAGTCACTTCACCTGCTCTCTATGTCTGACCGTTTAGTCTCTGAAAATAATAGTGATGCGGCTAGTGACTAAAGACTTATTTAGAAGGAGAGAGACAAAGGCGAGAATATAACAGAAAAATCTCGTTTACCGAGACCGCGTCATACTGTTTGACGAAAGGATTTTATGCCGTCACGTAAATAACAGTTTTACACGAGACACTCTCCATTTAAAGAGAGCTAAGTTCAGGCCGGTAAAGTAATATTGCGCGTTTTTGCTTGAACATTTGGACGCAAATTAAATTCTTACTTGACATCACCCGGAAATGGTAGCTTTACTGTTTCAATTGGAATGGAATGGGGATTATCCAATACCTTGAAGTTCGACAACGCATCCATATTTATTGCGTAACACTTTAGTAATTATTTTTTTTCCAAAAAACATAACACACATACAATTAATATGCTTCTTGTTCACATAAAGGAGAGGTTGATATTTTTGTTACAATGTGTTCTTATCAGTATGTTGTTTGACACAATAAGTTTTTCTATTATATTATTTCACAGGTTGTAAGTCACAGGTCGTCACAGGCTTTGACTCGTAAGTCACAGCCATTTTACGGCGATTAAGCCATTCAAAATTTCATAGGTAACATAAACACATTTACTCTGGATTTAACAGGCTAAGGATTTCAGGAGCGCATTGCGGATGTTTTCCATTCACTACTCACTGATATATAAGCGGGACTGGCGTATCTAATATTATCTTAATTACCTGATAATATTTTGACAGGTACGAGCCACGGCCCACAACACGCATGGTACATTGCATGAACACTATCACTCGACGGTTTAGTGGGCTTGTGAAACCATCGTGATCTGATAAATGATAATGATAATTAAATTCACTGTTTGTTTGGAGTTCCCTCGTACTTATTACAGACCTGTCTCGTTTGTAGCAGAAAGTGATTGACGGGTATAGGTAAAACAACGTGCTGGCGTTTTCTTCCCTTTCAACTGACACAAAAAAATAAAGGTTCTTTTAATTCGCCTCTGTTATACCTTTATTTATTATGTATCAGTCCGCCATATATGGGCCGATTTGATGATGATTATTTTTGTATTTGATAGGGCTAACCACGATGGTCGTACCATTAAAATTGTAAGAAATAATTCCACCCCTAAGGGGTGAAATCGAGGATGGTATATTTAAACAACTTCATGCGCTGATTTATGCACCGAAATTGTTAATAGTTTTTTTACTAAAACTACAATGCTAAAAAACTGAAACATTTTTTTTCGATGGTAAGTACTGTAGGTTTAATAGCCAATGATTGAATCCAAATTTTATTATAAAACTAGTATACTTTCTGGTATGATTATTGAATCACTGAGAATACCTGAGGACGGAACCAAGATTTAGCCGTAATTACCAGTTATAAAAGAAAGTATAAAATAGCACGAATCTATAAGCCCATAGATAATGGTTAGTAATTAAACATTCAAGTATAAATAAGTTTATCGCGACGTGCCCTAGGTAGTTATGTAATAATAAAAGTATAATGCAAAGTACTTGTTTGAAATGACGCGGCTGGGTTTCCTACATCTGCTGTTCTGGCAACGATTTATATCACAAACACGAGGAACATCGTTGTGTTCAGGTAGATATGAGGTACGTATGTAGGGTACATTATAACATTGATCGTAAAGATGAGCTCAATTACATGACACGCGTCTCCATTCAATTTTGAATATTGCAGCCAGACGTTAATTAATATATTACAGTACATAACGTTATGTGGTGCGAGGATTGGGAATTTTCGCATACCGTGAAGTATATCGGGTTCACATGGCTCAATTTTAGTTGATCAACATTTAACTGCTAGATCTTTTGCGAATTGAAGCGTCTGAACAGACTTTCATAGCTCTTGATACCCACAACACAAGACCTCGTATGATACTGTGGGGTCGGAAATATGTATATGACTTTTGGGTGTTATTTATATATTTATTTAAAGCTAACCTAACGGGTCATAATACAAAAGCGGGTCATTTCAGAGTGGGTACAAGGTATATAGTAGTACCGGCCCTAACTTCTATTTTGGATAGAGCATTCAATAAAGTCTATGCAGCATCCATCACCTAATGTAGGTACTTAGGTGGTTTAGTATAGAGAAAACCTGAAAACGGTTGGAAAACGGTCCTAATAATGGAACTTAAAAATATCGGGTTTGATTCATAACAATGATTAAATATATAAATATCAATGATTCATAACCACGGAACCCTAAAAATAATACAATGAAAGTGACATTAATAATTATAATAACAAATGTGTCATTTAACTTTCCCTTCTCCTTTGTCCTACATTCTTTATAAACAAATACGCACTCGTCAGTGTTTTCGATTGTTTATTATCGTATACATTTTAATATGAAAGTAACTACCTACTGAGTGGTAGAGCCATGCTGTAGATAGCTTTATCTACAGCACGAATGGGCCGGCACGACCGGGTCGTTACCACTGTCTCATAGAAAACCGACGTAAAGTAGCGTCTAGCTGATGTGTGTTCGTACGGTGAGTAAAATATCCGGAAGCCCAAATCCCCCTCCCCTTCTCAATCCCTTAATTATCCCTTCTATGATTCTTCTAGTAATGTGGGCGTACATGGGCGGTGGAGATCACCCATTAAAATTCCACCCTAACAGGAGTAAAAGACTGAAACTTCGCCATGTTATCCACCAGTTATGATGATCCTTTTGTTAAACTTTATAATTTAATAAACTCTACATCAAAATAAACATAACAGGCTTAAGGGTTGTAACCAAGGGCGTAACCTGCAGAATTTGGTGCCCGTGCCTATCATCACACCGCCTTAAATTTAAAATGGGCATAGGCTCACCTGATGGAAAGTGATCACCGCCGCCTATGAACACTTGCAACACTGAAGGGCTTGCAAATGCGTTTCCGGCCTTTCAGGAAAGAATATGCTCTCTTCTCGAACTTAATTAATTAATTGTTCTTCGGATGTGCTGTCCTGTATCAGACAGTAAAAATATAATTATGAGGACGTATAGTATAGAAGTATATTACTGTCTGATATTTTGGTTGTGCATTAGGATTGCATGCATTAAATCTCCTAATACATGTTTGTATGGTAAGTTTTTGGTTTTTAGTCAAATGAACAAAATGGTACTGAAATAATATTAAACGATAGATACTGAATATGGCAGCGATTCAAAAAAAGAATTTATTTTCTAAGTAAATCAACCTGTATACAGTACTTGTGTACCAGCTTTATCGAAAAAAGATATCGCGTCGTAAATGTTAGACGTCGTCCATCGTATAAAAAGGTTTGCTAGAGATTTACTACGCTCAAAGTTTCCCGCGCTGCCGCAGTCAGCTGACACGCCGACACTTTTTCGCGCGATCAGCTGTAAATCGCAACACGTTGTGAAATAGATCGTTATCTCTTTCACACTACATTTGTTTTCTTTCTTATCACATGACTTGTGACCCGTGCCAAAAAGGATCCATTAATCGTGTCATTAGTTGATTTCAAATAAAAAACATCCAATGATGAAGTGATTCAGTTCTAAGCTCACTAACTCAGCTTAAAACCGGCCAATAGCAAAGAGGTTACCACATGACACCAACGTGAAATTCGTGCAAGTTGAACTGTCAAGTCTGCGAGCGAGCTAAAGCAAGAAAATGAAGCGAGTTTTGTATTATCTCGCCAAAATGGCTGACGCGTCGTCTTCGTTGCGCGTAAAAAAAATACCCGATAATTTGTACGAGCTGTGTTTAACAAATCTAGTGAATTATTTGCAGAAATCAAAGTGCGAGAGAAATGTATTGCGTTCATTACCGGACAGCATCCTCATGGATGTTTATTATAAGGTGAGTTACAGATGAATTTTTGTTTATTATCAGTAAAAAATATACAGTATCTCGTTGTGGATACCGTTAGTGGCGGTTATCACGGTCTGATAGGCTTTTGTGGCGATTTGTTGTGAGTGTATTGGTGCAGTTTCGATTGGTGGTGTCGGGATTTGACCGTGAACCTCTGCGCTAGTGGCCAGTGGATGCTATCGCCTGTCTGTTGGGCTCGCAGCTGTGGCGGTCGGGGCAGCACGGACTGATAGCCACACACTTTCACTGCCGAGCTGCGTCGGTGTCACTTGGTGCTCACACAGTCTGTCCCTTTGTTACGAAACAATCTGCGCGTGTGCAGCCAACAGCACGCTGCGCCGCACGTTGCAACTGACAACTCGACTATAATGTGCACTGATCATTGTACAACAACCACGTATAGAGCCAAATTGTTTTCACATTGTATAACGAGTGGGTTTACGACTGTTATCACCCACATGAACACTTGGTATCTCAAACATTATAGAATTTTACATTTCATTTAAAACTCCCCACAATATGCTACTACAAAATGATTTCCAGAAGCCAAAACTAAGAATAAAACCATAAGTGTGGTGTAATAAGCACATATAAATTAAAATTGTTTGTTAGCTGAATTTGTCCGAGAACGCTAAATAAACTTGAAATATTTAGGACATGGGTAATTCTTTTTATTAATTACATGTATGTGATATGACTAGGCACTTAAATTGTAGGTAAATAATTTGTTACTACACACTGTTCCGTCTTGAGATCTGTAATTTTGTATGTTCACAAAATCCATGAATCATAAGGTTGAACCAGAACTGTGTTTGTTTGAATTAGGAGGTATACGTATATTTTAAAGCCTTACTTTGTAATAATTGAATTCATAAAACGATTTATTTTTCACCCAGTTATAATTCAAACACAGACATCCGTAAATCGAAACTGTTTTATTACAGTGTTGTAGTGAAAGTATTCTGGTATGTTAACAAAAATAATTGATCTTAGAATCCATTATAAGAATTTTTGTATAATATACCTATGTCTTTTTACCGGGTTGCTTGTATGAGTTGAATGGATAAGTTGGCAGATATTTAAATATGTTACTACCATAAGGTCATAGCGTCTTCATTTCATACTCATATTTATATATTTTACATTTAAAATCCAATGTAAAAATCTACTTAATATTCTCACTTGCTGCTAAATTAGTGAATGAAACAAACTATGTGCACTTTCATTTTCATCATATTATTCTAAGAAAAACATAAACCATTAAATTATAATCATATTTATGTATGGAGATTTAATTATTTTTTTATTTAATTTAACTAATTTGTTCACTTAATTATCTTGAATTATATATTTGTACTTACAATAATGTCTCTAAAGTAATAAAATAACACGATTAATATTTATTTTATTTATGTATACTTTTCTTTTCGGCTACTTTTCACCGCAGATTATGTAATGTCTGCTTCTCACTTAGTCACTTTCACTTCTCCTGATCTTTAGTAATTTCTATAGTGAGATTCTTGGCTCTCATGTCTCCCGTAAACCATCAATTAGGGTATATCAATAATAAAAATACATAACATAAAGTAGGACATGTCCCTGTAGGATTAGGTAAAGCTGCAAAAAATGCTGCACTCAGATTTCGCTATCCTTTTTCCATCCCATGGTGTGCAGATAGGGGGCAGGCATCATTTCCAGGCAATTGTGTGTGATTTTCGAATCGAAAACTCAAAAATATGTTTTGATTGTCCAATCTGTGAATTGAACCCAGGTTCTCAGCCTTAATATACTGCCACGAGACCAATGCGGTGATTTATCCTACTAATATTATAAATGTGAAAGTTTGCTTGTTTGGATGTTTGTCTGTCAATCATGCTGAATTTTATGATTTTTATTTGATTTATTATTTTTGTCACTTTAATATTTAAAAATGTAAAAAAAGCCTTTTAAAATAAAGAGTACTGTACATTGTAATCAGGGTTCGAAAATATCCGATATTTATTATAAATATCAAAATATCGGATATTTATGATATATATCCGATATATATCAAGTTTGATATATATCCATTTTGTATGAAAGCCATATTATTATTTTATTGTCTTATTTATGAATACTGTTTGCATATGTGTGACATACACATACTAAAATTGTATAAAAAAACAATTCGTTTTTGGATAATGCAAAATCAACTAAAAACCATAAACTCTTCTCTGAGGGCAGAAGTGTTGCCATTTATGGATTAGAACTTACCATTAGGGAGTATGTTTTAACTCTACTTCCACGCCATCTACATTTGGGAAGTAGAACTACAGTAACAAACTCTAAAAATTACTTAATAACATTAATTTTTTAAACCATTTTTGTATTGCAATATATTATAAAAAAACTA
Organism: Amorpha juglandis; assembly: GCA_949126905.1. Taxonomy (NCBI): domain Eukaryota; kingdom Metazoa; phylum Arthropoda; class Insecta; order Lepidoptera; family Sphingidae; genus Amorpha; species Amorpha juglandis. Next base: position 14,872,270 of record OX421379.1, on the reverse strand, counting down.
TTGATATATATCGTCGAACCCAGCTTGATATATATCGGATATATATCTTGATATATATCCATTGATATATATCCTCGAACCCTGATTGTAATATAATATAAGTAGGTAACATATTGATAATTTTATAATACATTGCAATTTATAAACTTAGATATCTGTTCACTGGACATAGGATTGTCTGGATAAGTTTAGAATCATTAATATTAAGAACAATCTAGAGTTTTAATATTGTGCAATATATTTATACCAGTTTAAATCTGCTAGGCTGTGTAGCTTAGGTCATGTCATATTAATATGTTATATATTTTTAGATTTAATTAAAACAGAAAAAAAAATATTAACATGATTGAAAAGTGATATTTTAATCTTAATTCAAAATATTTTAACATAAATGAATTGATTGAAATGCATTAATGTTAATTAAGATATATCGTTATACATACATATTATTATGTATCGTAATATATCAAATGTAGAAAATATAAAAAAGAAGTGTCAAGGTGCCCATTTATACAGTCCCTGAACATAAATAACCATCAATTTCTAGAATTTAACTCAAATGAAAGTTTCAACATTAGATATAATTACTTCGTCATGTTAGGGTTCATAGACACAATGACTAAAGAGAAAAATTATAAGTTAGGTACTCTACTTTTAACTCTTATAGACTTATGTGCACCATGCACAATAGATAGCTTCAATAGATTATTTTTATTTATGCGAGCATGGCAAATTGAAGCGCAGTGCAGTCCAAAAAAAACAGTGACGACCGACAAACAATGTGTTAATCGATGGTCACCAGAATCATGCCGGCCTGTGTAAATGCTTCTTCACACTCAGAAGAGGGAAGAAGCGAATTGAGGGGCCTGCGACAGTACAGGCGGATGACCGATGCAGTTATAGGGATACAAACGTCAGTCATATCGCAAGTACTGTGAGGCACAAATCCCTCTACGCTTCCCAATCCCTTATTTATCCCTTTTCTTTAAGGTTAGGAACGCATCCATAGCTTCTCAAATATTGTGGATGTTTATGGACGGTGGAGATAACTTACCATCAGGTGAACTACTTGCTTGTTTGTCAGCCTCTACAAAAAAAAACAAAGTTTTTCGAATGAAAAAAAACAACATCTCAATCGGTCCTCGTTTGGCAAGGTTATGCGTAGTTATCCATACACAAAACACATAATAATATTCGCGTCGTATTGAGAACCCCTTTTTTCGTCGGTTAAAATAATCTTCCTTACTCGGCGCCTTTTAGATGCTAGTTTGTATGACGGGTTGTGCCTAGGGCACCTATCCTTGAGCTAGTTCCATATCGTGTATAAAAAACGCGACGCGACGTTGCCATGTAAGTTAGACGCTCACCGCAAAGATCTAGACTAGACTAAAAACTAGGTATCGGATTCTGTCTGTGTTGATGTTCAATTTGTTCCTCGGGAGAACCGGATATACACTTGTTAATCCTGGAATGCGATCCACGCAAGGCGTGTGGATCACTATGGTAGGTTTTAACACCATGTGTACGGTGGTCGCTATCCGGGCGTATACAAATATCTTCAGCAAAATTTTCTATTATTTAATTTTTTTTATTATTTTATTGCCGTATCGCAATATTTCCCGTCAATAGTCACCTATCGAGTCCATTATACCCCTGTATTCATAACTTGACCTTGGCGCATGATGTATCGGATACAGTTCGCGCCGGCAAGTGGCTGTCACCTGCACGTAAGGTTGCCACTTGCAAGATAAAAACATATTTTTTCTTCAGAGACTAAACAGTGATGGGAGCTGTAACGGGCGGGGGAATTGTGTGGCGAAATGGCCAAGCTTTTTCGCGTGTATAGTATTATTAGAACATCATTAGAACCGGCTCGACATTGAATAGAAATGAATCTTTGAGATTTATCTTTGTATTTGTATACTATATGTCTGAACAGATTTTTCTAATACAGCTAAGTATTATCACTATAAACCCCACATTTAAATAAAAAAAGCAGCATTGGACTCGGTATTATATTTTTAAGATTTTAATCACTTAAATATTTTAAAATATTGATGGCGAGATGACAGTGATTTTCGGTTAGGGTTCTTCGGCATATTTTTTATAAATGAATCGTGTAATACGATCCACTTGGCTAATCACGGAATTCTTACGTTCAAAGTACCCAAACAAACCAAAACTTTCTTCTGTTTTTATACACTGTCGATCATCGAACATCTCAATTTGAATACTACGTACATACCTACTCAGAATATTTTTTTGTTTCTTCTCTTATCATCAACAGCGCACCACTTCACACATCTTTGTCGATCGCTACTAGTACATAGCAAAATTTTCATTCCAATATGTTTGGGACATCCCTACTGCCAGTAGCTCCACCCAACGAACGTATATTGAGGCAACAATTGCATCAGTTGGCCGCATTGTGCGTACAATCGTACCAATTGACACGCTCGCGATTGTTCTGGATCTTACCACCGTCTAAGGATGGCGATGGACGTAAACCTACGGGCAGTGACTGTGTAAGCTGAAGTATGAGGCGTGATCGGTTTTCTGTAAGTGGCAACCATCCATTGATGCTGTAGAGAAAATTGTCTACAGCGTGGCTCTACCAATAAGTAAGACTAAATGGTGACGACGCGAGGTTGGTTCAGCTTGGCTAAGTTTGCTCGTACTGTATCTAGATCTTTATCCGAGTGTCTACTATACACTATTTGAGCGGCCTACATGTTAACACCTGGTCTGGGAGGTTAAAAAGTTGTACTTTCGGTTCTTGAACTTTTATCATCGCAAAATAATAATATGATATTGAAATAAAACTAATTTAAACGGATTTTATCGCGGTTTTTTATTATTTTTCATTCCGACGTTCCACGACGTGTCCACGAAGCTTTCGAAACGTCGGGATCAAAATTAATAAAAAACAGCGATATAATCCGTTTAAATTAGTTTTATTTCAATGTGTAATATTACATAAACATAAGAAATCATGATATGATAATTTCTACTCGTTATAAATCCAGTTTAGCTATAAATATAATAATCAGCACAGCAACAGTATACCTAGCAGGCAATGTAAACATTTTTTTCTGGGATATTTATCAAAGGTTTTATGTCAATTTTTAGTATTCGGTTATCTCATTCACCGTACGAAACGCAGCAGCAAGCCGTTACTTTACGTCGGGCTTCTGTGAGACAGTGGTAACGACCAGGTCGAGCCGGCCCATTCATGATGTAGACATAACTGTCTACAGCTTGGCACTACCACTCATAGATGATGTCCCCACTATAAATTCAATAGAAATACAAACACAAAACAAGTTCAATTTATTACATAATCTCGCATAAATTTTAATAGAAGTATTTATATCTGACATCTATTAAATTAATTATACAGCATTTATCGCTAACAGTCGTTAGTCTTGTTAGCTTGTCTTTTTTACCCACGGTGATTTTCTCACAACATGTGATATTTTGTCGAGCCGGCCCATTCGTGCTGTAGATAAAGCTACCTACAGCGTGGCTCTGCCACTCATAAAAATATATAAAAAAACCTAATTAAAAAATCGACCTTTAAGTGCGAATAAGCAAATAGTTTTATCATTAAATCTTGCCTAGAGTATTATTAGTAAACGAGTTTTCTAAAATGTCAAATTCTGTCTATTTCGAGTAAACACGTATGCCAATAACATTACGCCGTAACCTTGTTGGGGTGAGCTGTTTTTTTTAATTCCAATAAATTACATCCTAAATAATTTATTTGAAGCTAATTAAGTAGCTTTGAATGATGAAGTTTATGTTATATTTGACAAATTACCCATATATATTTATGTATGTATATTATGTTACGTATATATATTTGCACAGCTACAAATTATACTACCTAGGAATTATTTTTCTGTTTTTTAATTTGGTCGTCGCGTTTAATATAGGTGATAAATTAGGTAACCTCCTTGCTTGCTGACACACTCTGAGATCTTAATTAAGTTTGCCATTTAATTGCCATTTCTTAGAATTCAATTATTTCCACGCTCAGAGACGGTTAATGACTTATTACTTAACTGATAGAGCAATCGTTAAGCCAAGACGAAGGTCTTCGGGCGGCTTGAAAACTTCGAGACTATTTAATGAAGAAAAGAAAATGAGAGAGTGAGTGAGATATCCGGAGGCTCAAATTCCCCTCACCTTCACAATCCTTAATTATCCCTTCCGTTTGAGTTCGGCAACGCGCCTATGATTCTTCTAGTGTTTTGGGTGTGCATGGGCGGTAGAAATGACTTTCCATTAGGTGACTCACTTGCTCGTTTGTCAGTGACAGTGTCACACATAGTCCTGCGACCACAATCGGCTAGCTTGTATCGCGAGTATTAGGAACTACTTAGGAGACTTGCGGTCCCATAACACCCAGACCCGAAACAAATATTTGTTTATCACACAAACATTTGTCTCGCTGTGGGAATCGGACGCATGGCATTTTTCAAACACAATTCCTTATTTTTGCCGTAATTCAAATATTCTATAAATAAATTGGTTAGGTTAGTTGGTTGGTTGTAGTTGATATCGGCTTGGTGATCGGTACTCGGTATTAAAATGCGTATAAAGCTAGTAGAACCGAAGTGCGATGAGTCAGAAAGGTTATCAAATAATGGTGATGACGTTATTAAACATAGCGTTCACGATAATACACGATGTTATGGTTCATTTAAACGACGCGACTTGACCGATCGGACGCAAGTCGCAACCTATTCCCTCCCTTATTAGAGAACGTAGACTTGCACCCGGTTTTTGAAAGGCTGATCAAATCAACATTCAACTTACAGAACTTTGATTTTGACAGTGCTGTTTAATAAAAATTTAAGTTTAATTGATACACCATTCGACGAAAGATTTGTCTATGAATTTTCCAGAAACTTAAAATAGCTTTTGACATACGAATTTTTCATATTAGTTTGAAAGACTGGTTGGAGTGTACCTGATATTTTTATACCCGACTGGATAGCAACCACTGTACACATGGTGAAAAACTCGCCATAGTGGCTCGCTCAGCAAGTCGCGTTCCGGGATCAGCCAGTGTATATCCAGTAATACTTCAGCCGGCATAATTCTGCCGACCGTGGAGGGGCTCAGTGTCTCTTGACGGTCGACAGTATATTTCGACTGCACTGTACTTAACATCAGGTCCAGTGTAGTTACTTTGCCGTGCCAGGATTAAAAAAACTAACAGGTGTGTCAAATGAAAAACGTTGGCCACGCTTCTAGTAACTCAATTTTGACTTGACATACGATTTGACAAATGATTAGTTATTTTTTACATTGATCAACCTTTCAGACACCGGGCATAACTTTAATAAAGTTTAAGTCAACCTAAATACCTATGTGGGTTACCGTGGCAACCAGTTATTACGAATCCAGTTACGTTTTATAATAAGGCCGATTATGTTTATGCGCCCCTACACACCGCGTTCGTAGTTCTTGTCAAAACTCCAATACGAAACTGGCACTACGATAATATTGTTTGTGACTAGAATTTAATTCTATTTTCATTTCGAAAAATTACACTAGTGCTGCTCGGAGATCGTAATTTGTACCACCCGGCATGGAGATAGGCTCGGCTATCACATCAAGCGGTGCAAACGGTGGATGCATTAGTTGCAACGCTGCCTACTCTTCAGGTATAATGGCGTGAGCTCATTTTATTAATTTCACAAAGACAGGCATTCAGAACTCCCGAAGTTCTCTCTTTTCCCCCCTCTGTTCCTATTACTATGTTACTACTCGGTATCTAGGGCAGTACTAGAGGAAAACGTGCGCATATATTCCACGCACTGTAAAGGCATGTTCGGAGGCACGCGACCGCGACAAAGGACCGTGACTATACAAATCGTATATCGTGACCGTATCTATACAAAGCGGATGTGTCGCTGACGTCATGTGTCGCGGTCTCCAAGTGAGCGACTCTTGACGTATACAAATTAAATTACTCGAAGAAATGCGTCAGTTTACATTCATCCTGATTTTTGAGTCAACCTGAAACCCATGGTTTTGCAAAACTCTTACGGTCTTATTCATAATAAGTTATCGGAGCTTTATAAGGCCATTATAGGAAGGTTTGAGGGATTTTTTTTGATCCTTGGGATGAACTACAGGGGTCACTACTAATGGGATACTGGCGACCCCTGCAATATCTCATCCCACGGCCATAAGGGAGGGTAAGGATAAAGGGAAAGGAAAGGTATATAAAGAGGGGGCAAGCCAACTCGATAGAACCGGATATACACTGGCTGACCCTGAAACGCGACCCACACAAGGTGGGTCACTATGGCAGGTTTTAACACCAGGATACGAATATCCTTCCGCGATTTGAAGGATTAAAATCTTAAAAAAAAGTGAATTTAATTTCACCAAACGACCTTAGTGCTGCCGAAGAGCATCATTACTTTATCTTAGGGACTAAATTGAGGGCTTCGTTTATCTTTATTCATGTAACAACGTATTTTATGGTCACAAGGTAATAGGCGGATTCATAAATAAAACTTGATTTGCACATAATTTTGTTTACAACATACATGTGCAACTCGTGCATCTATGATTCTACGATTTTATTTCTGTCGCATGGTCGAACTAGGAATCATAAGACGACAGTGCTATAAAAGTGGCAAAAAAAAATATTAAAAGATTACCATCGTCGAGGTCACTTGCCATGCCGACAGCGGCAGCATCGAAAGTGCAGGTGATTCGACGCATACTGATTGATTTCTACGAACAGATAGATGGACGGTTGCATTTCGCCGGTAATACTGTGAAAGTTATTACGTATAGAGAGGGATAATATGTTTTTGAACACCTCGTGACTAGAGAACACGATATTTATAACTTTCCACCTATGGTAGGTGTTTAAGCATGCGATTCTTCTTTTTCTTTCTGAATGTTGACTACACATATTGTAAAAGAATTAGTTTTGTCACAAATTGCGTGTGCTCAACACAGTTTCATCTCAAACGAATGAATGGTATAGGCCATAGGGACGCCTATGGATACCATCTATATAATTATGGATAGAACAAAAGTAATGGTGTTTATAACTGTAGAAATAACATTCATGGTGTTTGATTTTCGATAACAATTTGTACGTGTTTGAAAGGAAAAATATTATGATGTATGTAATAATCAATTTAAGCATTTACTATTAGTTAAAATTATGGCGAATTCTACTTCCAACAGCAAGTTAATAGGGTCTAAAAATAACAATCAAAATAAACATTCCACTTTCCTTGTTAATTCGTACTAACAATAAGGGTTGCAAACAAAAAACGACAGTTAGTGATAGGGAAACAATACAATTACAATAACAATAGAGATAATTAAAAGGCAAATTATGTTGAATCCATACAATGTGTAATGTAAATGAAAAGCGGTCTGCACGCGAGAAATTCATTATCGGTAGGGACGAATTTGGCACATATGGGGTTTCAAGAGAAGCGACCTGCAAGTTCGAAACAAACACGAATAAGTAGTGTGAAGTATAAATCCAACAATCTTAATGATTGTAGAGTGGAATAGTACGATAGAATCAATTGAATATTGTGTATGAAGAGACAGGAGGTGTTTTATAAAACGAAATATCATTTATAGTAGGAGATCCCACCTAACAACGACCTTCACCCATCTGTTTACCAGATGAAACATATATTTTCGGGTATAAAATGTGTTGCTGATCACATTCCAATAGGGTTGCCTAAAAGAATATGGTCAAGGATATGATTAATTAAAATTTGAAAAAAATATTTTTTTTTATAATTTCACCGATCTGTTTACCAAAAAAATGAACCTTCAATGAAAAGTGTACAATGTATACTACCTGAAAATGCTAGGTTGCCTACCTTTTTCTGGGCACTACTACCGGGTTGCCGTGTGCAAAGAGGTAACAAAAAAGTGGTAATTGCGCTCATCTGCTTTCCGCTTCAAAAGTATATTAAAATGAAGTAAATTTCATTGCGAATTCAGTAATATAGGGTTGCCTATGAAAATCTGTTCATGGATAAGGGTTGCCTGGCTTTGAAATCCGAAAATCGGAGCAAGTTAGAGATGAGTTTGTTTCGCCAGGTCTTCTCAGGAAGGGTCGCCTTTGGATCTGGTGGTAGTCTTAAAACAACAATCTGGAGATACATATGATACGTATTAATCTGCCTTATAACTAACTAGTTTTTGCTCGCGGCTCCGCCCGCGTGAACAGCATTTTGCGGGATAAAAGTAGCCTGTAACCGTCTCCAGGGTCCCATCTGTCTCTGTAGATAAATTCATCAAAATCGGTTCAGTGATTTAGGCCTGAAATCGTAACAAACAAACTCACTTTCGCATTTACTTTCATCCCTTATTAAATAAAATTTCCAAAATTCCTGAAACACGTATTTATTTGTTTTACGTCAATGACCGAAATACAAAATTTTGTTTATGTAACTTTCAAAATGACGGACTTTCATACATATTATCATCCCCTATTTAGACCCCTTCGGGGTGGAATTTTCTAAAATCCTTTCTAAGTGGGTGCCTACATAACAAAATGAATATATAGTCCGAATTTCATGCTTGTAGCCTTGATAGTTTGCGCTCGGCGATGATGAATCAGTCAGTCAGTCAGGACATGTTATTTTATAAGTATAGATGTACTATGCATGCGCACTCTCTTCCATTGTACAGATTCATAGCACGCATCTGATGAACTGCATCCTCCTCTATTGCATCACATAGTACGCGCAATGCTTCTCTCTCGTTCATGAAATGAAATGAAATCGTTTATTAATCATGTAGGCAATTGGAATAGCACTTATGACAAGTCAGAACAAAAGTAAAAGAAACTTATATATAGAAATCAGTATCAACTAATGTATACATACATACATAGCATCTTCAAAATACACACGGCAATTACACTAAATCTATTTATTATTATTGTTTTTCCATATTTTTACTATGGAATAGTCTAGAATCGTCATATATTGGGGAGGGTCGTCGATATGGACCATAGGCATTATCGAAACGGCACGTGTTTTAAAACTACCACCGGATCCAAAAAAGACCCCTCTTGAGCAGACCCGGCGAAACAAACTCAAGTGGGCTTCCTTTACCCCTGGATGCAACGCGGCGCGACCCAGCCCTGAGATGATCCAGCTAGACAAATTCAGTGGGCTTGTTTTTGGTCCGGTCTTTCAATCCAAATTATTTGCGGAAATACAAAGCCTTTTATATATATAATCTATACTTATAAAATAACATGTCCTGACTGACTGACTGATTCATCATCGCCGAGCGCAAACTATCAAGGCTACAAGCATGAAATTCGGACTATATATTCATTTTGTTATGTAGGCACCCACTAAGAAAGGATTTTAGAAAATTCCACCCCGAAGGGGTCTAAATAGGGGATGATAATATGTATGAAAGTCCGTCATTTTGAAAGTTACATAAACAAAATTTTGTATTTCGGTCATTGACGTAAAACAAATAAATACGTGTTTCAGGAATTTTGGAAATTTTATTTAATAAGGGATGAAAGTAAATGCGAAAGTGAGTTTGTTTGTTACGATTTCAGGCCTAAATCACTGAACCGATTTTGATGAATTTATCTACAGAGACAGATGGGACCCTGGAGACGGTTACAGGCTACTTTTATCCCGCAAAATGCTGTTGACGCGGGCGGAGCCGCGAGCAAAAGCTAGTTAGTTATAAGGCAGATTAATACGTATCATGTGTATCTCCAGATTGTTGTTTTAAGACTACCACCAGATCCAAAGGCGACCCTTCCTGAGAAGACCTGGCGAAACAAACTCATCTCTAACTTGCTCCGATTTTCGGATTTCAAAGCCAGGCAACCCTTATCCATGAACAGATTTTCATAGGCAACCCTATATTACTGAATTCGCAATGAAATTTCCTTCATTTTAATATACTTTTGAAGCGGAAAGCAGATGAGCGCAATTACCACTTTTTTGTTACCTCTTTGCACACGGCAACCCGGTAGTAGTGCCCAAAAAAAGGTAGGCAACCTAGCATTTTCAGGTAGTATACATTGTACACTTTTCATTGAAGGTTCATTTTTTTGGTAAACAGATCGGTGAAATTATAAAAAAAAATATTTTTTTCAAATTTTAATTAATCATATCCTTGACCATATTCTTTTAGGCAACCCTATTGGAATGTGATCAGCAACACATTTTATACCCGAAAATATATGTTTCATCCGGTAAACAGATGGGTGAAGGTCGTTGTTAGGTGGGATCTTAGACCATTAGAACAGCCTTCAAAATTGAGAGCATGCTCAAATTGGCTATTTTTTAATACACAACAAATATGATGTGATTTTGATGATTATTTTTGTGTTCGATAGGGTTTACTTTTCTTTAGTTTTTCTTGGACTTATATCATCGCGAAATAATATGATAATTTGTACTCGTCATAAATCCAGTTTAGTAATAAATATGGTAATCAGTAACATTATGGCCGATAATGTAAACAAATTCTTCTGTGATATTTATAAATTCTAGGTTTTCTGTCAATTTTGAGTATTCCGATATCTCACTCACCGTACGAAACACAGCAGCAAGCCGCTACTTTACGTCGGTTTTCTGTTACACAGTGGTAACGAGCCGGCCCATTCATGCTGTAGACAAAACTGTCTACAGCTAGGCATTACCACTCATAAATGATGTCCCCACTATAAATTCAATAGAAATACAAACACAAAACAAGTTCAATTTATTACATAATCTCGCATAAATATTAATAGAAGTATTTACATCTGACATCTATTAAATTAATTATACAGCATTTATCGCTAACAGTCGTTACTCTTGTTAGTTTGCCTTTACCCACAGTGATTTTCTCACACCATGTGATATTTTTTTTATCGGGTTTGTCGATTTACATTATGTCTTCATATAACGAAATTCGATATCCTCATTTCTTTCATTATAAATAAATTGTATGAAACAAAGTTGCTGTCTGTCTGTTTGTGCGCTTAATTCTCTTAAAGTATGCAATGGATTTAGATATCGTTTTCACTATCATCTAGAGAATTTATTCCGGAATGTTTAATGTTTATCACGCTATGTATGACCTATTGGAGCAAGGCAGTAACATTCTTGCATTGAAACTGCGAGGGAAGCGACGAGTAGTTATACAATAGATTATAAATGAACTAGTAATAACTATTAATATAAATAATACATACATCTGTATCCCTAAAGGGGTAGGCAATGGTCCAATTAGTGCATCCACGGTGCGCCGAGCTATTGTATCGTCCCATGTGATGACGAACTTTTTGCCATATCAAGAACAAGTTCTAATCCGGGCAACTCATCTGCGATTTTTTAAAACGTATCTTATGAAACTCAAGTCATGATTGTCTTAAACCCAGGACTCACGGCTTATTGGACATTTTGTGCTATATATAGATGATGTCTTGATATTTAATAAGACCTTTTGTATTTTAAAATGATGTCATTGTTAAACAGGCTAGAATCTATATTCAGGAAAGCACACATGACATGCGATTGTTCCGAACATATCAGATGAACTGATAAACTATTGATTGTGGATTGCAAATCTAATGTTCTAATGATGTTCGTGTTGTTAAAGACATTTTCCTTCAAACACGACAGGAAGGCGTGATGAATGGCTACAGGTAAAATCCTGTACGTGACAGTGCTGAGTTGTATACATGATGTTTATGACGAATTGGATTTTTGGCAAAGATTTTATTTGCGAATACGTTGTGGTCGCTGTTTTGTTACTTGTTCTTTAGCTTTAGTTAAGGTTTTTTCTACAGCATCAATGAGCCGGCTCGACCGGGTCGTGCTACGGCCTCTCGCATATTTGGGACCTACCACATAGCACTTAGTTCTACATTACCATAACATGATCTGTTTTTATAACTTTATTCGGAATATGCTTAGTTATCTGCAACGTCATTTATCATTGTATTAGCATCCGTTTTATTAATAGTCATTTCATTCATCATTTAAAAGAGCTACAAGTTTTCAACAACTGCCTCTTGACAACTAGATGGTAGGTCCCTCGTATGCGTCCGTCTGGGTTGGTACCATCGCTTTTATTTCTGGCGCCAAGCAACAGTGTGTAAACACTGTTGTGTTTTGGTTTAGAGGACATTGAAGCCAGTGTAATTACTGGGCATTGCGAGACTTAACATCTTATGTCTCGGGGTGACGAGCGCAGTTCAATGCGATGCTTTGAACTAAAGTCCTTTGTGGTTTTGCTTCTGTTTATGGACAGGCGTGGCGCTTATCATCAGGCTAGCGCATTGTTCGCCTCGTCTTTCAATTTAAAAAAAAACTAGGTAGCCGCTTCACAAAAACTTCCCCATCGTATATCCAACCGAGTTTGTAATACAAATATACAAACTTTGTATTGCGTAACACGTAATGTAACAGTCGGTGGTGCCGCGCCGCTCCGTGCATCACCGTCGACATCGGCCTTCGAGCCGGTTAAAAAAACAATAACGCTCGCACTAAGGCTAAAAGCAATAAATCTCCAACGCACAATGTTGCCAATTATATTAGCATTCAACGAGGATCATGTTTTCGATTGATTTTGAACGTTTCTTCCACAAACGTTGGTGGAATGACAATTAGTGCACAACTCGAATGTATCCAATGGCAAATGTATAAGGAAATTGTTGTTGGTTGCAGTGGTTTGTTGGGTTTTATAGGGTCCTATGTTGAATATTATAAAATATTATATATGCAACTAAAAATAATGCGAAAAAGAAACACTTTTGTTAAAACACTATAAAAATCGGTTCAAAAACTAGCTTGCGATTGTGATTTTAAATATTGGCATGAACAAAGGTGGGCGCGTAGTGGGGACTTCTGATTATTTCGCTCGTACGCATGCACCGTAATGGCCATTTTACACAGTGACGTCAAAGTTTGCGTCATCTGATATTTGACAAATGCTCCCTCTATCAGATTTGAATGATTTCCTATATATTTTTTTCTGGACGGATTAGTCTGCAATAGGTTTTGGGTAACGTAACTTATTGATTTAAATAATAGAAAAATCAAAGTCAACAACCCTATTATAATTATGTGAGTAGAGAGTGATGGGTTTGATCCTCAGGGCGAGCAATAATTTGTGCTTTTCGATTCTCAAAACTCACGTAGAGTTGCTCGGAGTTGTAATTTTTACCAGATATAGCGCCAATCTCTGCTTCTATCACATCTTGGGATGGATATGTTCTCGGCGAATTGTGTGTGCACTCGTTGTTACACACCAGTTATTAGTATGTTGTAGTAGTAGTATGTAGTCGTATTATGTTATGTTACATCAATTGTGCCTTTATTGTCTTACTATCGGATATTCTTAGTCTTTCCTGCTTAACCCTTACCTCTAAGAGTAAATATATCTCCCAGACATAACATTCAGACCCGAAACAAATATCTGTGGATCACTTTAGAAATCGAACCCATGTTTCACAACAGTAGGATCTACCGTTGCCTAATCTACTGTCGATTATTCGTCAACTTCAATCTGTCGAAAAACCGCAGCGGGAAATATAAATCATTTATCACGACTCTGCGGTGTGAGTTCGTGAGTCGTTGTTATTGATGATTGTTTGTTTTTTCTGGCACGACAAATTTGTTACACAGCTCTTGATGGTAAGTGGTACACAAGGTGGTAGGTCCCACATTGTACATTATTGTGTGTTTATATTCATATACTGTAAAATAATAGAACTGAGTGTTGATGATAAAACAAGGTAGTAGGTCCCTCGTATGCGACAGGCCGTCTGGGTTGGTACCACCACGCCGTCTATTTCTGCCGCCAAGGAGTAGTGTGTAAGCACAGTTGTTTCGGTTTGAAGGACATTGAATCCAGTGAAATTACAAGGAAGTATGAGACAACATCTTATGTCTCAGGGTGACGAGCGCAGTTCAGTGCAATGCAGTGCTTTGTAATTCCACGTTCTGTGTGGTGTTGCTTCTGTTTATGGGCAGGCGCTTACCATCAGGCGAGCGCGTTGCTCGTTTTGTCATTCTAAATTAAACTAAAAAAAACTTCACGCCTCTTTGTCGATAACCCCGTAAATATGATTCGGATATTTAAATTGTTTGTGTTAAACAATACAACCCCTTGTTAGAATTGAAGATGTAATCAATTGGCAAACATATTCGTATCCGCTTCGTGACCAAAATTTGAATAAAACAAACGCCCTTCGTGTTCAAACTTACCAACACCTTACCTTTCACGACCCGTAGCTTATAAGATATTGCATTTTACATATATATGTAGCTTCGTATGAAACCGTACATTATATACAATACAATGTGTATGAAACACCTTTTTTTACCTTTCTGTTAGCATTACTCTTCTTATTAAAGTTATGACAGTCTTCGTGGCGCATAGCCGGCGGCCGAGTAGCCGGCCACCAAGCAAGAGCCCGTGGGTTCGATTCCCACAACGAGACAAATGTTTGTATGATCCATAAATATTTGTTTCGTGTCTGGGTGTTGTGGGACCGCAAGTCCCTCGTATTTCCGGATACCCACGTTACAGGTTTAACCTAGTGTGGGGTCAGGACTATGTGTGATTGTTGGGAGTATATATTATTTATAAATAAAGCTAGTGTATCCAATACATGTGCCGAAACCCTGGACCTAGTCTTGGACATAAGTACTTTAATTATGCGCACCCCACGTTACTGCTGTTAAGCCCCGTTTTACACGGAGCGGCTCATGACTGTTTTTAGTTTTCCTCTCGTTTATGTAGTACGAGAAACTAATTCCATTTAAATGGGGCTTTAAACGTCAACTGAACACGAACGAATGAAGAATGCGATTTCGTGCCGTAAAGTATTGAAAACACTTCTCAAAATTGGTTCAAGGGAGTTTCTCATCCGTCATCAGTAAATTGCTCTTGTGACGCGTGACGTGTCCCATCAACTATAAAAAATGTGGCTTTTATACAGATTGTGAAGTACTTGCCACGTCTATTTAGATCTATATCTACATTATATGTTCATGAACTAGTTCGTTTTATCCGTTTCTATGTCCAAAATAAATATAGAACGTCCATAACACCCTGACAGTATTTAACGACCTTTATCCTCAAATATAAATTACCAAATTCTTTGACCATGTTTACAAATGCGATATGACTCCTCAACAATTTTGTTTTCATAAATAACACGTTTACCAGGATAGACCGTCAGAACGCCACGCCCCCGTCACGTCTGTCTGACGTCAGCTTAGATATCCAACACTATCGGATTATAATGTATTATTAAAATACCACGTTGGAAGCACGCTGTAGATAGTGGTTCTTTTGGAATTTCTACGGTGTCGCGACAGGGTGTTTCGTTGACGGTCACGAATGTGGGAATTTTCATTGTTTACATTCACACGAGTTGATATCCAAATTAATCTTCAAGCAATTTTCATTGGGAAGGCAAAGGGGTCTAACCCATACAGCCTTGTTATATGTGATATGTATTTCAAGAACGATGAAACACAGGTGTGATCGATTTCAAGGTCTTGCTGGAATTTTGGTGTTAATGTTTTTCAGTACGATACTTTTCAGATGACTTTCTTTAAGCGAACCGAACATACGAAGCTGATCAATACACTTTGTCAAAAGTCACCTAATTTCACTTATTTCAATGCTTCCATACCCTGTTCGTCACCGTCAATTTTTATTGCACAAATCCACACCACTTTTATACAACAAACATAACTTTAAACTTGTTTATGAAATAATTGAAATAAGAGATTAACCGCACTGTCTGAATTCCCGCCAAAACTTCTCAAGTATCAATAACAAAAGTAGACGCATTATTTCCAATATCAAACTATGAACAATTTGTTATGTTACGTAATTTGTTTATGGTGCAAAACAAGAATCTTAAGATAAGCGTACATTGGTTTGCGCATCGTAGCTTATGCCCGTATTCACAAACAATACATAAGTAAGCTATTTACCAAGTGTCGAATTATGTGTATTGGTCTGTTTTTATTTAGCGCCAAAAAGTAACCAATGACGTTTAAAGATATTGTCACTATGCGTTCGCGCTCACTATGAGGCCTCAGTAACGTTTATTAAGGCCCTTCCGTGAGCAAATGACCTTGATTGACTCGCGCCATACAGACTCGTGTACTTAGCGTGTGAGTTTTCGTGCAGAATTTGTACGTATTTAGCGAATAATTGATTTAAAAATCAGGTTTTGGTCTTTTCGAAAATTTAAAACGGACAAAATATTCGTTATTAAATTGCCTATCTAGTGATGTTAATCTCATATGAAAACAATTTGTACTTTATAAGGAGACGCACGGAATCTTTGCATTTTTCTCATTTTTTTAGTTCATTTTGAACGCCAATTTTAAAAAGTATATCAACATTAACATGAATTTGAATCGAACAAAGTAAAGCTGACAGATTGTAGAAATATATTGTATATTTTTTTAATCGATATTTATTTTAAGTAATGACTAGATAGCCTCTAAAAATCTCGATCGCGCGGCGTTTTGCTGGGGGTATGGCCTTAATACGGGGGTTAAAATCGCAAGTGCAGCAGTATGCACGGTCAAAGATCTGCTAGGAAATCGTTTCATATACGTCTAGCTAGTTACAAACTCCGTCCAGTCGCTACTATTGTAACGGTTCATTAACTATGTGATTGGATTATTTGTGTTTCTTCGAAGGGGCTTCTCGGCCATATATTATTTTTATTCGTTTGTAATCAAACAATAACAGACTTTCGTTTTCTTGAACATTATCAGTAGGTTTAGTTCGAGTTATATATATGTTTCACAGTTTTCGAATTTGTATAAAATTACTATTAACGAAGTGTCAGACTAGTAAATCATACTGCAAAAGGGAAAAATCGCCCGAAAACTAATTTCGCATTCGACTAATATGATATAAAATTAATTATACTATGAATTTTAATATAACATAGTTCCCAGTAGTCGCTACTGCTACTTCATGTATGGAGAGTAAACTGTAATTGTCAGAGTTTTAGAAAACTATCAAAACTTTTACCAGGCATACAGAAAATTGAGGTATATTAGGATATTTATTACAAACTTTACATATCCGGAGTAATTAGAATGGATGGCAGTTATATTCGGGGCGCATATAATATTAATAATTGGAATTAAATTAACTGCGTCACAATGCACTTCTTCAAGTCATTGTGTGCCAGACTTTATGGACTATTGGAAGATACGCAAATTGATATTTCGATATGGTCTCCTTGACATGTAACAAGATACTTTCAAACAGTTTCAAGTGTATTGAATCTATTGACAAATAGTTTGTTTACATAGTTTGTAGGAGATGAAAATGGCCCTTGACCTCTTAGGCCCGGTTTTGGAAGCAAGATGCACCTTGAAAAATATACGAAACTAGCTTTTGTTCGCGGCTCCGCCCGCGTGAACGTTTAAATTGACAAAGTTTCATACAAACTTTCATCCCCTATTTTATCCCCTTGGGAGTAGAATTTATCAAAATCCTTTCTTAGCGGATGCCTACGTCATAACATCTAACTGCATGCCAAATTTCAGTCCGATCCCTCCAGTGGTTTGGGCTGTCCGTTGATAGATCACTATGTCAGTCAGTCACCTTTGAGTTTTATATATTTAGATGATTAATACAAATCTAAATTTCATATAATTTTCGTTCTTATTGTTTTCCTTTTGTGTGGTAATGTCACGGGCAACGGCACAGATTTCAAAAAGATGTCTGGAATATATTATTCTTGATTTTTCAGTGTTATATTTTGAAGTCGATTTTGAAGTATTGTTTTAACCTATTTGATTTTTCATTGTTTAGTGTTGGTTACGGCTATGGCGTTTATATTTCTACACAACACAATCAGGACGAGTGTTCTGTTAACCGTTGAGAAGTTACACATATTTTAAATATATCAGCAGAGATCAAATTTCTCGTCCGGTCATGGTGATAATAGGCGAGATTATTTCCGTCCCATGGGCGCTGGTAACACGTGTGTTTTTCGAATAGAATGTTGATTAATGAGGTCCTTAACCCTAGTTAACATTTTTTGCTATCAGCCGGTTGTGCGTAATAATTTTCCTTATAACTTTATTGTATTGATCCTTTACAGTTAGAAATCTGTGTGCCCGCGCGTCGACGCTCCGCGCAGGTCTGTTACCGCTACGATATTAGCATTTTAGGTGAAGGCAAACAGGCCGAGGTAGCAGACCCAATGCACTAGCACCTTTAAATAAATGTTCATAAGGCTCACATTTGCATGTATGGATATATCGGAAAGAAAGTGTTGGGGTTATCGAAACAATGTCTGTACTTATTGTGATTTGTACTTAACATAATATTATTTAGAAACCGATACAAATTGGATAATGTGAGGCCGTGGGTTCGATTCCCGCACCGAGCAAATATTTGTCTGATCCACAAATATTTGTCTTGGGGTCTGGGTGTTGTGAGAGTGAAAGTCTCTCGTAGTTCCTGATACCCACGACACAAGACTCCTATCTTACTGTGGGGTCAAGACTATGTGTGTGACTGTTGGGTGTTATTTATTTATTTAATGTTGGAGTTTATCCTCATTATACGAACAGGTTATATATGATTTTTTTTATCCGGCCACGGTCAAGTGACTGCACTACATCTATAAGCGCAGGGCAGTCCAAAACAACCAGTGACTACCAAAAAAAATGTTTTTATCGGTGGTCACCAGAATCATGCCGGCCTATATAAATTCTTTTTCACATCTTCTATAACTGTCAATGCATGTACTCATTATCTGCAATGTTGTTTTTTTAAGCGTGATATGGAGCTATTAACTAAGCTGTTAATGATGGCAATTGTCAATAAGTTCGCATGCTATAATCAATTTGCTGAGCTTGTGGTAAAAACTATGGCCCAAGGATACACGCCGTGTTTTTTTTATTTGATTTAATGACGAGACGACCAACGCGCTCGCCTGATGGTAAGCGCTACGCCTGCCCATAAACAGAAGCAACACCATACAGAACTTTGAATTACAAAGCACTGCATGGCACTGAACTGCGCTCGTCAACCCGAGACATAATATGTTAAATCTCACAATGGCCCAGTAATTTCACTGGTTTCAATGTCCTTCAAACCGAAACACAACAGTGATTAAACACTACCCAACCAACACAGACGGCCTCTCGCATACCAGGGACTTACCACCTTGTAACTTACATACTATTACTAAGTAACAT
Organism: Amorpha juglandis; assembly: GCA_949126905.1. Lineage (NCBI taxonomy): Eukaryota > Metazoa > Arthropoda > Insecta > Lepidoptera > Sphingidae > Amorpha > Amorpha juglandis. Next base: position 14,853,026 of record OX421379.1, on the reverse strand, counting down.
AGAAGAATCTGTAACGAGTGTAGCTTTATCGATGCACTGTGGGTGGTCATGAACAGTGATGAACTCCATCTTGTGATTGACTTTCTCGTTAAAATTAAATGAAATTAAATAGTTTATTTATCATGTAGGCAATTAAAATAGCAATTATGATAAGTCAGTACAAAAATAGAAGCAACTTATGTATAGAAAACAATATCACCTAATGTATAGATAGCATTATCAAAATACACTCGGCAATTACACTAAATCAATTTTTCAATATTTTTACTTATATTGATAATAATTTATTAAATACGCACTCACGCCTGTAATCCCCGGAGGGGTAGGTGTAGTACCAGTACCAGGACACCCACATTTCGCCGAGCGTGTCTCCGTCCCATGATGAGATAGAGGGCGAGCTTATCGCTATATCGGGCACAATTCTAGACTCCGGGCTGATACTGAGCATTTGATGATAGAAAAACCCATTATCACTTTACCCGACCCGGGGATCGAACCCGAGACCTTTATTATTAATGTAGAAAAAGAAATAATATTTTAGAGAAATTTATTGTTAATGTAAGTTTCTTGTGATATTTCGTATTTATGATCATAGTCGAAAGTATTTCCACGGGTGTAAGTGGGCCACGAACATCTTAGGCCCAAAGCCAACCTCGCCCCCGCGTGGTTCAGTCTGCTGATTAATGGACGAGACAATGGCGAAACTTGGTTCACGGTTCGGGTTGTCGTGGTCAGACGGCAGGTCGCCCCCACATAATACTAAATCCACTGTCAAACCGTGGCGGAAAGGCGGACAGTAGCATTAAGCCGGGATAAGGCCAGGCAGACACAAAGAAAGTAATTTTTTTATAGCATAGACCTGCTACTGAGCAAGTGGGTCACCTGATGGTAAATGATTTCCACCGCCCATGTACGCCCACAATATTAGAAGAATCATAGGCGCGTTGCCGACCTTAAAGGGAACGGGATAATTGAGGAATTGGCTACAGGACAGATTTGGGCCTGCGGATATCTCACTCACCGTACGAAACGCAGCAGCACGCCGTTACTTTACGCCGGTTTTCTGCGAGACAGTGGTAACGACCCGATCAAGCCGGCCCATTCAGTGTAAATATTTCCCATGTTGTCATAATGTTAGTAGTATTCTTTAAGAATAAAAAATCAATATAGTTTTTTGTACACATATAAATATTATTACACACTATACATATACTATAGTGTGTGCATTGTACGTGTGAATTGATTTATTAATAGCTATTGACATTGAGATAGGTTCTAATTAATGGTGTTGTGGTTATATACCGGATAATTGAGAATACTCATTACCATTCATCATAATTAATAGTTATGGTGTGTTCGACCCGACTACGGAAGTACATACTTCAAAATACTACCAACAAAAGCTCGCAGCTCCGGCCGTACGAATGTCTTTTTTGACAGCCTCCGTGGCGCAGCGGGCAAGTAGCCGGCTGTGAACCGAGAGACTGCGGGTTCGATCCCCGCACCGAGACAAACATTTGTGTGATTCACAAATAAAAGTAGAAAAGGAAAGAATTGCTCGAAAACTTTTTTTTTTTTTTTTTATAACATAGGCCGGCAAACGAGCATGTGGGTCACCTGATGGTAAGTGATCTCCACCGCCCATGTACGCCCACAACCAGAAGAATCATGGGCGCGTTGCCGACCTTAAAGGAAAGGGATAATTAGGGATTGGGAAGGGGAGGGGATTTGGGCTTCCGGATATCTCACTCACCGTACGAAACGCAGCAGCAAGCCACTACTTTACGTCGGTTTTCTGTGAGACAGTGGTAATGACCCGGTCGAGCCAGCCCATTCATGCTGTAGACAAAATAGTCTACAGCGTGGCTCTACCACTCAAACACTAATATCGCATTCGACTAATATGATTTAAAATAATCATACTATCAATTTTAATTCACCATACTTCCCGCTAGTGGCTACTGCTACTAGATGTATGAAGAGTAAACGAAAACTGTCATTGTTTTAGAAAACTACCAAAACTAGTACTGCAGAACTATATATAAAAAGTATGCGCAATGTTGTGAACCAATCTGTGGCTTAGACTGGTTAAAAAAAGATCTGAAACCCGTAACTACAAAGGCTGAACAAGCTAACAGAACACGATGCATCATCGCATGATTCACACACCAGTTTAAAGTCCCGAGCGGCGAGCGCAGCAATACTAACGGTGTATTTAGGCAAGCACTAAATTAATCGGCCCACGAGTGCACCGAGGTTCATCCGTGGAAAGTTTTCTGTTTTATAACTACGTAAGCATATACGATGCTGCGGCTATATACTTTCACTTAAAAGAAACCATTTATGCAACTGATTGAGGCGACGAGCAGGTCGCTCGCCTGTGTCTAAGCGCAACACTCAAGGCCAGCTTTATGTTTGTGAATTTCTGAATTATGAATGTGATGTACTTAGTGGGTTTGCATAGCATTTCATTGTACAGTGAAACCTGGATAAGTGGGCTCTGAATATGTGAGAAACCTCTGTTATTGATAATTACAATGATGTTCCAACACTTTTGCATAACCTTGGGCCTCTGGATATCTCACTTACCGTACGAAACGCAGCAGCAAACCGCTACTTTACGTCGGTTTTCTGTGAGACAGTGGTGACGATCCGGTCGAGCCGGCCCATTCGTGCTGTGGACAAAACTATCTACGAGTACAGCGTGGCTCTACCACTTAAAAAACCTAACCGATAACAAAGCTTTAGGTGTATTCTTTGGTTTCATAAACAGCAAAGCTTTTTCTCGAAACAAACACACACCTTTTTTTTATATTTTTTTTTACACCCAACAGTCACACACATAGTCCTGACCCCACAGTAAGATACGAGTCTTGTGTCGTGGGCATCAGGAACTTTTTTTTTTTTTTTTTTTTTTTTTTTTTTTTTTTTTTTTTGGCGTAGTACTGTTAGCCTGACGCGAGTCGGCTTTCTACAGCTTCACCGGACTTTCGGGCGAACGCTTTAGGCGCTCTCAACCCTTACATTTAAGCGACCTCGCTGAGGGCACCCCCTGTGGGGTACGGACCTCGGCTCAGGGCGGTCACTGGGGGAGGGCAGAGACATCTGCGATTATCATTTTTGGGGAGGTTTAAAACTACTGGTTGTTATCATCATCGGCTCGCGGGCCGGTACTAGGGTCAGGGGGGTTGCGGGGAACGCGGCGCGGTCCTCGGCGGCGAGGACGGTAAGTCGGTCTTGTGGAGTGTGCTTTAATGTATTCCTCTCTCCTTCGGATGGCCAGAGTGGTCGCATCGTCGGGATCGGAGAGGACGCTACGCGGTCGTCTCCATTTCGCGCGGTCGAATGGAGTGTAGATTGACGCTTGGCGGATAAGCGTATTCGGATGGTGAGCGGCGCGGTCGAAATAGCGTTTGCTGTTCATTTTCATGAACTGCCGGAGAGTCGGCATGCCCGTGTCCACGTGGATGTTGAGATTCCTCACATACCACGGGACCCCAGTAATCTTACGCAGAAAGCGATTCTGCAAGGCTTGCAAACGTCTATAACGACATTCGGGTACGTGGGCAAACGCGGGCGACGCGTACGTCATGATCGGCCTAATGCAGGTCGTGTAAATCCTAATCTTGTTGCGGGTCGAGAGTTTGCTTTTTGGGTTTAGAAGCCAGTAAAGCTGGCTCATCGCGAATGCGGCTCGCGCGCGTACCGCTTTTAAGTGTGGCCCGAAGGTAAGCCTCTGGTCTAGGGTCACTCCTAGATATTTGACCGTTTTAGTCCAGGGAATGCACATGTTGAACATGTTGACATTCGGCACTGGATCTTTGAAACGGGCTGGGTATCTATCGAAAAGGGATCAGGCATCAGGAACTACGAGAGACTTCCGGTCTCACAGCACCCAGACCCCGAGACAAATATTTGTGAATCACACAATTAATGTTTGTCTTGGTGCGGGGATCGAACCCGCGGCCTCTCGCTTCACAGCCGACTACTCGCCCGCTGCGCCACGGAGACTGTCAACCTTTACACCAGCCATGTACATCTCTGCATCACCCTAAGGTTGACTGGGTGATAATGCTTATAGCATTAAGTCCGCCTTTAAACTCCATGTATCATCATCATCATTATAATCAGCCATAAGACGTCCACTGCTGAACATAGGCCTCCCCCAAAGATTTCCAGACCGACCTGTAGGAAGCGGCCTGCATCCAGCGATTTCCTGCGACCTTTATCAGGTCGTCTGTCCACCTTGTAGGCGGACGTCCAACGCTGCGCTTGCCAGTACGTGGCCTCCATTCCAGAACCTATACTATAACTATTCTATACCTATACTCCATGTATATGAAGTGTTGAATAAAATAAATAACCCTCCGTTGGCGCGGTCGGATTACCGTTCCGAGCTGGTTGTACCGTATCAACCAATCATAACGTCTACACGCGACGCGTACACCTTTCGCTTTTCAAGGTGAATTTCTCTAGCAGACATAAATTAAGGTGAAGTTGTTTTTGTTAATTTAATTCCATGGGACCGTTTGTTCGACTGCCTATCAAAGCAATAAAAAAAAGAGGTAGCTCTACCACTCAATAAAATTCCCGGATTTCTAGGTCACATCAGGCACATATGAAAAACCCCCTATTATCCGACTTGATATCATATAAATGATTTTATAAAACAAGGGATAGTGGTAACAATAACAATGAAAATATTGTGACGTCATACACACGAACAATAATATTTATATGTACTTATGATAAGAGGTATGTATGTACATAGAGTTAAGATAATCTATTTTAATATAAATGAACTGCGGTTTGTTGGTAAAAGCATCACTTGAGAACGGTTGGATCTATTTGGCTGTTTTTTTTTATTGTTTGTAATAATGAAATAATAATAATAATGAGAGTGAACACGTCATTCTCAAAAAGATTTGCTTCTTATCTGCACTCTCTTATATATAATAAAGTCAACAATCAATGTCTTGTATTTAATTCCACGATGAAGGAGGTTAAATCAAAGGTAGAAATATGGTTAGGTAAACTTAACTATTTTGATATTGAAAATATCTTGAGAGGGATCAGTTAAAATGCATTCATACTCACACTTACACATACATGCAACTCACGGACGCACTCAAACACACACACACACACACACACACACACACACATACACACACACACACACACACACACACACATACACACACACACACATACACACACACACACACACACACACACACACACAGTTATTATTCAAATATTTGATTTAATTTAATGTACCTTTATCATACGGTTAATCGCACCTCAACAAAACTTAAATTGTAATCTTGGTGAGTGATTGCCCACGATACAAGCCTAGCTTAGTGTGGGGATCACGGTAAATAACGTAGTATAAAACCTCTGACAATGTTTATATAAGTAAATCATACAATAGTACTGTAAAGTGTCAATCAACTGTAAACATTGTATCAATAAATAAATTAAATTAATTATTATGTGAATAAGGTATTAAAGGAAGGAAAAATGGAAATTATACCGGAAAAATCGGAAAATTCAGGGGAATTCTCTGGGATCGATGACCGAACAATGGATGTGCGTAATTATGTTTTTTGTTCGTTATGGTTCTTTAAAAGATTCAAGAAAAATCCAGAAAATCACAATTCTACTGAAAATAAAACCACCGAATCAATTTTGTCACTGTGACCGTCTTCGTTGTCCCTGCCTACCCCTATGGAAACAGGTGTGAATCTATGTATGTAACCGATTAGGAACTTTGAATAACTTTGGTGTCATATTCATACCATATAATAATATTTGTGTTGTCGAGATGATGGTTCATGGCTATAAAACATCATGCTATGACACACGAGAGCTGAGCAGTACCATGCAAGGGGATGAAACCGCGAGTGACAGCTATTACTATAACATAAGATATCCAAACAAGTGATTAATGCTTCCTTTTGGATATGATTAGTGAATAAATTTGTTTTTGCAATCTGTAATCGGTCCGGTACGTACCAAACGGTTTGAGTATTCGGGTTATCGCAGTTATCAGTATGTCACGACCTCCGAATATGAACGTAACGAGTGATTATTGATGTCATAACTCGCAGCGACCGATATCTGAACGTAGAATGAATGAAGTGAATGATTGAAGATAAAAAGGCCTGCTTTGAGGTTCGCAACGCGCGAACACAGCGGTATTTAACGTTCGCTTTGTATGCTATAGGGTAGTTTTCTATGTTGAATATTCTACATTATTTTATATGCAACAGAGAGTAATACGAAAAAGAAATCATTTTGTTAAAACACAATCAAAATCGGTTCAAAAATGAGCCCGTAATTATGATATTAAAATTAGTATGGGCAAATTAGGGCGCGTATTGGGACATCTCACTATCTCGCACGAACGCGTGTGATAGCCATTTGCCACGGTGACGTCAAAGTTTGAAATTTGAATGCAGTTCAATAAATCTTTTTGAGTTTGATGCTAATGAATTTATCTTTATTCAAACTTTTAATTCAAAATACAGTTCCGTTAGAATTAAACTGTAAATTAATTATACACTAAGTTGAACATCACATTTTACTCTGATTAAATATAATAATTTTCCGTTTTGGAATAATTTTCGTTTTAGCAGCACAATTAAACAGTAAATAAAGTGAATTAAAACAATAGTGTAACCATTTTATCAATTTCCGGCATGCACGCTTTGAATAATTCGGCCTTCGTTCATCGTTGAGATGTTTCGATTGTGTTGCGTGTGCGCCGGGCCGACATCTATACAAATAAATAAAATTGGAGTGTCTGTTTGTAATATTAAAATAACCGATTTTTACTAAGTGCATTTGGATGTATACACGGTACATACAATTGATTTGATTTGATTTCTTCTTCAATGGCTCGTCTCGTCATTCAATCAAATAATTAAAAAAAACATGACTGCGCTCATTGCCATCATGCCTTGTAATTTCACTTTCAATGTCCTTCAAACGGTAACATAACAGTACTAACACACCACTGCTTGTCCGCACAAATAGATGTAGATGGTATAAATGCGAAATTGTGCATACACGATATCTACCCTCATCTTCTAGTGTATAATAGAAAAATAAAACTACAGGGTCGACAGGGTTGTTACCATTGTCTCGCGGAAAATCTATGTGAAATGGCAGCGTTTGGCGAGTGTCATATCCGCAGGCCGAAATCTCCGTCCCCTAATTCCCTTAATTTCATTTTAATTCAGCAACACGCCCATGCTTCTTAAGGTATTATGGATATTCATATCCGTCCGGATAGCGAACACCGTACACATAGTTTTAAGACCTGTCATAGTGAACCATCTTGTGTGGATCGCGTTCTAGGATCAGCCAGTGTATATCCGGTTCTTCCGACGGGCTTGCACCCTTTTCTTTTCCATTCCCAAATCCCTTAACCCTGGGATGAGATGGCAGGCAGACGGCAGGGGTCGCCAGTATCCCCGTAGCAGGGACCCTTGTAGTTCAACTTAAAGAGTTACACATATATAGATACATAATATATATTTTTTATATCGCTTTATTCTTATGCATGCCGTGGTCGCCTATAATTGTGACAACATTTAAATAATGTGTAATGTATGATTAGTAATATTGTCACTATGTTTATTTATTTATTTATTTATTAAACTTTGTACACAAGGTATACAGGCGGACTTTAATGCCTTAGGCATTTTTTCCTAGTCGACCTTAGGGTGGTGGAGATCATAACTGAGGCAGGTGCATATAGATGTTATGTTGGTGATCCTTACATAAATAAAATAAAATAAAAATAAATATAAGTTCTGTATACCCCTTAACGAATGTAATGGTGCGGGCCGCGGAAATTTTCACTTTCGCCCGCTTACGTAAACCGACCTTTTATCGAGGTGGATGTCGACCGCTTCCACTGGCTTCTGTCTGGTCCCAAACTGTATTTCGAGTTGTATGCGACTCGTCACTCGACTGATATCTTTTTTATAGTATAGGCCAGCAAACGAGCAAATGGTTCACCTGGCGGTAAGTGAACGTCCATGTAATAGCAGAAGAATCATGGTCGCGGTGCTGATCTTAAAGGAAAGGGATAATTAGGGATTGGGAAGAGGAGAGTGAGCTGTTTATTTGTCAAAAGCGCTATTTCAATTTCAGACAGTACTTACAAGACAGTATTATTATTTTGTAGAAACGTATTTTGTTTAATAACTAGTGACCTCAAAAATATGTTGTTACAAGAATCAAGATAAGCCAAGAAACCTTCAATTTTGTCCTTATAGTTAAGTAATAACGCTTTAAGCTTTTGATGAAATTAACGTCATATCATGTTCAAAAAATGAATTGATAACAATCAAGAGCTAGGTCAGTACAGCGGGGGTAACTCCAGCGGTATGCCACTCAAATATCCCTGTCGAATGCCTTTTGTTCAAAGAAATTGAAAAAGCATGGCATGTATGATAAACAAATATCCAATATTTCACGTTTATAATATTACTCATCGTAGGATACTGGAATTGACGTCTCTGGCGCGGCATCAGATATGAGGGCTTTTCAACTTCTTTCTATTTTTATGGATTATTAGCTATTGGCCGAGGTAAAAGTAGCCTATTTCTTAATCCAGGTCATGTTCAACCTGTGTGCCAAATTTCATCTAAAACCATTCAGAAACACACAAACATCCAAACTGTCACATTCATAATAGTAGTAAGTTTTCCTTCATTTCAATATTACCACAATCTATATTGCATATTAAATTTATAATTCACTAGCTTTAGCTCGCGGCTCCGCCCGCGTGAACGTTTAAAATTGACAAAGTTTCATACAAACTTTCATCCCCTATTTTATCCCCTTGGGGGTAGAATTTATCAAAATCCTTTCTTAGCGGATGCCTCCGTCATAACCATCTACCTGTATGCCAAATTTCAGCCCGATCCCTCCAGTGGTTTGAGCTGTGCGTTGATAGATCACTATGTCAGTCAGTCAGTCACCTTTGAGTTTTATATATATACTAGATGACCCGGTGAACTTCGTATCACCTACATATATTTGTGTAAAATGTGGTCAAAACTTAATACAAATGTTTTATTTACATTAAATGCAATTAAGTGAGGTACTGCACCATTGCAGGTGAGGTAGCCCGTCGCACATTTAAGCCCTGTCCCTGTCCCTGTCCCTGTCCCTGTCCCTGTCCCTGTCCCTGTCCCTGTCCCTGTCCCTGTCCCTGTCCCTGTCCCTGTCCCTGTCCCTGTCCCTGTCCCTGTCCCTGTCCCTGTCCCTGTCCCTGTCCCTGTCCCTGTCCCTGTCCCTGTCCCTGTCCCTGTCCCTGTCCCTGTCCCTGTCCCTGTCCCTGTCCCTGTCCCTGTCCCTGTCCCTGTCCCTGTCCCTGTCCCTGTCCCTGTCCCTGTCCCTGTCCCTGTCCCTGTCCCTGTCCCTGTCCTGTCCTGTCCCGTCCCTGTCCTGTCCTGTCCCGTCCCTGTCCCGTCCCTGTCCCGGCCTGTCCCGTCCTGTCCAAATCGGTACAGCCAGTCTCGAGTTTTGGCGAGACACACGCACAGAGCGATTCAATGTAAAACATTCCAAAATCAACAACTACTAATAAATTAAAAATTAATTAAAAAAACATTGTCCAGCGGACAAAATTGTGAATCTAAACCATTCTCAGATCCCCTTGAACACACACAAAAAATTTCATCAAAATCGGTCCAGTCGTATAAGAGAAGTTCAGTGACATACACACTCACAGAAGAATTATATATATTAAGATAGATTATATATCATGCTATATATTTACGCCTTTAAAACTGTTAACATAAATATGTTTCCCTATAAATTCAGTTAATAAACATTCATATTCGCTAAGAAGCATTGTTTCGCACGGGTGGATAAACGAACTCCTTGCTGAAGGACTGTTAGTGTAAAAAATTACCACCTATTTTCCTTAACGTTGTTTATAACTTTGTTATTTTTGTTTCCAGGTAAGCGTGTGGTGCTTGTGGGAACTTGTATTTCTTGTAACAAAATCGTAAGTAACTCACAGTAAGTTCTGATTATTCAAGTTTACATATCTGCTAGCTGTCCATTACGGTTTCAGCTGCATGTTACTGCCCTGCTCCGGGTCATAGCGTGATATACATATGCACATTCCTCATGAATCACCCTATCTATTGGTGAAAACTGCATTAAAATCCGTTGTATAGTTTAAAGGATCTAAGCAAACAGACAGCGGAAGTGACTTCATTTATATTATGTAAAGATGATATCGAATGGTTAGTGGCTAACTTAGTGTTCATGTTTTTAAGCCGCACGAAAGTGTTTTTCAGTTTCTCATTTTAACTCGTCAGATACAGTCTTGACGAATGTGTGGCGCGAGCTTAAGAATGTTTGCACAAGGGTACCGTTTTGTAACAGCTGTATTAACGGGTTGCATTAGAGCAATAAAGAGGTTACTCTCTGCCCACGCCCGCGCCGCTTCACGCTGTACTGGGTTCGATAAACTTACCACATGTTGTCTGCAGTCCTTTGTTTGTGATTCATTGTTTGACATCCTCGGTAGTGCGAAGGGAGAATGCCGAGTAGCCAACTACGTATCTAAAGGCCGCGGATTCGATACCCAGATATATACCAACAAAGATAAATGTTACCTATCCATATCCATATTTATATCCATATTAGTGTCGGGTCTGGGTGTTGTGAGATCGCGAGTCTCTCGTAATTGTTATCCACAATACAAGATGATGTTTGGTTCTGGACCATGTGTACACGCTCACGCCTGTTATCCCCAAAAGGGGTAGGCAGAGGTATAATCAGTACACCCATATTTTGCCGAGCGTATTTCCGTCAGATGATGTGATGGGGGCGAGCCTATCGGCATTCCGGGCACAATTGCAGACTGTGGGCCGCTACTGAACATTTCATGATAGAAAAACCCAATATCCTTTGACTCGACAGGGCAATCGAACCCGAGACCTCAGCGTCATCAATACTCAGGTCTACTATTTTGCAATACATGAATATAAACAGACAATAATGTACAATTGTTTCTCAATATGTTATCAACTAGGCATTCAAGGTTTCCGTGACATTTATCCAAAATGTCTAAAAGCCTATAAGGCGGCGCGTGCATATTTAACATCATTACTGATATCTTGACATTTTCTAATGATATACTCAATTGCAACTTGCCGAAATTTATAGAAGTGGCGCAAAAATGTGTGCAAAAATACATATATACAGTGAAACTTAGATAAGTGGTATCGGAAGGGACCTACATTTTTTATCATTTATACAGGCTTTTCATTTACCCAGTTTCTCAAATAGGCAGGTTAACATGACAGTTGTTTTATTTATAGAGGGTCCCACCATGAGAGGTCGAAATGTTAGTAAACAGTCTAATTCTTTCTCAAAACAAACATGTCATAACTTGTCTACATCTGATGAACCAATTATACGGGCTATTGAATAAGCTATAAAACAAATTACCATTGAGGTACAAACTTCCAATTATAGAGGTAAATATCGAAAAAAATCGAAGAAATCAAGTCTCAGTTTGTAAATTCCCAGTAACATAGGTATTTCAATGCAAAACTGTCGGGACCTCATTGTAATGATCAATAACAGAGGTTTCTCACATATTCAGGGCCCCCTTATCCAAGTTTCACTGTATATCCTTTATATTTTATTTCAAACTAGCGAACCCGCTACGGCTTCGCACGGGTAAAAATATGTTTGTTACGACATCACATTACAAATCTTTGAATTTTTTGGCTTTTCTGTATTATACATATAAACCTTCCTCATGAATCTCTCTATCTATTGCTGAAAACTGCATTAAAATCTGTAAAATCTGTGAACATACAGCGGAAGCGACTTCATTTTATACTATGTAATAAATATTTTGTTTTAAATCTATTAAATAAATAACTACTCTTTTCATAGAGTAATTGGATTTCTACGATTCTTTTTATATTCGTAAGTGTTATAGCTCAAACAGCTCATAATTGTTATAATGAGTGCAATTAACATTATTCGTACAGCCAAATTACACAACATTATAACATACATACATAATGATTTCTTACGTTTACGCGAATGTTACTCATTGAAATAAAACTAATTTAAACTAATTTTATCGCGGTTTTTTATTTTAATTTTGGTCCCGACGCGACGTTTCGAAAGCTTTTCAGTGCGATCGATCGGACCACTAACACAATTTAAAAATAATCAATAATTGTACACTGAAGGTAGACACTGTAACATTAACTTTTCTGGACAACCTTCACCTCACTCCACCCCGTGACCACGAAGGCTGAAAAGCTTTCGTAACGTCGGGACCAAAATAACAAAAGAAAACCGCGATAAAATCCGTTTAAATTAGTTTTATTTCAACATACATACATTCAGTAATTCACGTAACTTCCTATTCGAGTAGATAGAGCGCCAAGTGCACATTGAACAATAGATAAAGTAAATGTTAAAACACCAACATTTGCATCACCATGACACACACAATGCTTATCAAAGCACATCGTATTTGAAGTCGCGTCGCGACATGTGTCGCTCGCTAACGATATGCACTCCCAAACCAGTCGAGTGACATTGGAAATAACCTCTATAGAAGCGTTTGTTTCTTATATTGTGGTTTTTGAATACGACGAAACAATTCCCGATTTCTTTTTGCATGCCTTCCGTATAATATACCATAATATAAAAAAGTAACATATTCAAGGAACTGTTTCATAATGCGCGATTACATTTAAACTATATTACTCACAATTGATTTAGGTAATAGTATTTTGACACTCTCCTTTACTGTATGATGTTTTGTAATAATTTTGTATTTTTAACCCACGAGAAAAAGAGGAGTGTTAATAAATAAATAAAAAAAGAAAGAACGGGTTGCACTCCGGGAGCGCCGGCAGAAGTGAAAACTTGAACATTAACGTTGTGCATTTTTGAATATTTTGGAATTATTAGGGAATAATTTCGCACGAATTGCTTTATTTATCAGTATAAAAGTACTATCATTTATGTGGTTAAATACAATATTCATTTATTGCACTATCGTACACAACAAATTACAATTTATATTACATAAAAAATGTAACACTCCGTCTTACGAATTATATCAGGTCACGTGTCCTGACGCGAGTTTAACATTTTATACCCATCCCAAGAAAAGTGCTTAACGCCGATAAAGAAGTTTTCACTTCAAACAACATAGTAATGTTTTACTTGGGCATTGTGAAACAAGCGTTAAAAGTATCAAAACCAACAATCAATATTATAATGAAGTCCATACATAATATATTGATTGCATTACATTAGAATATCTAAAATTGGTCTAAACACGTTATCGAGGAATTTCAGGTCAACCGTCAAAGTCACAAACGAAACATCTAGAACATCCAGTGCACCTTATCGTAACGCATTATCAATTTTCTCGCCAGTAAAATGGGTTGGTGCTCCAAATGTTCCAAATGCACTGTTGTGTTTCGGTTTGAAGGATATTGAAGCCAGTGAAACTATTGCGCATTATGAGACTTAACACCTTGTTCATCAGGCGAGCGCCTTGCTCGTCTCGTCATTCAATTAAATAAAAATAAATAATACGACAAAAATTTTCATATATTTTGATGTACTCTTTGTACGTATACCTTTGAAAAATAATATATAGGTATAAAATAGTTATATGTTTGTCTAAAAGTATGTTAAGTTTCATCTCTGTTGAAGACTTGGTGAAAAAAATACCGTATTCCTTTGTCTTCCAAAATTATTTGTTTTTTTAAATAGCATTGACAAACTATCATATGTGGGTCACCTGATGGTAAGTGATCTCCACCGCCCATGTACGCCCAAAATACCAAAAGAATCATGGACGCGTTGCCGACCTTAAAGGAAAGAGATAATTGAGGGATTGGGAAGGGGAGGAGGCTTGAGCCTCCGGATATCTCATTCAGCGTATGAAACGCAGCAGCAAGCTGCTACTTTATGTCAGTTTTCCGTGAGATAGTGGTAACGATCCGTTCGAGTCGGCCCATTCATGCTGTAGATAAACTGTCTACAGTGTGACTCTACCATTCGCTTTTTATTGTGCTCATCAGTTTCCTGAGTTTATATCTAGGCTTAATTCTCTTTATCTTAAGCGATATATAAGAGGATTTAGCTATTACTATTTGTAAAAACGTGTTAATTAGTGAATGAGAGGCAATAAGGATGGATTGAGCTGAGAATCCCCAGATTATACGCTTCGGCAATTTCATTTATCATTTTCGCCACATTGGTTTAGTGTCAGCGTACTAAAGCTAAGGTGTAATTCCAAAGTCGGGCTATTTTGCTAAGTTTATTAGAATTAAGTAGGTTAAATTGCGTATTTTACAAAAACATAAATCAAACATTTCCCCACGTACAATTATGCAAAATAGAACTTTAAATTATTGTTTTAAGTTATTGAATTTACCAAAATAAAATTGACATCTCAATTTTTACTTGATGTGGGTTGAAATGTCATTGTATAATTGCATCCATTTAAATTTATTATTGTTGTTGTGTCGTTGCGGTTTACGCTAACAAAATGGTAAAATACGTTATACTCTCGATAAATTATAGTAACATTATTAATTTTCACGTCTTCCAACATTTCGGTGTTTACAGTTCTTGGAATGTCGGCTGACGCATGCGTTTAAAACTATAATGTGTTACATTGTCTGTATATTTTTTTAATTTGAATCGACACTTCTGTTACAAGGAATCCGTAGAGTATACATTAATGGTAGTGTCCGACCGAAGTTTCGGTTTCGGTTTCGGTTTCGGCCGAGTTTCGGCCAAAAATCAAGTTTCGGCGGCAGTTTCGGTTTCGGCCAAAATTGGCCGAAACTTTTGCCGAAACCGAAACTGATTTTGGAAGTTGTCGTACATGCTTGTCGGATTTCGTTTCTCGCGGCAACGCTTCGGCTGTTTGGAAATTGTCGTGCGCCATTCGGATAGCTCTGTAGCAACACAACTTAGTCAGTGCGTTATCGCCCGACGTAAGCATTCTTTAGAGGTTATGTTTTGATGGAACTGATTACATGTAAGTTTTTGTTTCGTTTCTGTACTTGAATGATTTATATAGTTAAATATTGAGTCAGTAACTTTGTTTTGTTGTTATAAACAAATCAAGTCACATGTTAAAAAGAGATTGTAAATGAAAAATGTGAAGTGTTTAATTTGTTAAATTACGATGTACACTGATAGAAGGATTATAGACGATTTTTTAATATTAAGTAAATATTTCTTAATATTTAAGAAATGATCATCAGATTTATTAAATATTAAGAAATCATATTAAATAGTAGGAAATATTTGTATTGTATTGTATTTGCTATGAGAACTTAATTTGAAAAAATGATAAAAAAAACTTGAGAGGTGTCAAGGCACACCCGGATGGAACGAAGTTCCTTTCGATTAATTAGTGAAGGAATTTTAATAAAAATTTATTTGTCTATCTATTGTAGTTTCTGAGATATTTGAATTTTTAGATTTTTACAGATCTTTCTTACTGGGGGGTGAAAATTTGTTTTTATTGGGGCGAAATTGTCGGGCTCGATAAGCCGATCGCGACAAGCCGTCGCACGACCCTCTGGCCTCAAAAATTACCGGTCGCGGGACACTGGCTGATCGGTTCAGGGGCCAACTGGTCACTGTATGACGTCACCTGGTACTTCGGTAATTCTGGAAGCTCCAGGGAGCTTTAGCTTTAGGCTAGCGTTGGCTGGTCTATCGGCCCGCGTGGCGTCACTCGGAAGATTCTCGATTACTCTCGAACCTTCCGTTGATTGATGGACCGCCTCCACTTGACCACCTCTCGGGCTTGACTAAAGTGGTCTCGATCTCGGGGGGGACGGAGGGTCCGAAGGGGGCGGTGCACTGGCTGGTACGTCGCCCAGCCTGTATATCGGTGAGCACCGACCGGTCTTACAGTCTACGTGACGTCACACCGAACGTTCTAGAGAGTTCCAGAACATTCGATGTGAGTCTTAATATTAAACAGTCATCCCGTAGACTATATATTAGACACTGTATAATCTGGAAGCAGCCAACATTCAAATATTTTATGATAGGTAATTTGGACTGGCTTTAGACTGGCTACTAAACGGTGGACCGTCGTGTTCGATATTCAAAAATTCAAATTCAAATTTCAAACCGCGTCTATATTTCCAAATGTCATAAGTTTCACACCCATCTGGATGGGATTAAGTCTTTTTACTTTTATTAACGGAATTTCGACTTTAACTTTGTGTAATAGATATCAAATTATTTAAACAAATGTCATAAGTTTCACACCCGTCTGGATGAAATTATATCCTTTTACTTGTATTAACGGAATTACGACTTTTACTTTGTGTGCTAGATATCAAATTAAGTTATCACATTAAAAAAAGTGTCGTTAGTGTCGGTCTTAATTTCCGTCTAGCCCCCTTTCGCAACGCGCAATAAGGAACTTCGTTCCAATATCATTAATATTTTTTTATATTATATTAAATAAATGATTACAACAAAATTAATATACTTTGTTTCCATTTCATGTCCTAATTAATACAGAATAATGGGTAAAATGCACCAAATTTCAGTATTTTAAGGAATTTTATACTTGACCACGTGAGTTTCGGTTTCGGTTTCGGCCGAAACTGAAGCCACGGCCGAACATTCGGTTTCGGTTTCGGTTTCGGCCGGAAAACCAGTTTCGGTCGGACTCTAATTAATGGATTCGTTCTACTTACTATGTACACAGCGTATAAACGAGATAGTTTTCTATGAACCACCACACAATGTTTCTTCAACTACAAGTAACCGGCTTAGTGAGTCGGACAAGCGCACCGAGGGTTTCGTTCCCTTTTTTTTACTTTCTGTTGTTTTTGTTATTTGTGTTAACTACTACCAGGCGAACGATGGACCAGCGCCTCCTGCCCTGTGGGCTGTAACAATAATAGAAGGCATCCACCACGGTGTTCTCTGCTTGAGGTAAAAGATCATGTAAGATGGGGCCACACGCACAGCAGAAGATGCGCAACCTTCGTAAGCAATGTACATTCCGTCCGAAGACTGCGCATCACCTGCTCGCATCCCCAGAGACACCGACAGGTTCTTTATTGTGCCGCAGGGCGGCTTAGTGCAGAGGCGGTTCCGACAGCAATCCAGAGTACACTCAGGATCTACCAGGACCGTCTCAGTTGAGACCGAGGAAGTTGAGTGGTCACCGCGGTGGATTTTAGTCGGTTTAGCAGTAGAATTTTGGTAAGGGACTTGATCCAGCAGTCGTTGGGGATAAAGACAACTAGTTCGGAAGGCGGCGCTGGTGAGTCCGACATAACCACCTCACCATAGCCGAGGTTGAGAAGGTATCCGTATATGGGATTAATAGCACATGTTCTGTGAAAATTTACCTATTATAGTGCAGAAGATTGAGCTTATCAACGGTAAGACAGACAGACAAACATCCGGCGTAGGCTTTGTGATGAGGGTTGCGTTGGTACTTGGTACGGAACTCTGAAAACGATAAAATTAAATGTCAGTAGAATCACTGCCTTAACAGGCTTGGGAGAAACTCTTTTTTTCTTACTTTTCTGCTATTTAGCAACATTGTAGTAGCTTAGGGTTTTTTCTGTTCGTTAATAATGTGTGCAGTCATTATGTTTTTGTTTATTTGTTGTATTAAGATACGTCCAGCGTTCTTAATGAGATAAGTATTTCTTTATATATACACCCAACAGTCACACACATACTCGTCAGGATGATGTACGCCCATAATAATAGACGAATCATAGGCGCGTTGCCCACTTTAAATGGAAGGCATTATTAAGGAATTGAGATGGGGAGGGAGATTTAGGACTTCTGATATCTCACTCACCGTACGAAACGCAGCAGCAAGCCACTAGTTTACATTGGTTTTCTGTGAGACATTGGTAACGATCCGGTTGAGTCAGTCTATTCATGCTGTAGACAAAAACTCTGTCTTTTCAACTGCGGGCATTATACAAAAATGTAGGACAATGTTCATTTTAAACACGTTTACATTTGGTAAACATAAAATGTATATTCCAGTTAAACACCAGTTGTCCGGTGTTCTCATAATGAATATAATTGAATGTAATCAACACAAAATGAGCAGTCAAGTGCTCGTGTCTCACACTCTGTTATCAACTTTAAGTGGTTATAATGTGACACTGTACACGGTATATCTACTACGAGGACTAGGTGATCCACAGTTTACGGTAAATTATTAGCAGTCTGTGTCACATCAAAGTAAATGTTATTTATTCATAGTATAAAATGAAGTCGCTTCCACTGTCTGTTCGCTTAGATCTTTTAAACTATTCAACGGATTTTAATGCAGTTTTCAGCAATAGATAGAGTGATTCATGAGGAAGGTTTATATGTATAATACATACATATTATAGTACAGAATAGTCCAAAAATTCAATGATTTGTAATGTGTTGTCGTAAAAAATATATTTTTACCAGTGCGAAGCCCGGCTAGTCATAATATAAATATTAGACACCAAAATTAAAACGTACTTACAATTATTTTTATAAATGCGTATATCAAAATATACGTTGGCAGATAAAAAATTAAACGGATTGCTAAATAGACCTAATTGCCTCGTATGCGTATGGCGCCAAGCAGCTGTGTGTAAGCACTATTGTGTTTCGGTTTGAACTCCCTTGATGCCAGTGAAATTAAGCCTAAATTTTAATTACTAAACTACTCATGTGTCGAGGTGTTGAGGACAGTCCAATGCCATGTAGTGATTTGTAATTTCAGGTTCAGTGTGAAGTCGCAGCGTGACGCTTATCATCACCGAACGATCCATTCTTTTCGACATTCGAACCAATATAAAGCCATCCAATAAAAATTGAAATTATTGTAATAAGCAATAGTTCGTCTGATTTAAAAGGGGAACGCCTATAAAATGCCTGGAAATGGACAGAAACTTCAAATAGTCATATAATCTATTAAATTATAATAATAAATTTATATAATAATAAAATCCCTAGTGTGTAAAACTTGAGAATAATACAAGATTAAAATAAGAATATTATTTTAATCTTGTATTATTCTCAAGTTTTACTCACTAGGGGGAAAGTATTATAATTATTATTATAGTATTTAACTTGATTGTCGTAAATGTACATGAATGTCAAATTTGACATTAGTAAATACAAATCGTATTTGACAGATAGTTTTTCTGTTTAAGTTATTCGTAAGTACCAAACTTTTTGCTTCCGATTCGACGTCCGCTCCAATATAAAACCTCATTGTTTTATCTATGAATGATGATGTATTTAAATGACCGATATTTGCACTTATCAGATCCCAATTTCAACACGTAAAATATATTTTAGGCAAAATGTTTTTATCCAGTCTCCTCCAAGTTTTTGGATAGAAATTTTAATTGTAATAGATTTACTTTAATTCTAACTACAAATTGGTGTATAATTCATTTTTGTTCATCTTAGGCATTTTTTTGTATGGGAGATGGGCATTCCCCTTTGTGTCAAGTTAAATCTGCACGCATCACCATACCATACAACGCGTGTACATAATGCATGAGCAGTGCGTGCGCCGTGCGCTGTGCGTCCCTCGTATGTGTGCCGTCGAGTTTCACACCCGTCTAGGCCCAATCCCGGCTGCGTCTAGCCGTTTCCACACAGACATTCTAGGCTGTGACAACACGGTAACCCGGTAACCCGGCACACTTGCACCCACTTTTTGTACGGACCGTAGACAAGTTACTTGCAATTATGCGCTTTAATTAGCCACTGGTTTTCTGTCTGTCCGGGTGTGTGGGAATCGGTGCGTGAATGAAGCGGTTCTGCATATTTGTTGTGATTTAAGAGTTGTGTCGCTTTATTGGTTTATTGGCTACGTATACATGTATACATGATGGACGGATTTATTTATTTAGGTGGACAGACGACCTGATAAAGGTCGCAGGAATTCGCTGGGTGCAGGCCGCTTCCAACAGGTCGGTCTGGAAATCATTGGGGGAGGCCTATGTTCAGCAGTGGACGTCCTGTGGCTGATGATGATGATACATGTTATAGAACCCTAGGTCAGACAATCAAAAGTGTATTTTTTAATATGGAAACTCATCTCGATATTTGAGGGAATATTTTTGGCCAGAAATGGCGATAAGTAGAATGTTCGCCTCGCGTCGCTATCAGATGAAGGAACTGGAAAGTTTGACGAACAATGGATGCACTAGTTGCGGCTCTGCCTACTCCTTTTAGGGATATAGCCGAAAGCTCATATTTAACAGCTTCTGTGGTGCAGCGGACGAGTAGTAGGCTGTGAAGGGAGAAGACGCGGGTTCGATTCGCGCATCGAAACAAATGTTTGTATGATCTACAAATATTTGTTTCTGGTCTGGGTGTTGTGAGAACGAAAGTTTCTCGTAGTGCCTGATACGACACAAGACTCGTATCTTACTGTTGGGTCAGGACTATGTGTGTGATTGTTGGGTGTATTGATTATGTATGTATTTATACAAATGTTTAAACGATACGTCGCGTCGAAACAATTGTTCGCCATAGACGTCAAGTTGACGCTTTGTTACAGGACTGCCATCACGTTCGCCATGAGTTATATGGACATAGGTATAGGCAGAAATGTAATCCATACACTACCCACATTTCGCAGAGCTTAGTTCCGTCCCATTATGTGATAGGGCCGAACCTATGGCCATACCGGGCACGAATTCAAGACTCAGGGTTGATTTCGTGATAGAAAAATCCAATATCACTTTTACCCGATCCGGGGATCGTAATTTTATGGTAATTTATTTTTAACACGCTTTTATTAGCTTTATAGGGGTTGATGGTGTATTTCGATGGTGCCAAATAACTTGGTAGACTTTAGTAATAAAGTATGTAAAATATTTTAGTATGTAAGGGAAACTTTGAACATGATTTTGACCTGTTTCAAAACGTCGGATTTAATCCAAATTTGGCATGCTTATCAAGGACCGATGACAATTCAACGCTTTTATAGAAAGCCCAATTAAAAAGTTTAAAATAAATTTGAAGAAAAGAATGTAATTTATTGTAAAAAAGCGTGGCATGTATTATTTTTTAACACAAGTTACAGAAGTGACAATTAATAAAAACTATTAAAAACGTTCGTGCCGTTCGCGCGAAACAACCATTCCGGTAGACTTTTTTATAGAGCAATTTAATCGTTAAGGTCATTGGCGCGGTTACAGTCTTAATTTTTATTCATATAGGATGTTTTTCTTAAAACTTATCTTTTATACAGTTATATCTATACAAATATAATAACAGTGAATTGATATTTGCGTAAATGATTCACATATTCAAAACGTGTCCTAATTGTCTAATGTTGATGACCGTTGTAAACGTTTTTTTATACACACGTTTTTTTCTCAAAACATTCTAACAAGCTGTATAAAATTGTCAAGTGGCTCGAAATTATCAATGGCCCGATGACTCGATGGTTTGACGGCCGTTGGCTCGATGTGAATGACTGTGCTCGCTGACTATACGCGTGATGGATCGAATCTGTGTCATTCGATACGCTGCTGATTATTATTTCGCAATTGGTTGTGTTCTGATGATTTAATTAATTTGTTTCGTGTTAAATGCTGTAATTATGTATCACTTGGAGATTTCTTTCTGCCTGGCGTTATTTTTTTTATTTACATAGAGCAACACGGGCCACCGGCGACTGGAGCGCGCGCCGGCGCGGTGGTCCGTGTTGCTCTATGTTTATTTATTATACGAATTACGAGATCAGCAAGACACCTGATGGTAAGCGCCACGCCTGCCTATAAACAGAAGCACAGAACTTTGAATTAAGCACTGCATGGCACTGAACTGCGCTTGTCACCCTGAGACATAAGATGTGAAATCTCATGATGCCTAGTAAATTCACTTTTTTATTTATTTATTTTTATTAAAAATGGGTTTGCTCTTGACCTTAATCTAGCCGCATGGACAAAGATGAGATCGACGATGGAGCGAGCGCACCCAGAAGGTGCCGATTCACACTAGCCTTGAAGACATTCAGGTTGTACTCACTCGGGAAGACAGACGCAGGCAGGGAATTCCACTCCTTGGCTGTGCGCATTATAAAGGATGATTTATAACGCTGGGTGCGAATGTGAGGAATATCAACCAAGTAGGGAATTATATTATTATTATATTCACTGGCTTTAATGTCCTTCAAACCGAAACACAACAGTGCTTACATACTATTGTTTGGCAGCAAAAGTAGACAAAGCGGTGGTACCAACCCAGACTGTCTCTCGCATACGAGGGACCTACCACCTTTAATTCCAGCTTTATGGCAGGGTCCGCCTTCCCATCATGATTTGACGGTGGATTTAGTATTATGTGGGTCGACCCGCCGTCTGACCCCCACAACCAGCAACGGGAACTAAGTTTCGCCATTGTCTCGTCTGTTAGTTATTCAGCAATGTGTGCCACGTGCAGGTGATGTTGGGTTTGGGCCTAAGATGTTTGTGGCCCATTTACACTCCAGATGTATAATTTGGAGCCATGACATTTATTTGTATCTTATAGTAGAGGATCCCAGCTAACATCGACCTTCACCGAAATTTTGGGAATTTGATAATTTTATACATTATCTTTAAATAGTATAAAATGAAGTCACTTCCGCTGTCTGTTCGCTTAGATCTTTTAAACTATTCAACGGATTTTAATGCAGTTTTCAGCAATAGATAGAGTGATTCATGTTTATATGTATATCATGTATATGACCCATGAGCGCAGGACAGTATATGTAATAGGTACTAATACGAAAAATAAACTATTTTTCGTTAACTGAATTAAAATTGGGTAAAAAATGTAGCTGCAGTTCATGTTTTAAATATTGGTATGAGCAAAGGTGGGCGTGTAGTGGGAAAATTTCATTATCTCCCTTGCACGCGTGCATCGCAATGGTGAGACCTGCCCTATGACGTAACATGCCATGTCCTGCATCCTTTTTCCGACATTTGACGACAACCCCTTCCACCAGATTTAAATGTTAGCTTCTAACTTATTGTCGATAATAGTTTTTGGGAAACGTATTTTTTTGGTCAAAATAATAAAAAAAAACTAGTGCAATACCCTATTTTTATCAACCAAAATCCGCAAAATATTTCCACCATATTTTAATGATTTTCCTTCGCGAATTGTTTCGCTTTTTTGAATAAATCAATGCTTCAGCTATAAGCTCAGTATAAATTATTCATTAGATTCTAGTCACAGCTTTCTTTCGAAGCTAAGGTCGGCGCACACTTCCGGCCTGACAGAGGTCGCAACCTTGGGCACTTGCCAACTGCCTACCATCGCTCGCCATCAGGTGGAGGTATTTCGAGTGAGAGGTGTTGGGTTTGAGTTCCGTGTTATATTAGAAGGTTGTAAAATTTGTTCCGATTCGCTAAAAAAATGGTCTTTTTTTGTGATTTCTTGTGTTTACGCGAATATTACTCATTGAAATAAAACTAATTTAAACTGGTTAACTGGGTTCGTGGGTGCCTTTCAGTCCACCCCGTGACCACGAAGGCTGAAAAGTCTTCGAAACGTCGGGATCAAAATTAATAAAAAAACCGCGATAAAATCCGTTTCAATTAGTTTTATTTCAATGTTTTTTTTTGTGTTTGAATTTCGATTCGAATTGTCAGATTCAGACACGGTTTGCTCAGTACTGGAATATGTGTCCGATATGGTGATAAGTTCCCCCACTCACCACGCCATGGGACGGAAATAGATTCGGCGTATCGTGGGTGTACTAGTTTCAACTCTCAGCCCACGCTTTTGACAATACAAAAATACGGTCGTCCATGGGCCTCTACTATACTGTACTATATGATAATAATCATAATACATTATTATACTTGACTGCTCTATTGGCGCATTATTAGTATTTAACGTATGTAACGTTGAACATCTTTAATATTTTTTAAGAGTAATATTAATTTTAAATTTGTTAATTTTGTTAATTAATCACGCCTAAACGGCTGAACAGATTTGCATTAAATCATGACCTGCATTAGGTCGTAGACCCCAGTGACCGTACGAGCCGAGGTTCGTACCCCACAGGGTGTAACCAGCGTGGTCACTTAAATTTAAGGGTTGAGAGCGTCTAAAGCGCTCACCCGAAAGTCCGGTGAAGCGACTAGCGTCAGGCTTACAGCAAGCGTCTAAACAAAAAAAAGGTTTTTTTTATACTACTACTTTATACTACTACGCTACACCTGATGGTAAGTGTAGCGCAATCCAAGAATAGTGTCGACCAACGATAAACAATGTGTCTATCGTAGGTCGGCAAGATCATCAAGGAAAAAGGGATGGGAAAAGGGTTAGGATCAAAACTAGTGATATATAATATAATAGTCATGTAAGACTATTATAATAACTAATGACGTACTTGGTTAAATATCCACATAAATAAACGTTTTTAATGTTATTCAGTTTTGTTATAATATAATCATAGTTATTATAATGATGAATATTAATTTGTGTCTAAAAGTGTGGGATAATTTGGATTTATGAATCAATGTATTCTTTTACCAAAATATGCTATCAAGTATTTTTGACGTAAAGAATAATTAATTATATTTTTATGGTTACTTCGAGGCAAATGAATACACTCGGTACTGGCAGAAATGAAGAGTATTTTTGGGTCTCCGACAGTCTTACTGTCTATCATTCGAGATTTTTTTTTAAATGAACGATGCGCGATGAGCCTGCATGGAGTATTTAGTACTTAGCATTAAATACGAAACTAGAGTTGCATTAAAAAAATATGTCAAAATTTATAAGAATTTGATACTCTAAAATAAGTATCGAATATCGATAAATCAAATCGCGTTTAAAAATATCAATGACAAAGTATCGAAGTTTTGATTTATCGATCGTTACACCCATCCCTATCGTGAAATGCGCAAATTAACCCAAAATATTCAAGTTTCATACTCATACTAAATTTTAGTTACATTGTATGCAACGTGGCGTTATTTTAAAACGAGCGTTGGCAGACTAGTTTATTTTGTTTCACCAAACTGTTCTACGTGTTGTTTACAAAGAAGCTTCACGTACATAGTGGCCACAGTAAATATAATAAAACGCTACTTAAAAAGTTAAAAACGAATAAAAAATGTTTTGCAAGAAGTTGCTGCTTAAACCAGACAGTGTAAGCATTTGTTTATAAACAATCGTTTTACTGTGGGCGTGTTCGGACAATCAAAGTTCTGAGTGGGTAAGTTTGTCACTCAGCATTAATAACTAAATGGT
This sequence comes from Amorpha juglandis, assembly GCA_949126905.1. Lineage (NCBI taxonomy): Eukaryota > Metazoa > Arthropoda > Insecta > Lepidoptera > Sphingidae > Amorpha > Amorpha juglandis. The sequence goes on along the minus strand of OX421379.1, from coordinate 14,827,718 downwards.
TCCTATGCTCGCAGTTTGGTTGATGACGTCAGTTGTTCATTGTTTGAATATAATTATTAATATATATGACACTAACTAAGATATCTTGGACGAAAACTAAGTTAGATATTTTGAGAAACTAACATATTACTTTTTTTTTTACCCGAACATGTTATTCCTCTGTGACCGACCCATCAATATTTTGAATTCACGACGATATTTAACTGCATTTTTATAAAATTACCCACAAATCTTAGTATTCATAATACCAGCTGCTTTAAACAGTCTGCGAGTTCTATAATAAATTATTCTTTTGTAAAACGTCGAAAATTAACAATGACTGGGAACATCAGAAAATGATTTGTAATTTCTAAATCCCTCAAAGAATTTTTCCAACATAGAGCTCTAATAAAAAACTGAAACCATCACGATTAAATCAGCTTTCAAATAAAAAAAAAACTGCATTAAAATCGGTCCATTCTACGACAGACAAAAGTATAAAACTTATAACACACCTATTTTGGCTTCTGTGGTTAAAAACGCGGAAGATTAAACAATGTATCGAAAAATCAATACAACACGCTTCACAAACAAATCATTAAACTCATACGCATCGGGAATATTTATAGAGTTGTATCGTAAACCGTCTGGAGGTCGGTTTGTATGTTGTTTTAAAATTTATTATAGATCAGATTAAAATCTATGTGCTTTCATGAGTGGTAGGGCTACGATGTAGACAGTTTTGTTGTATAATATAATAAACTAGCATTTCCTCGCGGCTCCGCCCGCGTGATCTGCTTTTTCCGGGATTTCCGGGATAAAAAGTAGCTTATCACCCAAGTGTCTGTATACCAAAATTCATCAAAATCCGTTCAGTAGTTTCAGCGTGATTGACGGACAAACATCCAAACATCTAAACAAACAAACTTTCACATTTATAATATTAGTAGCATAGTATATTATTATATTGGCAGATATTATGATCATATATTTCCTTTTGACAAAAAAAAAACAACAAAGTTTACTCGAGTTTAATGTAAATTAAATAACAAACATTCTTGTCTTTTTAACACGCTTTTATTAGCTTCAGACGTATGTATGTTGGTATGTTGGTATGTTTGTATGTTTGTGTGTTGGTATGTTTGTATGTTGGTATGTTTGTATGTTGGTAGGTTTGTCTGTAACTTGTCTTTGAACGTGATTTTGACCTACTTCAAAACGTCGGATAAAATCTTGACAGCGCGATGTAGATGTGCCAGTGGCGCCATCTCATGATTTTTTCTTGTCAACTTGTAGCTTAAATGCAATAAAGGTGGCGCTGGTTGTTTTGTTGTGTTATTTTGATACGAGTTTAGAACAAAATAAATAAATATTGTAAAAATTAAAATTTCCTTAAATATTTCATTGAATAATTGTTATAAATTACAAATTTATTACCTACAACTGTTATTAAAATTACTTCAGTAGTAAGGGATGTTCGCAAAACACTTTTTTTAACACGCTTTTTTATATTACATATTTACAATTAGTGGCAGCAATATAATAGAACATTGGATTATAGTCTACATGACACATTAAAATAAAACAAGAAAAAATCAAGAGATGGCGCCACTGGCACATCTACATCGCGATGTCAAGATTCTCCAGCGAATCATTACCTCCGACGCTTTGTATGAACTATGGGTGTTGTACGATTGATCGGGTACAGTTTTACAAATGGCTTGTTAAACAAGCCATTCGTAAAACTTGTTTCTTTCCTACCTCCTTCGTGACATTTTTACGTTTCAGCGAATTTTCCAATCACAAAGATTCGAAAGAAGTTTCACTTCAAAAAATGGTAAAAAATATAAAAACACAAAGAAAAAAAAAATGAAAATACACCTTTTTATAGAAAATCAAACTAAAAAATTAAAAATAAATAATAGTTAAAAAAAACTAAAAAAACACGCTTTTACATAAAATCCAACTAAAAAATATTTTTTTTTATTTAATGAATTCGAATTAGGAATAGTGTACAAAATTTAAAAATATATATAAATTAAGAATAGTGTAAATAAGAAAAAAATATGTATTTTATTGTAAAAAAAAGCGTGGGGTGCATGGTGTCAATAGTTATAAAAATATTTTATTGACAGATATGAGTAGAAGGATCATCATTTTGATAATGTCTTAAAAAGCACCCCACGTTATTTTACAATAAAATACATATTTTTTCTTATTTACACTATTCTTAATTTATATATATTTTTAAATTTTGTACACTATTCCTAATTCGAATTCATTAAAATTTATTTTTTATTTTTTAGTTGGATTTTATGTAAAAGCGTGTTTTTTAGTTTTTTTAAACTATTATTTTATATTCCCTGCGCACCGAAGGAGAAGACGACCTGACTTTGGTCGTCGAAGTCAATCAAATGTGCGACGGGCTACCTCACGTGCAATGGTACACGTACCTCACTTAATCCAGTTTTTTAATTTACATAAAGTGCATAACTGTGTTGCATTTAATGTAAATAAAACGTTTAAGTATTAAGTTTTGACCACATTTTACACAAATATATGTAAGTGATATGAAGTTCACCGGGTTATCTAGTAATCTTATAATTTAGAATTTATGACCATAATGTCTTAAAATCTTTAAAGTCGATTTTCTCAAAGCAACCTTTGCTGGCCCATGCTTTAAAAAAAACAAGACTTGTATCTTATTGTGGGGTCAGGACTATGTGTGTGACTGTTGGGTGTATTTATTTATTATTATTAGTGAGTACAATGGCGGACTGTCACCGTGTGTACGGTGGTCGTTAAGCAGTCGGGGTTAATCGACCTGATGGCACTCATACCTATGTGTAACAACATCAAAAATAGAAATTACCCGATACCAGACTGCAATCTGTCACGTCAGCGAAGGAAAAATACAGCATCCGTTCGAGATTACGGCATATCGATCAATCTTGCGTCTAATATATTTACTCTGATACGATACTCTCCGATGACTTGTATATTACACACGGTACTATACTTAGATGGATATTGTACCCGACAGACACAACAAGGTACAAGGTATTGTACAAGGTGGTAGGTCCCTCGTATGCGAGAGGCCGTCTGGGTTGGTACCACCACTTTGTCTATTTCTGCCGCCTAGTGTGTAAGCACTGTAGTGTTTCGATTTGAAGGACTTTGAAGCCAGTGAAATTACTCGGCATTATGAGACTTAACATCTTATGTCTCAGGGTGACGAGCGCAGTTCAGTGCCATGCAGTGCTTTGTAATTCAAAGTTCTGTATGGTGTTGCTTCTGTTTATGGGCAGGCGTGACGCTTACCATCAGGCGAGCGCCTTGCTCGTCTCGTCATTCAATCAAATAATAAAAATAAATAAACAAGCACGAATGTTTTTGTTTACTCAGCAGTATTATTATTTCTCAGCGACTTGTATCACTGTGCTTGCATCGGTTATCCGCCTGTCCTGTCGCAGGCCCCTCTCTTGATTGAGGGAAGAAGCGTTTATACAGGCCGGCATGACTCTGGTAACCACCAATAAACTCATTGTTTGTCGGTGGTCGCTGGTTTTGTTGGATTGCACTACGCTTTCCATCAGGTGTAGTGCAGTCACTTTTTTTTATTTTTATAGCACAGTCCGGTAAACGAGCAAGTGGGTCACCTGATGGTAAGTGATCTCCACTGCCCATGTACGCCCACAATACCAGAGGAATCATGGGCGCGTTGCCGACCTTAAAGGAAAGGGATAATTGGGGATTGGGAAGGAGAGGGAGATTTGGGCCTCCGGATATCTCACTCACCGTACGATACGCAGCAGCAAGCCGCTACTTTACGTTGGTTTTCTGTGAGACAGTGGTAACGACCCGGTCGAGCCGGCCCATTCATGCTATAGACAAAACTGTCTACAGCTAGGCTCTACCACTCGTAAAAAGTCGTTTGCCGTGCTCGGGTAAAAAAAAAGACATAGAAATATGACCCCAACAAAACACCCAGACCCCAAACAAAATATGTGTCTCAGCCCGGGATCGAACCTTAGCTTAGTTTCGTAACCAACGTCTCGTCTATTGCATCACAAGTGCTGCCAATTAAAATGGAAATGTACGTTGATTAGTAATACGGGTTTCTTTTCCAGAATTTTCTTGTGCGGCTTCAGAAGTCGTGTCGGCTTTATAAATGAGTTGCCGGTTTGCATAGATTTCTAATTAAGTTTGTAGCGGCTAGTTATGAATATAAAATACTTTTAATGTAGGTGCCAGTACGTGTTTGGCACTGGTGTAGGACTAGTTTTTTTTTTTTATTCGCCTGCATGACGAAGTGAGGCTGGCCCCTCGCGTTATGATAAATGAGCTGATTTTACTAGGTGGTTAACTTTGTAAGCGAGAGGCCATCTGAGTACATATATATAATCACTTTTTTGGCCTTCTTTGATATTGAATTCATAACTTGCCACGTTGAATACCCAACCGGTCCAACCAAGTGGTTTGTTGTTTAAAATAAAACACAAGTTGATAGATTAAACAAATAAAATAAAGCCTATATATATTCTAATCCAAGTCATGGTCCAACTGTGTGCAAAACTTCAATCCATTGAAATAAAACTAATTTAAACGGATTTTATCGCGGTTTTTTATTTTAATTTTGTTCACGACGTTTTGAAAACTTTTCAGCCCTCGTGGTCACGAGGTCCACTCTGCAATTAAAATAAAAAATCGCGATAAAATCCGTTTAAATTAGTTTTATTTCATCCAAAACCGTTTAGCCGTTACGGTGTGATTGACTAACAAGCATTCAAACTTCCACATCCATAATGTTAGTGAGTTTATTAAAACTTGTCAAATCAGAATTCGATATGAATTAATACATTTTTATGATTTTTACTTTATTAACTTGTAGCATTATATACATACGTGAATACAAAACTATTAAACATTCTGTGATACAAGTCACCGATTGGTACTGTTATCAACGCCTTATCAACAGTGGCGGATTTACCAGTGCCAGTAGGCTGAGTAGGCTGGAGCCTAGGGCGGCAAATTTTAAGGGGGCGGCAAATTTATTTCATAAATTTTTATTTCGGTTTACAAATTAAAAAAAAAAATATTATACACACACATAATACGAATTTCGAAAATTGGAGAGAAATTAAAATATTTAACAAAAATCGAAATATTCTCATATACAGTGCTAATTATTAAATATTTCAACATCTCTGCATGAACAATTCCTAAACGCTTTACTAATTATACATTAATGATTATGAACTTTTAGAATATCGCAATAGCGATTCGATATTATAATCGAAATTTAGTAATTTTTACATAATATATTCTTCACTGATAACTGCTATAATTTTTTCTCCGTGTACCTAATAATTGTGAGAATGATTTAGAAACAGACTTAGTTCAGGAATTACTACACTTTCAAAGCTACCTTTCGTCTGAAAGAATTTCAATAAAACCAATTTCTGGATCATTAATAAGTCTGTCTTCATTCCTGCGAGAACAGAATCTAGGAAACATGTATCCAAAATTGAATATAGCACTTCTTATGGCTCTTTGTACACCAGCGGCAAATTGTTCAGGTGAAAGAAGCTTCTCTTGCTTGAAGAGAGTAAAGAACTACCTACGATCGACTTTAAGTCAAGAAAAGCTAAACGCTTTAGCTCTCTTGTGCATAGAGTCAGAGCTAATGAACAAGATTTCGTACGACGATATAATAAATAATTTTACGAATTCAAAGTAAAATCAACGTTCGCCAAATGTATATTTTTTACGTAAGCTTAATTCATATTATGTAAGTATTGAATAAAAAAAAAAAAAAAAATAACCGAGGAGTAAACTTGCCACTTTGCTTAGCGTTTGTGGACTATGAGAAAGCCTTCGATTCGATCGAGACCTGGGCAGTGCTGCAGGCTCTCCAGCGGTGCCACATCGACTATCGGTATATCGAAGTGTTGAGGTGCTTGTACAACAACGCCACCATGTCGGTCCGAGTACAAGAACAGAGTACGAAGGCTATTCCACTACAGAGAGGCGTGAGACAGGGAGATTTTATTTCTCCGAAACTGTTCACTGCCGCGCTGGAAGATGCCTTCAAGCTTTTGAACTGGAAAGGATTCGGCATCAACATAAATGACGAGTACATGACTCACCTCCGCTTTGCCGACGATATCGTGGTCCTTGCGGAATCGCTGGAAGACCTGAGTACAATGCTCGAAGACCTCAACAGAGTTTCTCAACGGGTGGGCCTCAGGATGAAGATGGACAAGACGAAGGTCATGTCGAATGTCCATGTTGTGCCCACCCCGATTACTGTTGGAAGCTCATCTCTTGAAGTTGTCGACGAATATGTCTATCTAGGACAAGTAGTCCAATTAGGCAGGTCCAACTTCGAGAGAGAGGTTAATCGTCGAATCCAGCTCGGCTGGGCAGCGTTTGGGAAACTTGGCAAGGTCTTCTCGTCCAAAATACCTCAGTGCCTGAAGACTAAAGTCTTCGATCAATGTGTGTTACCAGTGATGACATACCTACGGCACTGAGACGTGGCCTCTAAAAATGGGCCGTATAAGACGGCTCACAGTCACTCAGCGAGCTATGGAGAGAGCTATGCTCGGTGTTTCTCTACGTGATCAAATCAGAAATGAGGAGATCCGTAGAAGAACGAAAGTCACCGACATAGCTCAGCGGATTAGCAAGCTCAAGTGGCAGTGGGCAGGCCACATAGCTCGCAGAACCGATAATCGATGGGACAGAAAGGTTCTGGAATGGAGGCCACGTACTGGCAAGCGCAGCGTTGGACGTCCACCTACAAGGTGGACAGACGACCTGATAAAGATCGCAGGAAGTCGCTGGATGCAGGCCGCTTCCAACAGGTCGGTCTGGAAATCTTTGGGAGAGGCCTATGTTCAGCAATCAGCAGTGGACGTCTTGTGGCTGATGATGATGATGATGATGAAGTATTGTATAGTTTTAAGACATACCTTACCTTACTTTAAAAGTGGTATATGATTAAGATATTTTTTCACTTAAAATAATGTTTTTTGATAATTCTTTGCTGTAAAAATAATCAAGGATCTAACACGGTACCATAGTTCTCAATAATAATAACTATATGGGAAAAGTTGATGTTACGAGGATGATGGAGCACAAATTATAAAGTTGGAATTTTATTGATAGAAAATTGATATGATTGTGTACTAAGATATCAAAATTTAGAGGCGGCAAAAATTGAATAGCCTACGGGCGGCAAATCTATAAATCCGCCACTGCTTATCAATACGATAAGTGTCGTTCTGAAACGGGAGCGAACGATAAAGCATAGGAAGCAAATAAAAATAATGTTATCTACGAGTAGTTATATTGCCGACCCCTTCAATGACCACGTTGTGATATTATTGACGTATGTGTTTTTTTTTTTGTTTTTGATAACTTGTGTATCATGGTCAAATGAAGTCAATCGTTATTAGAAATTATCACTTACCATCAGCTGACCCCCTTTTTTTTTATCCGAGCACGGCAAAGTGACTGCACTACACCTGATGGTAAGCGTAGTGCAATCCAAAAAACCAGCGACCACCAACAAACAATGAGTTTATCGGTGGTCACCAGAGTCATGCCGGCCTGTATAAATGCTTCTTCCCTCTACGGAGAGGGAAGAAGCCCCAACCAACCATCAAGTCCCGTCGCAAACCCCTCGGGAGAACCGGATATACACTGGCTGACCCTGGAACGCGACCCACACAAGGTGGGTCACTATAGCAGCGGGCCAATTCTGGTAATTAAAAATGTTCAAAATATCATTTCGATCTAGTCTCAGTGCCAAGAAAGTTGCAAGTGGCATTCCGTAAACCATTAAAACTGTAATGCAATCAAAAGTATATTGAAAGTTGACTAAATTGACATCGAAATGTAACTGCAATGATATTGTGAATTAATTGAAATATAGTCAATCATATCGATATTTGTATATATGCATGGGTAATATTCTATGTAAATACGTAACAATGAAATCACAAAGTCGTAAGGAAACATTATTTATTAACAATAAAAATACAATACACTATTACATACACACACATATTACACATTGCAGCTGAATCCATGTTTTTTGCACTGTGTGAACATAACCTTTTGGATAATACACTGTCCTTCCTCCTTCAGAGTCGGCCCAAGGCCTAGAATTGGTGATCCGAATTGCTTCAGTGAAATCCAGAAACAGTTCTAATTGTTTAGTCATTATTTCACTAACACTTTACTAACAGTCCACTAATAATTAACTCACGATATTGTTTCAACTTTCAATTAGTATTTATCGCGCGCAATGGATAATCATAATTAACTTATTATAGAAATTGAAAGATACGTACTTAAATAACATACACAACAAAATTAAATCACGGAACAATAACAATAGACATTCTTTTTTAATACAAATTTTACGGCTCTCGATCTTAGTACTTTGAGCCTGCAATAACAAAGGTATAATCACTGGGTGACCCACCATGACAATAAATTAACGCATATGTTTTCACTCACAATTCACAGAAATCCGAAAAAAACGGGGTTTCAATTTAGGGGAAACATAAGAAATTACCTAATCAATTAATAAATTATAAAATCTATTAATCAAATTTTAAATTAATAACTTCGTGCTAAAGTAATAACTTTTCCATCCAATTCAAATCGCCAAAATTACTCACAATGCCAATATATTTTGTCCGCTGGCAACTTTATTATAACATTCGCTTTACACTTTTTAAACATATTTAGTCTGTGGTGGCTGACATTAGTTCGGAATTAAAATTATATCGAATAGATATCATAATGCTACTGAAATGATATTGGAACTATAAGCGGAGCAGAATGCCACATTTTATTCAATTCGTAGTCTAATCTCAGTTTGGTTAAAGTTCAGTCTCAGTTAATGTTAAATACGAGAATTGGCCCGCTGATTTTAACACCAGTGTACGGTGGTCGCTATCCGGTCGGATACGAATATCCTCCCACCAGTAAAAAGTGATGATAGAGTACGGAGTAAAAAAAAATAACTCAACTCACTCAACTCGAGAGACAGTTCACTCGTCGCGATTGTGTTGAATACGACCTACCACTATAAATTTAAAAATAAAATAATATTAACATAACTTAAAAAACTAACTTAAAAAAACGTAATAAATGGATCTCGTTCCAAACTTGTCATACCTTAATTAAATTACCCCAAAAAAAAGGAATGTACATAAATAATTTTAATGTAATTTTCAAGGTCGGCTCATGATAAATATTATTTTCAAAACTTGTTACTTAATTAGGCCTGTTTTCTATCTAAATGTCAATGCTAAATATATCCTAGTTTGTGACATAATACATCCGTTTATACTAGGCTTTCGATACAATTACGACTGCCTCGGTAGCGCAGTTCTATTGCGTACGCTATACGACTGTTGAGCTGAGGTGTCGGGATCGATCCCCGGGTCGGGTAAAAGTGCTATTGGGTTTTCCTATCACTAAACGCTCAGAATCAGGAATCGTGTCCGGTATGACGATAGGCTCGCCCCCTATCACATCATGGGACGTAAATACGCTTGGTGTTGGTGTACTGGTTACACCTCTGCCTAACCCTTCGGGGATGACAGGCGTGAATGCGTATGTAACTATATATCTAAAATGAGGAACTGTATAATAGAACTAGCTTTTGACACTTTTTTTTTAAATTGACAAAGTTTCATACAAACTTTCATCCCCTATTTTATCCCCTTGGGGGTAGAATTTATCAAAATCCTTTCTTAGCGGATGCCTATGTCATAACATCTACCTGCATGCCAAATTTCAGCCCGACCCCTTCGGTGGTTTGGGCTGTGCGTTGATAGATCACTATGTCAGTCAGTCACCATTGAGTTTTATATAAACTCCTTTGCAAAAAAAACGGGCACCTTACACACACACTTTACCTTAGCTTTTCTATGGGTAAATATTATTATATTTTTAGTATGTCATTAGCTTGGATGACTAGAAATTTCTTATTATCAATGAGAATCTAGTTTTTTAACACTTTTATCCTGGTATCGGTGTTTTAGTCAATGTAAACAGAGAGCCGTGTTAAAATGGACATTTTTATGGGTATAATGAAATTAAGACTACGAGTATTTTTATGGTATTTTAATAAAAGAGACATTAAAAAATAAAAATTAATAACGAGTATGACCTCCTCTTGCAGCGATTACGGCATGTAATCGTCTTGGCATGCTTCCCACCAGGCTTTTGATGGTGTCCTGTGGAATGTGTTCCCACTCAGTCGAGATTACACGTTTAAGCTCTCTGATGTTTTGTGGAGGTGGTTGGAGAGATCGTACTCGCCTTTTTAGGAGGTTCCAAACGTGCTCAATGGGGTTAAGGTCGGGGCTCCGCGCTGGCCAATCCAAACGACGAATACCGACCTCTTGCATATAAGCATCTACGTCACCAGAACGGTGGGCCCGAGCATTATCGTCCATGTAAATGGCATCTTCACCAATTACAGTCAGTGCGGGTTGTGCATTTTGAGAAAGGATTTCTGTTATGTACCTATGCGCATTTAGTGAGCCATTTTCTATGAATACTATCTCGGTACGATAGTTGGAAGTTACGCCCGCCCAAAACATAACGGACCCTCCACCATAAGGGGTGATTTCTTCAAAACACACATCGGCATAGCGTTCCCCTGGTCTTCGTAACACTCGCCGACGTCGGTCCTCACCATGCAGACAAATTCGAGCCTCATCGGAGAAGAGTACGCTACTCCAGTTACCTGGTGTCCAAGATAGGCAATTTCTAGCGAACCTCAACCGCGCAATCCGGTGCTCACGGAGTAACTTGGGGGCCCGCGCTGGTCGTCGACTACGTATATCAGCAGCTAAAAGTCTTCTCCTCACAGTCCATAGGCTAACTTGTGCTCCTCGTACCTCTTCAAGGTTTCTTTTGAGGTCTATGTAACTGCATTTGCGGTTCCTCAGCGCCTGAGTCACTAAAAAGCGATCGTCTCGCGGCTGTGTGCAACGTTTTCTCCCAGAACCTTGCCTTCTCTGAACGGAACCTGTCTCTTGGTATCGAGTCCAGGTTCTTTGTACGGTTGAACGACTCACGTTTAACCGCTGTGAGACGTAACATTGGCTACACCCCTCTTCCAGCAGCGCTATAATTTTACTAGCTCTCATTGCTTTTTCTGCCATTACGATAGACACAAAGATATCTGTTTTAAGTCACAATAAGGCAGAATTATGCGATAAACATAAATTGTTGTACTAAAAATAACGAAAAGTTACTTTTAGTTGCTTGATAACCTTTTAACCGCAAACCCGCGAAAAGTGTCACAAAATGAAAAAGGGATTAATAATTTAAAAAACAAAAGTTTTGAATTTGGAATGAACTTTTTTTCATACCCAGACTCTTTATTAAGTGCCAGTAACATAGTTTGGCTATTAAAACCTCTGAAGAACTAAATTATTACCAATAATGTTAAAAAATCAAACCCGCCCGTTTTTTTTGCAAAGGAGTGTATTTAGATAGTGAGTTAGAACTCACCTACCTATTCATCGATCGGTCTGGCTCGTCCCGCGACTAGCGACCGGCGGGCGATTGTCTTGTGTCGTTGACCCGGTCGCGATGGCGCGGCGGTTGTGCAAGCCGGGTCAAGGTCGCAACGGTTGCAACTAACGCTCGCGCCGCGCCCGCTGTCACTTTTATGTTTACTGTTAAAGACATTTAATTGTCCAAAGAACATGATCTTCATTTTGAAATTTAAAAAACTAATATAAACTGATTTTATGGCGGTTTTTATTGGAACGAAGTTCCTTACGGCAGGCTTGGAGGGGATAGGCATTTCGCTGCGTGACCGAACTGAAAAAAATGTGATAGTAAAACCGTAAGAAAAATGCGTGGAAAAAATGCGTGGAATAAAAGCGTTAAATGAGACGTGCGCAGGCGCGACAGTCAATGTGTCAATTTTAATGTCAGTCATTTCTATGTAATTTTATGTTGTCAAACAAAAATAAAGAGACATATTTAAAATGAAATTCATTCAGCCAGTTATAATTGAAGTATATAAAAATACTCCTTCGATTTTTAAAAGATTACGCTAGCTCGTTATTATTTATAATTACACTAGATGACCCGGTGAACTTCGTATCACCTACATATTATATTTGTGTAAAATGTGGTCAAAACTTCCCTGTCCCTGTCCCTGTCATGTCCCTGTCCCTGTCCCTGTCCCTGTCCCTGTCCCTGTCCCTGTCCCTGTCCCTGTCCCTGTCCCTGTCCCTGTCCCTGTCCCTGTCCCTGTCCCTGTATAGCGTGGCGACCCCTCATCACGGTAACCTTCGCAACGCCAACAATCTGGTTTATACCTGCGCTTATAGATGTTTAACATCAAAAAGACATCAAGTGTTTCATACCCAGGAACAGTTTGTATTGGAAAATTGAGTTGTCGTTTTTAGTGTTTTCCTTTACTTATTATTTATGTTACTCATTTTTTCTCACCGGGTAAACCTTCCCTGAACTTCCACAAATATTTCAAGATCAGACCGCCCGGATAGCGACCACCGTACACATGCTGTTAGAACCTGCCATAGTGAATCACACACCTTGTGTGGATCGGGTTCCAGGATCAGCCGGCGTATATCTGGATCTCCCGAGGGGCTTGCGACATGACTGGATGTTTGGTTATGGCGGGTATAGGGGTCCCTCCTTGTAGCACGGTGTCTGCATCAGTCATCCGTCTGTCATGTCGCAGGCCCCTCGAGTTGTTGTTTCTCTATGACCTACCGCGTTCTAGTGACCACCGATAAACTCTTTTTTTGTCGGTGGTCGCTGGTTTTTTGGATTGCAATACGCTTACCATCAGGTGTAGTGCAGTCACTTTGCAGTGCTCGGACAAAAAAAAAAGAACTTCGCGGGCTAGTGCTTAGACCTTAGTCACCAGTTTCTAAAATGGACTGCAGAACATCCGTGCCAATCAGGCCAAGGTCACTCGCAACTTTCACCCACTATCGGTGTAATCGTGTCGGATTAAGATTAGGGGAAACCTAGAATGATCAAAGTCGTTGACCCACTCGCGATATCGCTACGGTTGCGCAACTCGGGTCAAGGTCACATGCAACCACTGTCACCATGGTAATTATGGAACAGGTATCATGATGCGGGCTTGTGTGCGTCAATTGCCTACATAAGTGTTTTGTTTTTATGTGGGTTTTACCCCTTTTAAATAGGTAAATGTTGTATTACCGTTCTGCTTTTGAGGAAATTGTGTGCAAATATTTTTTTGTTTCGTGTTTATCATTAAAAATAATAATGTATGTTAATACCTACTATAAACCCATGCCTGTATCATTGACTATTGTAGTAAACAACAATAGGACATTAGAAGTAGAGTGGACCTCGGTTTCTTTCATTTGCTTGAATGACGAGACGAGCAAGGCGCTCGCCTGATGGTCAAGGAACACCACACAGAACTTTGAATTACGCAGCACTGTATGGCACTGAACTGCGCTCGTCACGGCGAGACATACATTGTTAAGTCCCATAATGCCCAGTAATTTCACTTCAACTGTGCTTACACACTGTTGCATAGCGGCATAAGTAGACAAAGCGGTGGTACCAACCTAGACTGCCTCTCACATACGGGGCACCTTGTAAAGGTAAAGGTATAGACAAACTATAATAAATCAATTAGTCTGGCCTTGCAGAGTTCAGAGATAGATCCTGGCGGAACGGTCACCGTATCTGATAACGCTGCTATGTTAAGCTCTCTTTGTTCACTATTGTTAGCTATTGATAGATAGTGACGTAATTTTTTTTATGTTAATCTATTTTACGCTTCTGCCGCGTCTATTGTTTCGTAGCGTGACTTGGTGACTGAACCGTAGTTGCAATCGCAACAGTTTTTATCAACCATAGCTAACCATTGAAATATTATTTTTTATGTATGTACATAGATTTCTCTGCAAATTGTGGACCGAAATTAGTTGGAAAAGAGGGGAATGCCTACTTTAGGGCCCACGCGTTACACATTTAATTTATACTGCAAAAATAAATCTATATTTTAACCTAAAAAGAAAACGCAAAAATTATCGTTTTTTAAAAAAACCTTTTTTATATTTTTTACAATAATTTAAACATATAAAAAAGGTTTTTTATTATAACATTAAATCCCGTACCTTTTTTAAATGGCAAAAATGCAAGCTGACGGCATTAAATAAAAAAACATAACTAATATCATTAACTGACATTGATTTTTGGAATGTGATTATTTATCAAATAAAATTAAATTACAACCCAGTTATACCGTTTTTGTATCCAATTATACGACTGGCAGCCCTAGTGAATAGTAGAGTATACTATTTAGAACGGAAACCACTCAATACACACTTCAAATCAAAGTAGTGAAATTATTGTTATCGCATATTAGTTGTGTTGTATTTGCCCTAATTTAACAGGACAACTTCTATCTCGATATAGACTTTGCCCGAGGACGTAATGTATGCATTGTGGACCTATAAATAGATGGTCTCCTATTATTAGAATATAACGAATGATTAATGTGTGACGCCCGTTCTATATTTGCAGTTATAATCGACTAGCTTTTCCTCGCGGATCCGCCCGCGTGATCTGCTTTTTCCGGGATAAAAAGTAGCCTTTGTTCATCAGGGATAATGTAGGATTCTAATGGTGAAACAATTTTTCAAATCGGTCTCGTAGTTTTTATGTTTATTCGTTACATACAAAAATACAAATCTTTCCTCTTTATAATATTATTAGTGTAGATATGGTCGGAACTATAGAAATATCTTCCGAAATATGTTTTCTTATAGCATAGGCCGGCAAACGACCAAGTGGGCTACCTGATGATACTCCCACAAGATTTATCGACACGTTGTCGACTTTTAAGGAAAGGGATTGGTAAGGGGAGGGTAATTTGGACCTCCGGATATTTAACAAACCATACGTGACGCAGCAGCAAGCCGCTACTTTACGTCGGTTTTCTGTGAGATAGTAGTAACAACCCGGTCTAACCGTCCCACTGTCTACACTGTGGCTCTACCACTCATGTGTGATGAATCATCACATGATGATGATGATGACCTAATATAAACTTGTTACATTAGATTATGTAATTGAAAAGGTGACCACTGAAATACAGCAGTACGCTGAGTCACCTACTTGTTATAGCTGCGGCGAGCAATTGTAGTTTTTAAAGGTTGATCTAAATTGTATAAATGTAGTGTAAATGTGTAAATACACTCATATGTGCGTTGTCGGTTATACAAATCCTTTTTCTTTCTAATTATTTTCTTTGTATGACCGGAAACGCATAGCCGGGCAGTCATTGAGTATTTTTTTTATTGAATGACGAGACGAGCAAGGCGCCCGCATGATGGTTAGCGCCACGCCTGCCCATAAACAGAAGCAACACCACACAGAACTTTGAATTACAAAGCACTGCATGCCACTGAACTGCGCTCGTCACCCTGAGACGTAACATATGAAGTCTCATTTTGCCCAGTAATTTAATTGGCTTTAATGTCCTTCAAACCGAAACGCAACTGAGCTTTCACACTGTTGCTTGGCGGCAGAAATAGACAGCGCGGTAGTACCAACCTAAACGGCCTCTCGAATACGAGGGACCTACCACCTTGTATGTATACTTACTATTCCGTAAATACCGAACATCGTCGATACGCTTATTCATGTCATCGTATTGTAAGTTGTAGAATATCATGCAGGATATTATCGTCAATTTATTGCACTTGCTTTCACTTATTTCTCATGCAATCGAGTTTGTTAAATAAAATGTTAACCGTGCATATTTTTTGTTTACAGGTAAAGGCGACACTCATGATTAATTAGTATGTATTAGTACTTAAGTGTTTGCTCGGCTGCTGTTTATATGCCAAAATGTCTAAACATTCATAAAATACCTGTTCTCCTTGACAGTGAAGGGGTTTATAGACACGGGCGCTGTGGTTGCCATAGTGCTTAACGATAGTATTTTTTTTTATTTAATTGAATGACGAGACGACCAAGGCGCTCGCCTGATGGTAAGCGCCACGCCTGCCCATGAACAGAAGCAACACCGCGCAGAACTTTGAATTATAAAGCACTACATGGCACTGAACTGCGCTCGTCACCCCGAGATATAAGATGTTAAGTCTAATGATGCCCAGTAATTTCACTGGCTTCAATGTCCTTGAAACTGAAACACAACAATGCTTACACACTGTCGCTTGGCGGCAGAAATAGACAATGCAGTGGTACCCAGACGGCCTTGTAAATCGACTATAAGTTTGAAAAAAAAAACATATTTTTAATTAAAAAGGGTTAAACACGGGGTAGCGTAAAACTTGGTTTTTACCGCAGTGGAACGGTGTGGGAAGGGAGTGTTGAGATATGTATTCTATTAATCACGTGTGTAGCACGACAGTGGTGTTACGTCATATTTAAATCATTATCACCCCTCCGCTCAATTACCGCTGGAACACTATACTCTGTTATGCGCTGTCCCTTTAACAGGTGGGTCACTAGAGCAACCTATTTATTGCATGCTACACATGTTATGATTGATGTATTTGTCACCAAGGTTTATTCAACAAAGCGGGATTTTTTTTTTAATACCATAGGCTAGCAAACGAGCAAGTGGGTCACCTGATGGTAAGTGATCCCCACCGCCCATGTACGCCCACCGCCAGAAGAATCGTGGGCGCGTTGCCGACCTTAAAGGAAAGGGATAATTAGGGATTGGGAAGGGAAGGGGATTTGGGCTTCCGGATATCTATCTATTTTTATTTCTATCACGGAATTATAATTATCTTCGTCTCGTTAAATGGAAAGAACCATTCAAATACTTGGTACGTCCATAACTTGGCATCTTCTTGAAGCTCAGACAGCAGATAAGTGCAATTCGTTAAGAATGCAATGGTTTAGTTGGCGTGGGTAGACAGGTATGCAAATTATACAATATCTATGGGCATAAACTGGTTTCCGCGTTCACGTTTTTGATACACAAATAAACCATACGCTTTCCTTATATGTTTTACAGTACAGACGGATATCTTAGTGTCCCAATGCCTGATGTTATAAGTTCTTGTTTAATTTTTACATAAGTACTTTATAATGATAAATACACCCCACAGTCACACACATAGTCCTGACCCCACACTAGGTTTATCAGGTATCAGGAACTATGAGGAACTTGCGGTCCACAACATCCAGACCCGAAACAAATATTTGTGGGTCACACAAACATTTGTTACGGTGCGGGAATTGAACCTTATGTCTATGGGTGACGAGCGCAGTCCAGTGCCATGCAGTGCTTTATAATTAAATGTTGTGTCGTGTTGCTTCTGTTTATGGGTAGGCATGGCGCTTACCATCAAGCGAGCGAATTGCTCGTCTCGTCATTCACTTGCCATGGCATAATTTTTGTTCCGTCACTCCACACGGGCCCATTACAAGTTTAGAAATAAACCAGTCTCAATGTTATTTATTGGCGCCATTTTTATAAAACCAAAATAGACTAATTACTGGTATCAGTGCGACGCATTTTCTCGGTATACTTTTACCGGAGTAAAATAAGGGGTAATTTAGCGAGGCAAACAAACAAGCTCTATAATTATGTTGGGTTTGGCTTGGATAAACGAAGCTTAAAAGAAAAAAATCATACACTCACGCCTGTAATCCTTGATATGAAATGAGGCTGCTAGAACTAGAGTGGCCTAACTGCATTTTGATGACTTTTGACCTATTTCGTGATTTAAAAATGTTAATCTACAAGACCAGACCGGCCTAAAATTGGTAACGTCATCTTGACATAGATAGCAGTACAAGTCCATTTCGGTCGTGGTTTCAATAATTGACGAAAATACAAATAGGTCAAAAGTCATCAAAATGCAGTTAGGCCACTCTGGTTCTAGCAGCTTCATATACGGAGTAATATGGACTATAATAAGATCGTCAAAATTTATTCACATATTATAGACATATCGGGTACATTCATAAAAAATATTTTACGCCTTGAAAATCTCTTATAAAATCGGCTAAAGGTTTGTTTTTGCGTTTCCTATGCAAAACAAATGTTATTTACAAATAGTAGGAGGTTATGGAATGCTGGTTACGTTGTTTGGTGCCTAGTATTAAAACTTCCACAATATCCTCTTGAAATACCAACGAATGTATTGACTAGGTGAAAATGATAAACAAAGTGTTGTATACATCGTTTTATTTTATTGTTTATAAGAGCTTTTGCTAATAATTGCAAAAACTAAGTCCATGAACGTTTCCCATTGGAGAATTTCAGAGTATATCAAGTAGTATCGTACATTATACATACATAATAGTATCATCAATGTACAATTGGACCTACTTACGCAAAAAGGAACCAACCCACAGCAAGGTCAAATGGAGATACTGATTTTGTTTTGCTAATTTAATTAATTTAATTTGATTTTAATACCGTATTTTATTTTACCGCAAAAGCGTACAGGGAATAAATACATTTCATTCCCGATTTTCCAAAAAACTACGATTAAATTAGTTTAAATGATCGAATATAGAAAAAAACCTCAGTATCTCCATTGTACCTTACTTTGGGTTGGTTCCTTTTTGCGTAACTAAGTCCAATTATGTAGGTATTATAAAACTATTTTTATGATTACGGTAAGACTACACACAAGTTATACAAGTTTTGATAGTTTTTTTTTAACCCGATGACAGTTTTCGTTTTCTCTCCATACAACTAGTAGCAGTAGCCACTAGAGAGAACTATGATGAATTAAAATTGCTAGTATGATTAATTTTAAATACATTAGTCGAATACGAAATAAGTTTTCGAAATTTTTCGAAAAAAAAATTCGAAACCTGTGAACACCCTATGTTCAATATTTGTAACACGTACAAAATCTTTGAGTTCGTGTTGTGTTCTGGCACATATAAAATATTTGCACTTTAATTAAAATTTTACAATAATTTAAAATATAACGTTCCACTTCTCATAATGATGTCAAATTAATTTATTTCGGCACCGGTAAAAAAAAATGTGTTTACATTTACGTTATCGTCGATCGCAAATAGTATGTGAGGCGGACCGAACCCGCGACCCCGAGGTCGTGGCGTATCGGCGTTGTACATTGTTTTTAAAATGTTTTTATACACACACGACAATTATCATAACAATGGCATTAATTTAAATAAACCCCGTTTACCTGGCATGCTCATTTTTATATGCATATACCGAATTAAATAAAAAACCTTAAAAAACGACTTAAAACAACATTAACACCGAAATGTTCAAAATAACAATATCTATAGGTATTTTTGGAGTCGGTGCCTGTGTCGATGCCGGTCAATTAAAATTGTTATTTTTGAATTTTAAGTATGTATTATTTTTTTTAACGGTTTTAAGTTTTCTTAATACTTATTTTTCTATTTTTAGTATTAAGTATGTAAAACCTCCTATTTTTTTGAAGGCGGTTAAAAAGGAACAAGTTCTTAATTCGTTTTTATTTTGTTACGTGGTATCTCCTCTAAATATGGACTGAATTTGACCAGCCTATTTGCATTTCATAAAATTTACTCCGATGATGGGTTGTTGGGGTTAATTAAAGTGGCAACACTAACCTCTATTTTGTCTATGCATGTCTGTAATTGTCTTGGTCAGTGCAACGTACCATTTAACGAGTATAACGTACGTTAAATTAAATATTATAATCCAATGGGCTCATAAATAATCACCCAAATGTACCTGAAGCCCTAAAAGTGCTCATTTTTATTTTATTACCTTGAATGACGAAACGAGTTGGTCGCTCGCTTAATGGCAAGTGCCAGAACCCAGAACCCATCAGAGAACCCCAAATCACAAAGCACTACATGGCACTAAACTGCGCTCGTCACTTATGCTTCAATCCGAAACAGCTGATTGGCGGCAGAAATACAACAACCGACATACAACAATAAACCGACCAAACCAGAACGCATACCACCTAGAAAATATAAATTCATATAGATTGAATAACGGAGTACGAGGGAAAATGCTATACGAAGCGATTAGGGTGCGTCTCGGAATGCATCATAAAGGACCTATTCAATGTACCCTAGGGTTAAAAGGTCACTAATTTCAGGCCGAACATGCTATTACTATACGTGTGTGTGCGTAGATGTTTAATAATATCGTCACGTTTTACATAATTACAAAATCGTGCCGTTTCAACATCACAGCTGATTAACACGTACCGTCTACTGAAGTGGGATTATTCCCTTTATTATATTATGTTTGGTAGAGCCACGCTGTAGACAGTTTTGTCTACAGCATAAATGGGCTGGCTCGACCGGGTCGTTACCACTGTCTCACAGGAAACCGACGTAAAGTAGCGGCTTGCTGCTGCGTTTCGTACGGTGAGGCTTCGTATCCTGAAGCCCAAATCCCCTCCCCTTCCCAATCCCTATTCCCTTTCCTTTAAGGTCGGTAACGCACCCATGATTCTTCTGGTTGTGGGCGTACATGGGCGGTGGAGATCACTTACCATCAGGTGACCCACTTGCTCGTTTGCCGGCCTATACTATAAAAATATCGTATTTTAATTTACGCTACTACAATGTGGTAGGTCCCTCGTATGTGAGAGGCCGTCTGTGTTGGTACCATCGATTTGTCAAGCTAGCGCATAAGCGAATAGTAATACTACATACTATTGCTACTTGGGATCGAGATTTCTCGGATCCGAATCTCGTTCCAATAAACGGGCATATCTTACTCACACGATACAATAAATTTGGTAAACGTTGATTGGATATAAGTAATTGAATAGAATTGAAATACAGCTAATTAAACGGATTTTATCGCGGTTATTCATTTTAATTTTGGTCCCGACGTTGAATAGAATTGTTATAAATGAGTACACTTATGCTGGGTTGCACCAACTTACTTTAGCCATGACAAACATGGTAAAGTACCGGTTAAGCAAAATATGAGTTGCACCATTTGACAAATGTTAGATGACTGACGTCATAACTTTAGCTGTTAACCGTAGCCGCCTAAGATACGCTAGTTAAAGCTATTGTTATTAAGTTAAATAGCTGTCAGATGGTTCAATCATAACCTCCAAACCGTATATCTCCTAAAGCGTATGTGCTCCAAATAATATCATGTCCCTGCTTCTAGAATTAATCGAAGAATCTAGTAGTATCGGAATACAATGGTGCAACAGATTCCGCAGTCAATGTTAAAGTCAGTATTGTTGTTATAGTCAAATTTGACATAAACCTTAACTATAACTGCTATTATGGTGCAATCCAGCCTTAACATCTCAAGGTACACAACGCGCTATCGTTCAAATCAATCTGAAATGCTCCATTTGACCGAAACTTTGTAAGCAATAACAAGCGCGACTATTCATAAAGACCCATTTAGATACAATCAGAGTTTATCGCACGACCGAGGCAAAAATTAACAGAATTCCGTCATTTACGAGGCCGCGTCATTCAACCTAAAAATAAGAATCTAATGACGGGTCCTTGTAAATGACAATTCTCTGTGATATACTTGCCCGTGTTGTACGATAAAATGTCTTCATATATTTTTTACTTGATAGAATTACAAGACGAGCAAGGCGCTCGCCTGATGGGAAGCGCCATGCCTGCCTATAAACAGAAGCAACACCACACAGAACTTTGAATTACAAAGCACCGTATGGCACTGAATTGCGGTCGCCACCCCGAGACATATGATGTTAAGGACGTTGAAGCCAGTAATTTAACTGGCTTCAATGTCCTTCAAACCGAAACACAACAGTGCTTACACACTGTTGCTTGCCGGCAGAAATAGACGGCGCGGTGGTACCAACCCAGACGGCCTCTCGCATACGAGGGACCCACCACCTTGTGAAAATACCACTTCAGTGACGACACAGACGTTCCGTTTTGTAAACACAGATCGCTATGCAGTAACAACGTAGAACGGTGCAGTTGTACAAGAGTAATGCAACCGCAAGGCCGTTGCAATCACAACACTGCACCGGCGCGGACTCTTGCCAACACCAGTAGAACGGGAGTGATTCAAATCGACTCGCCCCGTCACACCGTTTTCAACTTTACTGCACACACAATTGAATGTAGTGCGCATTGATTATGCGTGTCATGTGAGATGAAACGGTTTAGGTATGGATGGCAATTGTACAACAGATTTGTCGCTATTTATATGTCGCGTGATTGAGATCTTGGCGCCTCTTGTGGTTGATCGTGTGTGTCGCCAAGATGTTACGCTCACGCTTTTTTTTTATTTATCCGAGCACGGCAAAGTGACTGCACTACAGCTGATGGTAAGCGTAGTGCAATCCAAAAAACCAGCTACCACCAACAAACAATGAGTTTATCGGTGGTCACCGGAATCAAATCGAGGGGCCTGCGATAGGACAGGTGGCCATTCATATCTGCCCGGATAACGACCACCGTACATATGGTGTTAAAACCACCAGCCAGTGTATATCCGGTTCTCCCGAGGGGCATGCGACATGAGTTGATGGTTGGTTGGGGTGTGTATAGGGGTACATCCTTGTATTACTGTGCCTGTATCGGTTATCCGGCTGTCCTGCCGCAGGCTCCTCGACTTACTTCTTCCCTCTCTGCAGAGGGAAGAAGTATTTATACAGGCCGGCATGACTGGTGACCACCGATAAACTCATTGTTTGTCGGTGGTCGCTGGTTTATTGGACTGCACTACGCTTACCATCAGGTATAGTGCGGTCACTTTGCCGTGCTCGGATAAAAAAAGTATAAGTACAATAATGACTACTCAGTACATGATGTCAGTAATAGGTAACGCACGAGTGGTCACAGATCACGTCGCCGTTCAGACGCCGCGATCGAGATCTACGAGAGGATGTTGACATGGCTAATTAACCAGAACTTACATTGTAAATATGCATGGTACGTAATGTTGTAGAAGGGCTTTGTACTCGGCCGCGGCAGGCAAACATTGTAGTCTTTTCTTTAGTGTTCCATACTCAAAGGTACTTAAAGAACTTTATTACAGGGCCTACGCCGTTTGTCAGTCTGTCCTACGTTTAAATCGTTTTATATTCTGAACCATGATAGGTAGCTAGCTGCAATATTAACATGATACTTGTGTTGTTTTGACGGATATCGCGTTACGATATCCAATATAACAATAAAAATTACAAAAGCTAAATGTAATAGTGTGGTTAAGGAATACTCGGTACGCCAATCTGGGCCCCTACTCTATAAAACGCGTCTGTGACATAGAATATCCATCACAAGAATAATATTTCTAATATAAAATGCTGTGACTAAAATAAAGTAGTCGGTAAAAATATGTATAAAAAGAGGAAAGAAAGAAAGTTTTTACTTACACACTAATCTTTGTGGTAGTAATTTACATGTTTCAGTATGGCTTAACCAACGGGTTTAATCCTATAGAAAGAATGTAGGAATGGAACGGATGTGATGGAATGCTTCGATAAGCATTCCTTTCTTAATCTTGGTCGCTTGATTAAATTGATTAACAGGCGAAATTAACAAACGATGGTAATTGAAATGCCCAGATTGACCATAACGACCAAATAATAAAGTTTGATACATCTATGGGAATCTTTATTATGTATCTAAATATATAAAATTCAAAGGTAACTGACTGACATAGTGATCTATCAACGCACAGCCCAAACCACGGGAGGGATCGGGCTGAAATTTAGCATGCAGGTAGATGTTACGACATAGGCATCCGCTAAGAAAGGATTTTGATAAATTCTACCCCCAAGGGGATAAAATAGGGGATGAAAGTTTGTATGAAACTTTGTCAATTTTAAACGTTCACGCGGGCGGAGCCGCGAGCAAAAGCTAGTCGGTCATAAATTCTTGATTTAAAACTTTCTTTTGTTATTGCTTACGCGCCTCCGCCCATATATCGCATACCTGATGCCATCTAAGTCAATTTGTTAAAGTTTAATAGAGCATAGATACAACCCAATAAACTCCACATTGTATAGCACGCTACATAATAGCAGATTTGTTATGAAATATTACTACGCGGAACACCAAGAATAATAATATCTATTTTGAATGTCCGTCTCTGCACTCCGCTACGTGTGTAACACATTGTAATGTTTTAGGACTGCGAAACTTGTTGTATTAAAGAAACATGGAGGAATTCCAAGGTTGTGATATCTGGCATTCCGTATGGCTTTCAGGTTTAATTTTAAACGCTTAATATAGACTAACGTTGACGTTGGCGTAAGAATAAAAAAAAGATTATTATTTCCTTAAATCGACCGCACTGAATATGTAAATGTAATCAAGTTTACAAAATATTGATATGTATGAGTGATATTTATAATCCAATTTATAGAATTAATGATTTGATTTGATTATACAATTTGTTAGGGGTCATATTTTTGAATCGTTTCATACACCCAACAGTGAGTGTTTACGAAACATATTTTATCAAAATTTTGAATCCTTTATTAACATACTAGCTCCTTTATTAACATACTAGCTCTTGCACGCGGCTTCGCCCTCGTCAACGTTTAAAATGGACAAAGTTTCATCCCCTATTTTATCCCCTTGGGGGTAGAATTTATCAAAATTCTTTCTTAGCGAATGCCTACGTCATCTACCTGCATGCCAAATTTCAGCCCGATCCCTCCAGTGGTTTGGGCTGTGTGTTGATAGATCACTATGTCAGTCATTCACCTTTGAGTTTTATATATTTAGATTCCTTTAATGTAATAAAACAACTTTAAAATGTTCTACCGTAAAGTTCACATATTGGCGCTTTAGTTTTCCTTTCCACTGACGATATAAATAAAAAAATACACCCAACAGTCACACACATAGTTCTGACCCCACAGTAAGATACCAGTCTTGTGTCGTGGGTATCAGGAACTACGAGAGACTTTCGGTCTCACAACACCCAGACCTCGAAACAAATATTTGTGGATCACACAAACATTTGTCTCGGTGCGGGGATCGAACCCGCGGCCTCTCGCTTCACAGCCGGCTACTCGCCCGCTGTGCCACGGAGGCTGTCAGATATATGAAGTATATTTAAATCTGCACGTGCATTAGGTTCGTTGGCGTCAGATTCCCTCAGTGGATGGTTATCGGTCACGCTCATTAGTTCATCTCTGTGTTGTAGTACCTAGTGTAGTAGTGTCTATGTGAGTAACACGTGCGAACGCATTGCTAATTAGCATGCGAGGCATATATCAAATGTATTATGACACGTCACGGCGAAGAGATTTACTTAATAATGATTTATTGTATGGTTTACAGTTTCTAATTGAACGTATTTTGCTTATAAGAAAAAATAATTTAATGTGAGAAGAGACCATATTTTTTAGGCAACCCTATTGGCATGTGTTCAGCAACACATTTTATACCCTAAAATATTATTTTTATTCGGTAAACAGAAGCAGCGATAGCTCAGCGGGGTATGGTATGGACTGTTGAGACGAAAGTCGCAGCTTCGAAACCAGCCCCAAGACCATACACCACTGACTTTTCTAAGTTACGTGTATATTGATTGTTAATTATCGCTTGCTTTAACGGTGAAGGAAACATCGTGAGGAAACATGCATACCTGAGAACTTGATAAGATTTACGAAGGTATGTGAAGTCTGCCAACCCGCATTGGGCCAGCATGGTGGACTAAGGCCTAATCCCTCTCATACAGTAGAGGAGGCCCGTGCCCAGAAGTGGGACGTATATATTTTTTTTCTATTAATATATAATTCAACAATTTTTTTCTATTACGGGAATTCAGGACCTACAAGGAACTTGCCACAGGTCCCAGAATTAATATAAACGTTTCTGCATTGAGGAAAATGAACCCGCGACCTCTGTCGGACAGGTGTCGTCACTACGTAATACATAAGGTTTGATATCACAGTATAAATAGATACATCAATCTGTGTGCATTACGCACAATCAAGGAGTATAGATAAGATAACTACTGATAACAATTCTTCATTCTACATGTGTTATTGTGATAAAACTGTTATTTGACGTCACACTTTAAAGTATGTCTCATTGGTTGAGTGCTCCGAGATCTGCATACATATCATAGGGACTTTATACATACATACATCGATGCCTGTTTCCAATAGGGGTAGGCGGAAAATATTGTTTTTTTTATTATGTTATGTTTTTTTTATTATTTATGTTGGGTGTGGGTGTTGTGAGACCGAAGTCTCTCGTAGTTCTTGATTCTTGATACTCGTATGTTACTATGGGGTCACGACTTTGTGTGTGACTGTTGGGTGTATTTAAAAAAAAATATTGATTAGGTTTGCAAAAGTATTAAAGCTGTTAAACGCACTATTCCTATTGTGGTCGACGCATGCACGCTCGAGAATTCAATACAAATATATTTACCTAAACTTGGTTAACTCAGTTTTGTGAAATGGCTCTTGACAATTTCATACGATGCGTGTCCTTGAGCGAAATTATTTATTTCCATCCGGGCACCCGAGGCCTTCAAACTTCTGCCCGATAGAACCCAAGTATGAAGGTCACACGAAGTGGGCCAAGGACGGGCAGGTAGCAACTCGCGGGTTATACTAAGTATCGTGAATTGAATATAATGCTTGTGATTTTATATTATAATGTGAATTATGTCTGTCTACACTGTATGTCTACACTAAAAACAGACAAAATCAAATCAAAATCAAAAACCAATCCAATTAATCTAGGACTTAGAAGGTGCGCGACCAAAGCAAAAACATAATATTTAAATGTAAATCCTGTATTATAGGTTATAGTTAGTGATCCTCAAACGATAAACAAACAATGACGAGTTATTTACAACTATCATACCTTTTGACAACCTCCGTGGCTCAGCGGGCGAGTAGCCGGCTGTGAAGCGAAGCGGCCGCGGGTTCGATCCCCGCACAAATTAAATATTTGTCTTAGGGTCTGGGTGTTGTGAGAAAGTCTCTCGTAGTTCCAAATACTGACGACACAAGACTCGTATATTACCGTGGGGTCAGGACTACGTGTGTGACTGTGGGGTGTATTTATTTATCATATTATGTATTGTAACGAATCCTACACTTGACCCTCAAATGTATGTGCTCATGATCTTTAAGGAAACGTTAATAAGTGTATAATACAGTTTTAAAATAAACTCGTATCGTCAACTGTTACTGTCAACATATTTACCATGCGTTGCCAATATTTACGTTCCGAATTAGTGAATGTTCAACGTTAAATGCGTAGTGTGGAATTACACAGCGATGAGTTTGATTTTTGGACTGTGTTAAATGCCGTATTGTAGAGACTGGCAAACGAGCAAGTGGGTCACGTGATGTAAGCTATCTCCACCGCCGATGTACACACAAAATAATAGATAGCTGCCTTTCGTAGAGAAAGGTAAAGAAAGAAAGAAAGATGATAGATAGATAGATCACTCTTCATTGCACACCAATAATTAAAATTATACATTAAGTACCTTACAACTAAATTAAGTTACAACAGGCGGTCTTATAGCTAAAAGCGATCTCTACCAGACAACCTTGAAAGGAGGAGAAAAGAGGATTAGGGAAACGAGAGGGATTTATACGCAGAACCAGTACAGCGGCCTTAGCGTCCAATATATTGAACAAACATGGAATCGTATGAGCCGCTGCGCTAAATCTTTAACGCCAACGCAATGTTTCGCCGTAAGGACTAGAGCCCCGGTAGACTGACTGACGAGCAGCAACCACCACCAGAAGGTCTGCACATCTTGCTTGTAATATAGAGTACGAAGGCGCCTAAATGAAGTCCGAAAGGATAAAAACTGTGAAATCCGGTTTTTATAATATTTTATAGGTAATGCGTTTGAAATACAACCTGTTAATTCCCATAACACCCAATAATTCTACTGGCTCTAATGCCCTTCAAACAGAAACACAACAGTGCGTAAACATTGCTGCTTGAGGGCAGAAAAGCAGTATAACTACTAATCCTAGCCCTTTCATTTCGTCATGTTTTTCTCTTTCTCTAATACAATTTCCATCTCGTTTAATAATATTGTGAAACTCTGTTGCTTATCAAATCGACTCGTAAAGCATTTAAACGCATATCTCGCATATTTTGATTACATTTCTTAAGTACTCGCGATGAGTCACATCATGTGACATTAATAAAGAGCAGTCTATATTGAAAATTACTTTGTCCCGCAGCTGGGATATAAAGGTCACATTGTGACACACTGACGGAGTGGGATTACTCAAATTGTCAAGCCGCTATTTTACGTCGGTTTTCTGTGAGTCAGTGATAACTACCAGATCGAGGCAGCCCATTCGTGCTGTAGACAAAACTGTTTATAGTGTGGCCCTGAATTCCGTTAATTAGATTTAATGTTTAAAATTTAATTTGATTTTGCTGGTGGTAGGATATTCACATCCGCCCGGATAGCGACCATCGTACACATGGTGTTAAAACCGGCCATAGTGATCCATACGCCTTGTATGGATCGCGTTCCAGGATCAGCTAGTGTATATCCGTTTCTCCCGGGGGCTTGCGACATGAATTGATGGTTGATTGGGGCGGGTACATCTGGTACATCCTTGTATTACTGTGCCTGCATCGGTCATCCGCTTGTCCTGTCGCAGGCCCCTCGATTTGCTTCTTTCCCCTCCGAAGAGGGAAGAAGCATTTATACAGGCCGGCATGACTCTGGTGACCAACGATAAACTCATTGTTTGTCGGTGGTCGCTGGTGTTTTGGACTGCACTACGCTTACCATCAGGTGTAGTGCAGTCACTTTGCCGTGCTCGGATAAAAAAAATGTGCGGCATTAGAATATTTTAACGATATCGCCAGCTGTTCCAGCTGTTGATTTTCCATCAATAATTTGTTTATGTTCGATATAAACGGATGATGCGGCGAGCCCTATTACATGCCCTCAATGACTACAATGCAGCGTATCGTGTGGCAATTGATTGTAATTGGTGATCAATGACCCCAATTGAAACATTTTTAACACTATTAGCTTCACACGTATGTTAGTATGTAACGGAAACTTTGAATATGTTTTTGACCTCCTACAAAACGTCAGATTAAATCGAAATTTGGCATACCTATCAATGACCGATGACAATTCAATATTTTGAAATAAAAAATAAAAACTAAACAATAGTTTAAACAAAGCAGCGATAGCAGGGGATTAGTGTTGTGTTGATGTTGATGGTGATGTTTCCTTCACCGTTAAAGCAAGCGATAATTATCAATTAATATACACGTGACTTAGAAAAGTCAGTAGTGTATGCCCTTGGGACTGGTTTCGACCCTGCAACTTTCGTCTCGACAGTCCGTACCACTCCCCGCTGAGCTGATATAATGTGTAACTGTTTGTTATACTCAAATAAAAAAAAATCCTTGGATTAGGCATTATATATAGCGACCTTTCGTCGGACCCCCAGAAAACGTAACGAACCAAGTCCAGTAGTAGTTTTACAAGGTGGTAGGTCCCTCGTATGCGAGAGACCGTCTGGGTTGGTACCACCGCGCCGTCTATTTCTGTCGCCAAGCAACAGTGTGTAAGCACTGCTGTGTTTCGATTTTAAGGACATTGAAACCAGTGAAATTATTGGGCAATATGAGACTTCTTATGTCTCGGGGTGACGGGCGCATTTCAGTGCCATGCAGTGCCTTGTAATTCAAAGTTCTGTGCGGTGTTGCTTCTATTTATGAGCAGACGTGGCAGAAAATAGTATCAAGCACTAATGACATCAATATGTATGTTATTGTAATTCGATGCATTATGCGATTTGCTTATGCAGCCGACGCTTACGTGACGATTTCGGCATACACGATGTTATTTTAGAAACATTGTTATGCAATCCAGACGAACTTATCGTGTTTCACTCAAAAATACTACATAGACGGTTTTGTCAGTGGGTATTAACCTTTATATGGTCATTGCATACACAGCATTAGTTTAAATTGCATAGATATCGCTAAGGGATCTTTTCGACTAGATTTGTCATGATGTTTTTTGTTAATTTAACAGACGGTAGACGAGCTAGTGAGTCACCTGATGGTACGTGATCTCCACCGCCCGTGAACATTAACAATACCTGATGAATCGTAGACGCGTTGCCGACCTTAAAGGATAGGGATGATTAAGGGATTAAATAAATAAATAAATACACCCAACAGTCACACACATAGTCCTGACCCCACATCACGAAATGCTGAGTATTAGCACGGAGTCTGGAATTGTGCCCAATATAGGCTCGTCCTCTATCACATCATGGAACGGACTATACGCTCGGTGAAATGTGGGTGTACTGGTTACACCTCTGCCTACCCCTCTGGGGATTACAGGCGTGGGCGCGGCGTCATTTAATAAATTATTATCAATAACAATATATCAATTTTAAATATCAGAGCCATAAATTAATATTGATAGACACTATGATTTATGTTAGTGCTATTGTAGGAACATAATACTTAATAATATTTTCCGGTTATGAGCATTATAAATACAATATAACAGATTCGTTCGGTTGCCTCCTCCTTAAAACGGCAGAGTGTACCGCGTGCTGGCGAGGTTGACTTTGGGCCTGTGATGGTGACCCACCTAGACTCGGCGACCAAACCAGGTGGTAGGTCCCTCGTATGCGAGAGGCTGTCTGGGTTGGTACCACCGCGCCGTCTATTTCTCAAGCCAAGCAACAGCGTGTAAGCATTGTTGTGTTTCGGTTTGAAAGACATTGAGGCCAGTGAAATTACTGGGCATTATGTGAATTAATATCCTTAATACCACGCGACAACCACTTTGGTTTTTTAATAATATTTACAGTTACAGTTCTTTCAGCGAAACATAATTTGTAATACTGATTAAATGTGTCAAAAAATATATTTTAAGCCGTATTGGGATCAGTAGTTTCATACATTTCTGAACATGAACATTTCTTAACATTTTATGTATGTAGCAGTGCTTTGTAATTCAAAGTTCTGTGTGGTGTTGCTTCTGTTATGGACAGGCGTGGCGCCAAGAATTTAACATCAGAATTTAATGAAATAAGAAAAAAATATATATTATATATTGTAAATCAAACTTTCTCTCTCGCTCTCTCTAAGCTACTCTTTACTCTTTATCCTGAAAGTTGCCTCGGGGCGGTGTACTAATTATACATACACGAACATACAATTATTTCCCAACATAGTAACAACAATTTTCTATTATGATGTAAAATATGATAAGACATTAAAACCTGCAACATTACGACACGGGATTATGTAATATGTACAACATTGTATGGAAGCCTCGCGTATATTGTTTATAAGTTACAACAAAATACGATGGACTGCATGTAAACAATGTTAATAAGTGGTTTTTAGGTTTCCGTATTCAAAGGCACCTGAAGCCAGTGAAATTACTGGGCATTATGAGACTTAACATTTTATGTCTCGGGGTGACGCGCGCAGTTCAGTGCCATGCAGTGCTTTGTAATTCAAAGTTCTGTGTGGTGAGGCTCCTGTATATGAGCAGACGTGGCGCTTACCATCACGCGAGCACTTTGCTCGTCTCGTCATTCAATCAAACAAAAAAAATAGGTGATATAATGATCAATAACTAAGGTTTCTTATATACATATGTATTTATTACTACTGATAATTTTATTTAAATTGACACTTCAAAA
Source organism: Amorpha juglandis (assembly GCA_949126905.1). Taxonomy (NCBI): domain Eukaryota; kingdom Metazoa; phylum Arthropoda; class Insecta; order Lepidoptera; family Sphingidae; genus Amorpha; species Amorpha juglandis. Next base: position 14,796,075 of record OX421379.1, on the reverse strand, counting down.
TAAATAGGAAATAATAAATATATTTATAAATTCCGCGTCCTTCAAAAATCAACTTTTAAAATGCAAGAATCGCATTTCCGAACAATAGATCGGGTTTTTCGTGATCCTCTTAATATAAATAATTTAATATTCGCCTTATTGCTCTGGCGTATTAAGGTTGAGAACCGTGAGGTACTGGGCACAATTCCCAGGTCGGGCGATCACAATTTGTATTTGAGTTTTCGGCTCGAAGAGTCACATATCAATTATCCGGTTTGGCGAGAGTTTTTTTTTTTTTTTTTTTTTTTATCCTGGCTCGGCAAAGTGACTACGCTACACCTGATGGTAAGTGTAGCGTAATCCAAGAATATTGTCGACCAACGATAAACAATGTGTCCATCGTTGGTCGGTAAGATCATGCCGGCCTGCCAAAGGGTCAAGGGAGAGGGGAAGGAAAAAGGGATGGGGAAAGGGTTAGGATCAGGGGGCAAGCCCCCTGGGGAGAACCGGATATACACTGGCTGACCCTGGAACGCGACCCACACAAGGTGGGCCACTATGGCAGGTTTTAGCACCAGTGTACGGTGGTCGCTATCCGGTCGGATACAAGTATCCTCCCACCAGCAAAATCTCGCCCTATCACATCATAGGACGGAAATAAGCTCAGCGATACGTACAGCACCTCTACATACACCTTAGGGAATAAAGGCGAGAGCTTTTGTTATGTTTTAGTTTTTTTTTTATATAGCTTAGGCTGGCAAACGAGCAAGTGGGTCACCTGATGGTAAGTGTTCACCACCGCCCATGTACGCCCACCACCAGAAGAATCATGGGCGCGTCGCCGACCTTAAAGGAAAGGGATAATTAGGGATTGGGAAGGGGAAGGAATTTGGGCTTCCGGATATCTCACTCACCGTACGAAACGCAGCAGCAAGCCGTTACTTTACGTCGGTTTTCTGTGAGACAGTGGTAACGACCCGGTCGAGCCAGCCCATTCATGCTGTAGACAAAGCTGTCTACAGCATGGCTCTACCACTCATAAATAGTAATCGTGATCACATTAAAATACCATATGATAATATTGCATACGCGGTACGCGGTGCTGGAGTTTCGGATTCGATCCTCAGGTAAAAAAAGGGATATTGGATTTTTCTATCACCACATGCTCAGTATCAACCCGGATTGTAGATTTTTGTCCAGTATAACGATAGGTTCGCTATCACTTCGTGGGACGGAAATAGGCTCAGAATGTGGGTTTACGAGCTACAACTCTGCCTACCCCTTCGGGGTTTACAGTCGTGAGTGCGTATGTATTAAAATTATTCTGTATCGATTAAGCATCCTGTTTTTTAACAAGGTGTTAATTGCGTGCGTTCACTCAGCCCTGAAATTATCATGATACTATGTGTAACATTGTCTGTACAAAGACCGGTAAGGCTGTCATTAAAACGTGGAGAATGACGAATAATGGGATGGTGAGCCTTTAGTCTTCTTTTGTTTAGTTTATTGATTGATTGATGATTTATTCATATTGTTCTTGTAACTTGCACAAAAACTATTATAATCTAATTACTTTATTTTATAACGTTCTTCATTGGTATAAATGGAGTTGCTCTAATTCAAATAACATAGTGCAAATATTGTAAATCAGTTTAGAAAAGAGCAACGCTAGAGTTTCTTGCCCGTTCTTATTTAACGAAACAGCATTCCGAACTGGCGGTAGAGATAACATTTGTCTGAATCTAAATGATGTTTGACATTTTAATGAATCAATAAATGATTTGATTTTGATTTTAAAGATTTGTGCCATGGCCATAAAGTGTAAAAAAGATTTATGTACTTATACACTTTCTATTGTTTTTTTTTCCCTAGTACAATTTAATTACTAACAGTTATAGTTCGTTACTTTTTATATAAATTGATGGTAAATGAACATATAGGTCAACTGATGGTAAATGTTCTCTACAGATAAAAAGAGGGATGTTATAATTTCTATCCCTTTGTCTGTCTACCTGTTTGTGGGCATCGTAGCATCGAGACGAATGGTCTGATTTAAAGAAAAAAAAAGGAGAAAGCATTTACTGGCAGGTGTAAGGTGGTACGTTTACAATTAGGTATAAACATTTTTATAAGTAGTAAGCGGGGGACACCTAAATATCCTCCCACTGTAGACGGTATATGTACCACCACTTCAAAAGGATCCAAATCAGCATGTGCCAAACACTAAGTTTGCTTAGTGCTGGCTACTAGTGCTTAGCGCTGGTTTTCATCTGGATGGACCCTTGGTGTTGTTCGATGTATGACGACCAGAATGAATTGAATGCGGGTTTTATAATAAAGCCTGGTTTAATCGCGCTCACATGGTAGAAAAGATGACAGACACAGTTTCATTTGCTGACGACACATATTTAATATTCAAAGTCAGTCGTAAGGATAAATAATTGGTTACACCCAACAACATTCCGAATTTAACACCAAACTGGTTCTCTGCGAATAACCTTTTATTAAATGCAGGGAAAACAAAATGTATCCGTTTGACAAATGTAAAGGTTAAGTCGCCCATATAATTAAACGGAGAAATATTAGATCTAGTCTCCTCAACAGTTGTCCTAGGAATAATTTTAGATATGGCGGCGGACGCCGGTTTTATAGTTTTTAAATCATACTAGCATTCGCTCCCGGCTCCGCCCGCGTGAAATTCTGCCCCGTTACATTACACGGGTCTACAAAAAAAAATTCGTTCTTTGTCCTAAAGTTTATTTTATGATTTTTCGGTTTATTATGCACAAAACCGAAAATAAAACATAATTTTTTGGTATAAAGTTTGCTTTTGTGATAGTTATAGTAATAATACTCATTTTTGATTTTTTCATAATTTTAATACATTTAAAACTACTGCGCGATTAGAGTGGGGTTTTTACGTTCAAAAAGTGCTGCTAGATGGCACTCGAGTGATAAACAACGATTAGGTGTTTTGTACAAGTCTAAAAATATCGTCACGAAAGTTTAAATATGATGCTGATGCATTTTTTATATATATGGTCAATCTATTAAAGTTTGCGATGTAAAATACGAACTAAAGACATCTGACGTTCTCTGTGAAGCCTACAAAGCATATTTTGACTGTCTTGTTCGGCATCAAGACAAGCCATGGGCTCCACATGTTGCTTGTAGTTATTTTAAAAGATGTTTGGACGGTAAGCAATTTTTTATTAAGCAGTGAATCAAATATGATAGATAATATATACATTTTTATTGAAGTGAAACTTCTTTAGACGCGTTGTGGTTTGAAACTCGATGAAACGAAAATGCGTCACGACAAAGACATACATATTCAAAAATAGGATTTAGCAGATTACAAGTCAGAAGCAAAAGTTAAAGCTGGGGATTTGATGGTTCTCAAATTAGACAGATTTTCGCCGATGAAAAATTTCCAACGTTGCTGAATCGTACTCAAAAGGCGATTTGTTTTATTTCCAACGTTGCTGAATCGTACTCAAAAAGCGTGTAGTTTTAAAGCAGTAGTTTTTAGGAAATAACAAAGCTAAAAACTACGTAGTTGACGATATGCTAAAAAATATTAAGGCCATGCTCTGTAGGATGTCATTAAATGTACATATGCTACATTATCATTTAGATACATTTAAAAACAACATGAGAGCGTATTCAGAAGAGCAAGGAGAACGTTTTCATGAGGACATTATGAGCTTTGAACAACGTTATCAAGGCCAATACAATGAAAAGATGATGGGAGAATATATTTGGGGTTTAGTGAGAAAAAGTACTTAAACTTACGTACTTACTTGAACATAAAAGAAAAAGTAAAAGCGTGCACTTTTAAATTATTTTCCACTTATTGTAAGTTATTTTGATAATAAAACTTAATAAATAATAATAAAAATATTTATTTGAAAAGTTTCATTTTCAATAAAAAATTAAAGCCACAGATTTTGAAAGATATCTTTAAATCAGCCTCCTCAATACAAAAGCAAATTTTTCATGTCATATATATTTTTTTCGTCTAATTACGACCTAAAATATAGAATTAATATGCTTTAAAGTCAAGGTCAAATTTTGTGTTGACCCGTGTTATCGATATCGCTTATGTACATCAGGGATAATGTAGGATTCTAATGGTGAAAGAATTTTTCAAATCGGTCCAGTAGTTTCAGAGCCTATTCAATGCAAACAAAACATCAAATTTTTCCTCTTTATATTATTAGTTTAGACTAGGACTATTGGTAGTTGTTCAACCCTACCTAATGGGTATACATTGTTGAAGTTACACTCGTGTGTGTGCGTATTTTCATCACATGGCGGGTATTATGTACCATATGCGACAATGTAAACAAATAACGGCCCAGTGCAACTCACACACTAGCAAGTATCCATGTCGGCTAAACGCAAGGCAAGCCTATACAGCGTGTACTGTACAGCGAGCGTTACGCCTGGAAGTAAATAAAATTACTAGGTATAGTTTTATAAGTGAAATTACTGGACATTATGAGACGTAACATCTTATGTCTCGGGATGACGAGCGCAGTTCAGTGCCACGCAGTGCTTTGTAATTCAAAGTTCTGTGTGACGTTTTTATTTTTTTATTTTTTGTTTCGAACTTGCGAGTTTCGTGTTAACAGATTGTACAACCCCGCTAGGCCAACGTCGATTTATATATTACACTAGCAGTTACCCGCGGCTTCGTCCGCGTGGTATTTAACGAAAAATATTTTTTTTCTAAAATAAAAGTAGCCTAAGTTACTCCTTCTTACATCAGCTATTTACCAGTGAATGTCCGCTCAAAATCGGTCCAGCCATTTCAGAGATTAGTCGAAACAGACAGACAGACAAAAATTTTAAAAAATGTTTAGGTATATGTACCGTGTATACATCCAAAGGCACTTGTAAAACGCGGTTATTTTAATATTACAAACACTCCAATTTTATTTATTTGTATAAATATGTATTATTATTACACCCGCCTGTGTCCCATCACTTGAGGCACACAACATTTGGATATAAACAATGTTGTGTTTTACATTGTTTTGTATTATATACTATGTACACATAGTGCAGGGCGTTCGTTGACATACAATATTGCCTCCCTACAATGTGCATACTAATAACGGGTTCGCACCGGTTCAATTTTACTTGATCAACTGACTTGAATCATTGATCAACAGTAGCTTTGTATGGTATTTGTTGATCCATTTGATTTCATTTCTGTTGAAGGTTTGAATTATTGTTGATTTACTTATTGATCAATTAAATTCGAATCGTCTGAACCCGATATATTATGACGCACGGGAGTACGTAGGCGACAGACCCGATAAATTCACTCCTGTTATGTTTTACTGCTGTTAGATTGTTGCTTTGACATCCTACTTTGTCGTCATATTGTGAATGTAATTTTTTTTATTGTAAGGCCCCTTTTTTATAGCATAGACCTTTTTTATGGCATATCGCTAAACGAGCTAATGGATCACCTGATGGTAAGTTATCTCCAACGCCCATGTACGCCTACAATACTAGAAGAATCATAGGTGCGTTGCCGACCTTAAAGGGAAAGGATAATTAAATGATTGGGAAGGGGAGGGGATATGAGCCTCCGGATGGATATCTCACTCACCGTACGAAACGCAGCAGCAACCCGCTACTTTACGTCGGTTTTCTGTGAGACAGTGGTAACGACCCGGTCGACCTGGCCCATTCATGCTGTAGACAAAATTGTCTACAGCGTGGCTCTGGCACTTAATTATGACACTCTATCCACCTACGTGGATTTCTGAAATCGGTTGATGAACAATACATTGGTTAGTATTTATTTAATTACAATATATAATCTAGAGTACAATGTGACTGGGAAAATACAAGACCGATAATATAATAATTAATATATTTTTATGATCTCATAATGTTGGCATATTATTATTATGTCGTATGTCGTAACAATTACGAATGCATGAAAACAAATAAACAAATGAAATGTGACGCATTTTTAATCTGGCTTAATATGTTTTCATGTAGAATAAACACATAAATAACGAATCATATGGCGTCATGATAATAATAATAATTATGCTTACATAATTAATATTTACACAGGATTACATAGGAATTAAACTGTAAGGCCCTATTTAGACGGTGTTGTGTTTAACGTTGCGTCAATATACATATATTTCTACATACGCACTTACGCTTGTAATCACCGAAGGGGTAGGCAGAGGTGTAACAAGTACACCCACATTTCTCTAAGCGTATTTCCGTCCCATGATGTGATAGGGGGCGAGCCTATCGCCATACCGAGCATAATTCCAAACTCCGTGCTGATACTGTGCTTTTCGTAATAGAAAAGTCCAATATCATTTTTACCCGGCCCGGTGATCGAAGACCCGAGACATCAGCACAGCAGTCATACCACATGCGCAATACAACCACGCCACCGAGGCAGACTAGTCTTTTTTTATTTGATTAAATGACGAGACGAGCGAGTCTCTCGCCTGATGGTAAGCGTTACGCCTGCTCATAAACAGAAGCAACACCACAAAGAACTTTGAATTACAAAGCACTGCATGGCACTGAAGTGCGCTCGTCACCCCGAGACAAAAGATGTTAAGTCCAGAATGCCCAGTAATTTCACTCGCTTCAATGTCCTTCAAACCGAAACACAACAGTGTTTAAACACTGTTGGCAAAGCGATGGTGGTACGAGGGACCTACCACCTTGTAGTAGGCTATCACTAAAGTCATTTCTTTCATCATTACAGATGCTGCAGGAAAAGCGGCTATGCATCCTCGGCGCGGAGCTCTCCGAGTTGGATGTGTTCGAACGGTTGCTTCGGTTCGCGGGCGCACAGCTGAAGCTGCTCCAATGTTTTCAGGTACCATTCGTTCACTATCCACATAATGCTTGTGTCATGCGCGTGTGCGTGTAAGTTAATTGAATTTTGTCTCCGAGCTGGACGAGTCCCAGAGGCAGCTGCGTTTCACCGGCGCTCATCTCAAACTGCTGCACTGCTTTCAGGTAATATATTTGTTTTGTGATATATGACAAGGTAGGCAGCGGCTTGGCTGTGCCCCTGGCATTGCCGATGTCCATGAGCGGCGGTGACCGCCTACCATCAGGCGGGCCGCTTGCTCGTCTGCCTATCAAGGCAATAAAAAAATATATATGAGGCTGCTCGGACCAGAGTGGCCTAACTGCATTTTGATGACTTTTGACCTATTTGTATTTTCGTAATTTAAAAATGTTAATCTACAAGACCAGATCGGCCTAAAATTGGTAACATCATCTTGACATAGATGGCAGTACAAGTCCATTTCGGCCGTGGTTTAAATTGACGAAAATACAAATAGGTCAAAAGTCAGCAAGATGCAGTTAGGCCACTCTGATTCTAGCAGCCTCATAATATGTAAAGGTAAATTTTGGGGTGTGCGACTCGGCCACTGTGTATGAAAGTTTATGGATTTGTGATGCAAGATCGAGGAAAAATCACCGAAAATTTATCGATACATGTTCGTATTCAAGATCAACATTTAAGTGAGGGTTTGCTGTGCGTAAATTTGGCGTCATAAGTAGACCAATCAAGTATACAGAAATCGCTCCTATGTATACGCACGCACTAAACTATTTCATACTAATTATATGTATACAGTCACATAAAACACATGTGTATTAAATCATAAAGTTATTTCAATTGATTGGTGGAGTCAACTACCAACCCACGAATTTGCGGCCCGTAGTGATACCTCACATTGTGGCCCTTGACTAGAAAAGTGGCTATACCTTTTTGTCAAGTGTCGAGTTCTGTGTACAATGATTGGTCTGTTTTTATATTTTAGCCCAAAAAAGTAACCAATGCGCGTTTAGAGAAATCGTCACTATGCTGTTGCGCTTATTACGAGACCTCATAGTAACGTTTATGAATACGCGGGTTAAGCATCAGCGAGTAGAACAACACAGGGAAAACATCTCTGAGTGTAAAATAATATAAAGAATGGTTATTAACCGCAAACACGTGTTCTGTCGTTTACCAATTTACTTAGAAATTACATTTACTTGTACATTAGTTCATATTCTCATACTCAACGTTGTTGTACGTTGATCGCAGAAGTTATATTTTAGTGGTTATGAAATAAAAACTAAAAAAAGTGTGGAAAAATGTAAGTAATCCGATTACTTATGAAAAGTACGAGTCCTGATAAAAATGATATTTCAAAGAGCAAAGAGCAAAGTTTTATAAATGATTATTAGGTACATTTGTAATATCAGCTGATAAACTTAGCATTGATAATTGTTTTTATTAAAAGAAAAGAATTATAAAAATATTTTAAAAGTAAGTAAATATGGTGTAGTATTCTGGTTTGTAGGACATTGAAACCATTGAAAATATTTTTATTTTTTTTATTTTATTTAAACTTTATATACAAAAAACATGTATAAAGGCGGACTTAATGCCAGAGGCATTCTCTAACAGTCAACCTACGGGTGATGCAGAGACGAGACAAAGTGGGTGCATAAAAGTTATTAAAGAAATGAATACAATATCAGATTTTAATATATAGGTCTATTGATATATAAGTTTATACTTAAATGTATAAACTACAAATATAGATAAATACATGATATATAAATACATGTCAATAAATAAATAAATCTATACTAATAATAAAGCTGTAGAGTTTGATTGTTTGTTTGTTTGTTTGAACGCGCTAATCTCAGGAATTACTGGTTCGAATTAAAAAAATCTTTTTGTGTTGGATAGTCCATTTATCGAGGAAGGCTTTAGGATATATAACATTACGCTGCGACCATTAGAAGCGAAGCATCAGTGAAAAATTTTGCAAAAACGGGGAAAATTATTTATATTTGAAGGCTTCCGTTGCTAAGCTACCAAAATAATATTATCTGAAGGCTTCCGTTGTCAAATAAAAATCAAATCTAAACTAATATTATAAAGCTGTAGAGTTTGATTGTTTGTTTGTTTATTTGATCACGTGGGCGGAGCCGCGAGCAGAAGCTAGTAAATACATATATACATATATAAATACATGTGTATATAAATGTGATATATATTAAACGATGAATCTGCTAAAGTTCTGATCGTTCTATGGCCATTAAGAGATTTAACATCTTATGACTCGGGGTGTCGACTGTCGGACAGTGCCTTAGGTACTTTGCCTTAGGTACCTAGGTATTTTCTACTTAATTCAAAGTAATTAATATCAAAATATAAATTTAAAGTCAATTGTACTTTAATTGCTGGTGGGAGGATACTTGTATCCGACCGGATAGCGACCACCGTACACTGGTGCTAAAACCTGCTATAGTGGCCCCCCACCTTGTATGGGTCGCGTTCCAGGGTCAGCCAGTGTATATCCGGTTCTCCCCAGGGGGCTTGCCGCCTGATCCTAACCCTTTTCCCTTCCCCTCCCCATTGGCCCTTTGGCAGGCCGCAATGATCTTGCCGACCTACGATGGACACCTTGTTCATCGTTGGTCGACACTATTCTTGGATTGCGCTACACTTACCATGAGGTGTAGCGTAGTCACTTTGCCGAGCCAGGATAAAAAAAAATTGTGGGACGATATGTTTTCCCAAGTTATTACAACTGTTTACATTAAAAATAATGTATTTCTAATTCTACTTTTTGTTGCATTGAAAGAAATAACACACAATACTATGTAAATATTGTTTTTACAAACTAAATGCGTTGTCACGTATTTGCGTTATGCAACACTATTATAATAAACTTAAAAAAAGAAAACTAATGTTTGTTTATGTTCTTATGTACAGTTGTCTATACATAACTTTTATTATTATTGATTACTAACCAGCTGATTTTTTTGTTTTTACTTAGTTAATATTTATATAATTTAACTGTCATATTGTCCTACAAATAAAATAATATTTTTTTGAGTATCATCAAATCGAAATATTCTATCCTTGCTACCTCTGTTAGCTACCACAATAGAGAATTTTCGCATAGGGAATTGTTGGGCGTCTCATCGAAACGAAGCTACCCACGGAAAATGAGCTTGATAGTAATCAAGTGGATCAGCTACCCGAGGGAGCCCTGACCATGTTGTTTCGATTTGTGTCAATTTAAATAATTCATAGTTTGAAGAATCAATGCGATTACTACTGTACAAATACATATTTGTTTCGGGTCTGGGTGGTGTGGGAGCGTATGTCCCGACACAGGTTCACTTAGAGTGGGGTGAATGAAGCAAAACCAAATGTTATACTCCTTGCTGAGCATCTCGTCAGCATTTTAGAATCGGATGGTCATCAAATTTACATTAAGGCGACAAAGTCTGTTTGAGATTGATTCAGATGTTCAAAATATTGATAAAATATGTGTACATTTATGCAATATAACTCAATACGTAAGAATGATGATAACCTCTTGTATTATAAACTGTAATCTTCCTGAGTGTATGTTGATGTATCTTCAAAGTACATTTATTTGTTTTTGAGAAAATCGCGAACAAATTTACTTACGTACATTGAATCGGGTCCAATACAGAAACTTCTTTTTAAAGTTCCTTAAAGTTATATGAGATTATAGGGTATATCATATGGTCATAGGTTTAAAAAACTTATGCCGCGCAGCGCTCCGTCACCATTTTACTTATATTTATTTACATTTCGTCATTTTTTGAGAGCCTCCGTGGTGCAGCGGGCGAGTAGCCGAGAGCGAGAGACCGCGGGTTCGATCCCCGCACCGAGACAAATGTTTGTGTGATCCACAAATATTTGTTTCGGGGTCTGGGTGTTGTGAGACCGAAAGTCTCTCGTAGTTCCTGATGCCCACGACACAAGACTCGTATCTTACTGTGGGGTCAGGACTATGTATGTGGCTGTTGAGTGTATTTATTAATTCGCATATACGAATATAATATGCGTCCACCGTAATACAACTGCGTCATACGAACAAGAAACACACCTCGGCTAGAATACTTTCATCTTGGCAGATCAGGTTTTTTTATTACTTTCGATTTCGCGGTAAACACCGGTTATGACATTTAAATGTGTTTGAATGAAAAATTTCTACCACTTATACATATTTGCTTTTTTTATAGTGGCTTGGCCATTTATATAGTCATCGGGTTCGTCTGTATCGCGCAACACTTTTAACAATCTTATACATAAGTAATAATAATACTAATCCTGTATTATACACTTTCCACTGCTGGTCACGGGTCTCCTCTAGTTAATGAGAAGGGTTAGGCCTTAGTCCACCACGCTCGCCTACTGCGGGTTGACAGACTTCGAAAAAATATTTGGCAAAATTTCATCACGATCGGTTGAATTATTTAGGAAAGCATTTAAACGACAAACATACATAACACTTTCATTTTTATTCATACAGATTGGTGTCCATTTATTATGTATAGGAAACGAAAATATAATTTGGGTTTACAATAGTATTGCCTGCATGGAAAAGTTTAACACCCACATTCATCCAACTTCACATGGAAATCGAACTGGCGACCCATCTGCGCGGGTGATCATCAGTCATTGCATGAAGATGTTTCTGTTGGTTGGTTGCAGGCGGTGATCGAGCACGGATCCAAGTTGTCCGCTGAGCTGGCGGCCGCGTACACGGCCAAGTGTGAACTCAGGTCCAGGAGCGACGAGGCGCTGATACACTTAGGACTTAGGCTAGGTAACTTAGCTATACTTGGCTTTTTAGAATTTTCCACGTTATTTTTTTTTAATCCTGGCTCGGCAAAGTGACTGCGCTACACCTGATGGTAAGTGTAGCGCAATCCAAGAATAGTGTCGACCAACGATAAACAATGTGTCCATCGTAGGTCGGCAACATTATGCCGGCCTGCCAAAGTTCCTGGGATTAACTACGGGGTCTCTGCCAACGGAATACTGGCGACCCCGCAGTATCTCATCGCAGGGCCAAGGGGGAGGGGAAGGAAAAAGGGATGGGAAAAGGGTTAGGATCAGGGGGCAAGCCCCCTGGGGAGAACCGGATATACACTGGCTGACCTTGGAACGCGACCCTCACAAGGTGGGCCACTATGGCAGGTTTTAGCACCAGTGTACGGTGGTCGCTATCCGGTCGGATATAAGTATCCTCCCACCAGCTGCTACGTGCCCTTATCTTACTCGCGGTGGGGTCGGCGCAACATGCTTTATCTAACAGTGGTAGGCAGCGGCTTGGCCGTGCCACTGGCATTGCCGATGTCCATAAATGGCGGTGACCGCTTACCATCAGGCGGGACCGCTTGCTCGTCTGCCTATCTAGGCAATAAAAAAAAACATATTGTAGAAAGATTTGGCTTGTAGTATTTCCGATCGGCCACCTGCCTAACGTCAATCCCTCAGGCGAGAAGACACCCAGCTCAACAAATATTTTTTTGTGGTTCAAACAAACATTATTGTTTCGGTGTGGGAATCGAACCCAAGGCGCCTCGCTTCACAGCTGGCTTGTTGTCCGCGGCACCACAGGGACTGTCAAAACGCGTTAAAACTGAACATTCTTGAGTACACAATTTCACATGGTACATGGTGGCTATTCCCCAGGTGGTTTCCTGAACGAGGCTGGTTGGTACGCGGACGCACAACGCGTGCTGCTGCAGTGCCGCGACCTGTGTCAGGCGCAACCGCAGACCACCTACTACAAGAGACTTACACTCGAATGTTGCCATAGGTAAGTAAGTCTTTTTTATTTGGTTAAATGACAAGGCGTGATAATTGAACCTGATGGTTCTCGCCACGTCTGCCCATAAACAGAAGCAGCACCACATAGAACTTTGGATTACAAAGCACTGCATGGCACTGAACTGCGCTCGTCACCCCGAGATATAAAATGTTATGTCTCACAATGTCCAGTAATTTTAGTGGCTCCAATGTCCTTCAAGCCGAAACACAACAGTGTTCACACACTGTTGTTTGGCGACAGATATAGACAAATCGCTGGTACCAACCCAGACGGCCTCTCGCATACGAGGGACCTACCTTGTTATCGTTTTGTACGAAAATCATTCGCTGTCTGAACTAATAATACGGCGACTCGATCGCCCCGTGTATTCGACTCACAATGGCTTGATTGTTGGTTGGGGCGGGAATAAGGGTACATCCTTATATCCACAGGGATCCAGGGGGACAGGCCTGCATTGGACATCCATCTGTCGTGTCGCAGGCCCCTCGATTTGCTCTCCCCTCTTCGGAGTGTAAAGAAGCATTTATACAGGCTGGCATGATTCTGGTGACCACGGATAATAAATAATAAATACACCCAACAGTCACATACATAGTCTTGACCCCACAGTAAGATACGAGTCTTGTGTCGTGGGTATCAGGAACTACTCCTTTCGGTCTCACAACACCCAGACCCCGAAACAAATATTTGTGGATCACACGTCCATTTGTCTCGGTGCGGGGATCGAAACCGCGGCCTCTCGCTTCACAGCCGGCTACTCGCCCGCTGCGCCACGGAGGCTGTCAAACTCCGGAGGAGCTGATAAACTCGCCTTTTGCGCGCAAATATTTGACACTATATCATAAGCAAGTATATAGTTGTATTAGCCAGTGTTGTGATGATTACCGTTTCTTTGCAGACTATTAAACACCCAGTCAGCGTATTGCTGCTTCCCAGCGGCTGCGGAGACTTACTCGTTAGCACTGCGACTGCTAGGCATGAGTGAGGATGCACAACAGCTGCCCGAAGGACCGTTCGCGTTGGGAGACACATGCACCAAGGCGCTGCAGACCGATGATGTAGACACGGACAGGTCGGTGATAGATAGATTTGTGGTTGTACAGTTTCCACTGTACATACATTGATGACGCTGCCACGATATTTTACGCGCATTAAACACTACTGTAGAGAAAGATATAGCCAACTTTAGTGAAATAAATATTTTTCCTTTAACTAAACCTTAACTCAACGCAATCTACAACAAAATCAAGTGTAAACACTTTACAGTGGTACATGCATGAATCCATGGGTGCACGGGTGTAGTCATATTTTATGAACCCTGATTCAAATAACACACAATAATTTTAAAGGGGTAGAGCCACCCATTTTTGTCTGCGGCATGAATGGGTCGTTACCACTGTCTCACGGAAAACCGACGTTTAGTAGCGGCTTGCTGCTGCGTTTCGTATAGTGAGTGAGATATCCGGAGGCCCAAACCTCCCTCTCTTTAGCAATCCCTAATTATTCCTTTTCTTCAAGGTCGGCAACGCGCCCATGATTCTTCATTCTTCTTCTTCATTCTTCATTTAGTATTGTTGGCGTATATGGGCGGTGGAGATCACTTACCATCACGTGACTCACTTGGTCGATTGCTGAATATAGTATTATATTATTATTATTATCTAAAGGTGTACTACAGAAAGTCAAGTATCATCCATTATTGTTATTTGTTTTAGGATAGAAAATACTGCGTCCGATTCGTCGTCGAACAGTTCAGCGTCGTCCCACCGGTGGCGTTGCTCGTGCCACGGCGGTGGTGGCGGTGGCGGTGGATGTGGGCGACAGCGCACGTGGGGCTGCAACGCGCTGGCGGCGCGGCTGTGCAAGGAGTTCAGCGCGCTGTTCTTCGTGCGCTGCGACTACGGCGCCGCGCACAAGTGGAGCATGCGCGCGCTCGCGCTCCTCACAGCTGACACGCCGCCCAGGTAATGTGCACTACACTGACATATAACACTATACTACCACATAACACTACACTACCTCATAACACTACACTACACAATTACGCTTTATAATATACTGCCAAATTACACTACACAATATACTACCAAATTACACTATACAATATACTACCAAACTGCACTACACTACCACATAACACTACATTACAATACCACATAATACTACTCTACCTTACCAAATAACACTAAATTTATAATAAATCACATTTTGAATATTAATGATTTATAATTAAAACATTAACGCCTGAGGTCTGTTTGACCTAACTTAAGACACAGATGGTCATTTGTGGAGTAGAGGGTATGCCTGTGGTAATCCTACTTTATATTGTCACAAGACTCATAATTTATTTTTTCACTTTTTCTTAATCTTAAATTTGTGAATAACGCATAGTTTCATAAGAATGTCTTTTAAGCTTTTCTTGTCTCAAGTTAGCGTCCAAATAAATTATTTCTTTACATTACACAATTACACTATACTACTAAATTACACTACACAATATACTACCAAACGACACTACACTACCACATTACACTGTACAATATACTACCAAACCACACTACACTACCAAATCATACTACATAATACACTACAATACACACCGCACACGCCATAAGTATGCTTATAAATAAGCGATCTTTTACTTACCACATGATGTATGTTGCAGGATAACAGTGGAAGTGCTCCGCGCTTGCGGCAAGGCGTGCGTGGTGAAGCGTCGGTTCGGCGCGGCGGCGCTGCTGGTCCGTCAGGCGGTGGCGCTGGCGCGGACACACTTCGGGCCGCAACATCCGCGCACCGCCGCCGCACTGCTCGACTACGGGTTCTACCTGCTTAACGTCGATTGTGTTGTGCACAGTGTTGCCGTTTATGAGGTACATATTTGTTATATACAGGGTTATTTTTAAAACACTGACAACCTCGCAGGGCCATATAGCTGACCCCATAAGGAACAACTTTTGTTCTACGAGTTTGGACATAACTCAATACATAAGAAAAAAAATGATTTTACAAGTTTTTGTTGTGTAGTGTTTGTGTTCGTACATCAGCTGACGGCTGGATGTAGGTATTATCGATCGATACGGCGCGGCCGGTCATTGAACTGACGCGCGCGCTGCGTATTACGTAATCTGTACGTACTGTTGTATTACGTAATCTGCGATACGCGCAGAGCGTAGGTAACTTTCAAGACGGAAATTAAATTCATAATTATTTTTATATGAGAATAAAATCTAACAAATTATGAAAAGTCGTAGAACAAAAGTAGTAGCAAATGACCTTAGGAATCTACTCCTGCGAGGTTGTCAGTGTTTTAAAAATAACCCTGTATAAGTGTTATTGGGTACTAGTACTTTTTTCTTACTTCATTAATGATGTAACCATTTTATATAGTGTAATTGGGTACTAGTATTTTTTCTTACTTAATTAGTGACGTAACCATTTTGTATAGTGTAATTGGGTACCAGTACCTTTTCGTACTTAAATAATGAAGTTGTAAATATTTTTAAACTTGACAAATCATTATGTTTTCTTATAATACATA
The DNA here is from genome assembly GCA_949126905.1 of Amorpha juglandis. NCBI lineage: Eukaryota > Metazoa > Arthropoda > Insecta > Lepidoptera > Sphingidae > Amorpha > Amorpha juglandis. The sequence goes on along the minus strand of OX421379.1, from coordinate 14,779,875 downwards.
CATCCATGATTAAAATTTGTTGGCAAAGGTAAATCTAATCACAATAAATGTGTTCTCAGGAAGCGTTAACATCGTTGCGACGCGTATTCGGACGGAGTAGTTTACACGTGGCGACGGCACAGGAGGACCTCGCGTACGCACTGTACGTGCTGGAGTACTCGTCGGGACGGTTCTACAAGGCGCGCGACCACGCCGAGCGGGCCATACGCATCATAGAGGTACCTACATACACTACACTACACTACTACACAGGAGGACCTCGCGTACGCACTGTACGTGCTGGAGTACTCGTCGGTACGGTTCTACAAGGCGCGCGACCACGCCGAGCGGGCCATACGCATCATAGAGGTACTTACATACACTACACTACACTACTACACAGGAGGACCTCGCGTACGCACTGTACGTGCTGGAGTACTCGTCGGGACGGTTCTACAAGGCGCGCGACCACGCCGAGCGGGCCATACGCATCATAGAGGTACCTACACTACACTACACTACACTGCACTGCACTACACCACACTACTACAAAAGATGACCTCGCGTATATTATAACATTAAGTAATGTCATTAGGTAGGTAGCTTTTTGTTCATATAGTCCCCCACCACCTTAATATGCTGGTGGTAGGATATTCATATCCACCCGGATAGCGACCACAGTACACATGGTGTTACAAACTGCCAAATCGATACACCTTGTGTGGATCACGTTCCAGGATCAGCCAGTGTATATCCGGTTCTCCCGAGGGGCTTACTTTAAGTCTTGATTGTTGGTTGTGGCGGGTATAGGGGTACATCCTTGTATCCTCAGGGATATCGGTGGCACACGCCTGCATCGGTCTTCCACCTGTCCTATCGCACGCCTCTCGATTTGCTTCTTTCCTCTTCGGAGTGTGAAGAAGCATTTATTCAGGCCGGCATGATTCTGGTGACCACCGATAAACTCGTTGTTTATCGGTGGTCGCTGGTTTTTGGTCTGTACTACGTTTACTATCAGATGTAGCGTAGTCATTTTGCCGTGGTCAAATAAAAAGATCTGTTTATTTGATTGAATGACAAGACGAGCAAGGCGCTCACCTGATGGTAAGCGCCACGCCTGCCCATAAACAGAAGCAATACCACACAGAACTTTGAATCACAAACCACTGCGTGACACTGAACTGCGTTCGTCACCGCGAGACATAAGACTTTAAGCCTCATAATGCCAAATAATTTCACTGGCTTCAATGTCCTTCCAATCGAAACACAACAGTGCTTACACACAGGAATAGAATCTCTAAATCTGTCCTAAAATTGACCTAATTGTTCACAGAATCTGGTGCCCCGGGATCACTTGCTGTTGGCGTCTGCGAAGCGCGTGAAGGCACTCATCCTCGAAGAGATAGCGCTCGACACTCCCGCCGGGCAGGACATGAGTGGTAATAGATTACAAGTACATTCATATTTAACGTACTAACATCGACTGTGGGGGAAACAGTTGCCGTATAACAAGCGGCACGAGTCGTGAACCCAGATGGACAGTGGTGGGGGCAGTTGAGAATCCAATAGGCAAATAGACTATTGACAGCCTCCGTGACGCAGCGGGCGAATAGCCGGCTGTGAAGCGAGAGGCCGCGGGTTCGATCACCGAGACAAATGGACGTATGATCCACAAATGTGTTTCGGGGTCTGGGTGTTGTGGGACCGAAAGTCTCTTGTAGTTCGTGATACCTACGACACAAGACTCGTATCTTACTGCGGGGTCAGGTCTATGTGTGTGACTGTTGGGTGTATTTATTTAACGTACTAACATCGACTGTCGGGGCATCAGTTGACGTATAACAACCGGCAGGAGTCGTGAACACAGATGGACGGTGGTGGGGGCAGTTGAGACTCCAATAGGCAAATAGATTACCTTTTTCTCTTTTCTCCATCCCATGGTTGTCTGTAAGAGATTGTCTTAAGCGATAAGACCGCCAATTTTGCCTACTTTTTTTATTTGATTGAACGACGAGACTAGCAAGGCACTTGGCTGATGTTAAGCGCCACGCCTGTCCATAAACAGAAGCGCTTACCATCAAGCGAGTACCTTGCTCGTCTCGTCAACCAATAAAAAAAAGCCACGAAATTTCTTAAGGTTGGTTAGAAGAGTCTAGCTACCGTCCGTTTATTCTTCTAATGTTGTGGGCGTACATGGGCGGTGCAAATCACTTACTATCAGATGACCCATTTCTCGTTTTGCTGGTCTATACTATATACAAAAAAAAAATATGATCCCCTTGTAGGCGACGCGTATTAGGTTTACTAAATATTACTTTATTGTATTTACCTTTATAGTTATTTCTTTTGTATTCTGTATGCCCTAGAGTTTTAAATATACTATAGAGCGTGATGGTCGATACGCGGGTGTGTATACTGCGCACTATAAGTGGAACGTAAGAGGTCGCGACGACGTATTCGATCATCTCGTATTTTTAGGAACGCAATCATCGTGTATTATTCGCACCCTTATCACCCCTTAAATGTTTACACTCCGTTCGTTCCAGAACCGACGCTGCTGGAGGAGTCGGAGTCGCTGCACAAGGCGGCGCTCGCGTTGTCCATGATGGCGTTCGGCGAGAAGAACGTGCAGACGGCCAAACACTACGGCAACCTCGGCAGGTTGTACCAGAGCATGCAGAAGTTTCAGGTACGTATACCCACTGTGAATACTAAATAAATTATAAAAAAAATAGTTCAAAAAACTATATAAACACTCTTTTATAGAAAGACCAATAAAAAAATAGAAAGTAATTTTTAATAAATTTGAAGAATAAAACAAGGTGGTACGTACCATCAAGCGAGCGCCTTGTTCGTCTCGTCATTCATTCTCACAAAAAAATGTGTGTGTGCAATTCACGGCAGAAATGAAACTTCAGAATTATTAAAATAAATTAATTGACCAACGAATTTGAATACGCAAATGCAAAAAATAATACATGTGAATAATACATACACGTTGTTTATGCCACAATTTCCGAAGCCTTAGTTGTACGCAGGCGCAGACACGTGATAGCATAGTTGTAATCTCTCTCATTCTCTCGCAGGCTAAATCCCATTAAATGAATATGTTTGTCTCTTTTTACTATCGCTTGTTCGTTTCATCAGTCTTATATTATATTCCTCTTTATATAGATGTTTTAACGAGTTTTTTATTTTAGCCACAATATTTTATATTACAAACATTATTATTGTTGTGATGGATATCCTAGGGTACATTAGGTTTTCGAACTTCATTGCTTTTTTTATTTGATTAAATGACGAGACGAGCAATGCGTTCGCCCGATGGTAAGCGCCACGCCTGCCCATAAACAGATGCAACACCACACAGAACTTTGAATTACAAAGCACTACATGGCACTGAACTGCGGTCTTCATCACGAGACATAAGATGTTAAATCTCATAATGCCCAGTAATTTCACTGGCTTCAATGTCCTTCAAACCAAAACACAACAGTGCTTACACACTGTTGCTTGACGGCAGAAATAGGCGGCACGGTAGTACCAATCCAGACGGCCTCTCGCATACGAGGGACCTATCACCTTGCTTCGTATTGTTTTATAGAATAGCCCCTGATCGTTGTGCAAGTCGGCTTCGAATATGTATAAATCTGTTTTCAGGACGCGGAGACAATGCACCTGAAGGCGATCGCGATAAAGGAGGAGTTGCTCGGGCCCGCGGACTACGAGGTCGGGCTCAGCATCGGACACCTCGCCTCGCTCTACAACTACCACATGAACATGCACTGCGCCGCCGAGAAACTGTACCTGCGCTCCATTAACATTAGTGAGTGTTACGTTTTACAAGTGGTCCTCAGCATCGGACACCTCGCCTCGCTCTACAACTACCACATGAACATGCACTGCGCCGCCGAGAAACTGTACCTGCGCTCCATTAACATTAGTGAGTGTTACGTTTTACAAGTGGTCCTCAGCATCGGACACCTCGCCTCGCTCTACAACTACCACATGAACATGCACTGCGCCGCCGAGAAACTGTACCTGCGCTCCATTAACATTAGTGAGTGTTACGTTTTACAAGTGGTCCTCAGCATCGGACACCTCGCCTCGCTCTACAACTACCACATGAACATGCACTGCGCCGCCGAGAAACTGTACCTGCGCTCCATTAACATTAGTGAGTGTTACGTTTTACAAGTGGTCCTCAGCATCGGACACCTCGCCTCGCTCTACAACTACCACATGAACATGCACTGCGCCGCCGAGAAACTGTACCTGCGCTCCATTAACATTAGTGAGTGTTACGTTTTAGAAGTGGTCCTCAGCATCGGACACCTCGCCTCGCTCTACAACTACCACATGAACATGCACTGCGCCGCCGAGAAACTGTACCTGCGCTCCATTAACATTAGTGAGTGTTACGTTTTAGAAGTGGTCCTCAGCATCGGACACCTCGCCTCGCTCTACAACTACCACATGAACATGCACTGCGCCGCCGAGAAACTGTACCTGCGCTCCATTAACATTAGTGAGTGTTACGTTTTAGAAGTGGTCCTCAGCATCGGACACCTCGCCTCGCTCTACAACTACCACATGAACATGCACTGCGCCGCCGAGAAACTGTACCTGCGCTCCATTAACATTAGTGAGTGTTACGTTTTAGAAGTGGTCCTCAGCATCGGACACCTCGCCTCGCTCTACAACTACCACATGAACATGCACTGCGCCGCCGAGAAACTGTACCTGCGCTCCATTAACATTAGTGAGTGTTACGTTTTAGAAGTGGTCCTCAGCATCGGACACCTCGCCTCGCTCTACAACTACCACATGAACATGCACTGCGCCGCCGAGAAACTGTACCTGCGCTCCATTAACATTAGTGAGTGTTACGTTTTAGAAGTGGTCCTCAGCATCGGACACCTCGCCTCGCTCTACAACTACCACATGAACATGCACTGCGCCGCCGAGAAACTGTACCTGCGCTCCATTAACATTAGTGAGTGTTACGTTTTAGAAGTGGTCCTCAGCATCGGACACCTCGCCTCGCTCTACAACTACCACATGAACATGCACTGCGCCGCCGAGAAACTGTACCTGCGCTCCATTAACATTAGTGAGTGTTACGTTTTAGAAGTGGTCCTCAGCATCGGACACCTCGCCTCGCTCTACAACTACCACATGAACATGCACTGCGCCGCCGAGAAACTGTACCTGCGCTCCATTAACATTAGTGAGTGTTACGTTTTAGAAGTGGTCCTCAGCATCGGACACCTCGCCTCGCTCTACAACTACCACATGAACATGCACTGCGCCGCCGAGAAACTGTACCTGCGCTCCATTAACATTAGTGAGTGTTACGTTTTAGAAGTGGTCCTCAGCATCGGACACCTCGCCTCGCTCTACAACTACCACATGAACATGCACTGCGCCGCCGAGAAACTGTACCTGCGCTCCATTAACATTAGTGAGTGTTACGTTTTAGAAGTGGTCCTCAGCATCGGACACCTCGCCTCGCTCTACAACTACCACATGAACATGCACTGCGCCGCCGAGAAACTGTACCTGCGCTCCATTAACATTAGTGAGTGTTACGTTTTAGAAGTGGTCCTCAGCATCGGACACCTCGCCTCGCTCTACAACTACCACATGAACATGCACTGCGCCGCCGAGAAACTGTACCTGCGCTCCATTAACATTAGTGAGTGTTACGTTTTAGAAGTGGTCCTCAGCATCGGACACCTCGCCTCGCTCTACAACTACCACATGAACATGCACTGCGCCGCCGAGAAACTGTACCTGCGCTCCATTAACATTAGTGAGTGTTACGTTTTAGAAGTGGTCCTCAGCATCGGACACCTCGCCTCGCTCTACAACTACCACATGAACATGCACTGCGCCGCCGAGAAACTGTACCTGCGCTCCATTAACATTAGTGAGTGTTACGTTTTAGAAGTGGTCCTCAGCATCGGACACCTCGCCTCGCTCTACAACTACCACATGAACATGCACTGCGCCGCCGAGAAACTGTACCTGCGCTCCATTAACATTAGTGAGTGTTACGTTTTAGAAGTGGTCCTCAGCATCGGACACCTCGCCTCGCTCTACAACTACCACATGAACATGCACTGCGCCGCCGAGAAACTGTACCTGCGCTCCATTAACATTAGTGAGTGTTACGTTTTAGAAGTGGTCCTCAGCATCGGACACCTCGCCTCGCTCTACAACTACCACATGAACATGCACTGCGCCGCCGAGAAACTGTACCTGCGCTCCATTAACATTAGTGAGTGTTACGTTTTAGAAGTGGTCCTCAGCATCGGACACCTCGCCTCGCTCTACAACTACCACATGAACATGCACTGCGCCGCCGAGAAACTGTACCTGCGCTCCATTAACATTAGTGAGTGTTACGTTTTAGAAGTGGTCCTCAGCATCGGACACCTCGCCTCGCTCTACAACTACCACATGAACATGCACTGCGCCGCCGAGAAACTGTACCTGCGCTCCATTAACATTAGTGAGTGTTACGTTTTAGAAGTGGTCCTCAGCATCGGACACCTCGCCTCGCTCTACAACTACCACATGAACATGCACTGCGCCGCCGAGAAACTGTACCTGCGCTCCATTAACATTAGTGAGTGTTACGTTTTAGAAGTGGTCCTCAGCATCGGACACCTCGCCTCGCTCTACAACTACCACATGAACATGCACTGCGCCGCCGAGAAACTGTACCTGCGCTCCATTAACATTAGTGAGTGTTACGTTTTAGAAGTGGTCCTCAGCATCGGACACCTCGCCTCGCTCTACAACTACCACATGAACATGCACTGCGCCGCCGAGAAACTGTACCTGCGCTCCATTAACATTAGTGAGTGTTACGTTTTAGAAGTGGTCCTCAGCATCGGACACCTCGCCTCGCTCTACAACTACCACATGAACATGCACTGCGCCGCCGAGAAACTGTACCTGCGCTCCATTAACATTAGTGAGTGTTACGTTTTAGAAGTGGTCCTCAGCATCGGACACCTCGCCTCGCTCTACAACTACCACATGAACATGCACTGCGCCGCCGAGAAACTGTACCTGCGCTCCATTAACATTAGTGAGTGTTACGTTTTAGAAGTGGTCCTCAGCATCGGACACCTCGCCTCGCTCTACAACTACCACATGAACATGCACTGCGCCGCCGAGAAACTGTACCTGCGCTCCATTAACATTAGTGAGTGTTACGTTTTAGAAGTGGTCCTCAGCATCGGACACCTCGCCTCGCTCTACAACTACCACATGAACATGCACTGCGCCGCCGAGAAACTGTACCTGCGCTCCATTAACATTAGTGAGTGTTACGTTTTAGAAGTGGTCCTCAGCATCGGACACCTCGCCTCGCTCTACAACTACCACATGAACATGCACTGCGCCGCCGAGAAACTGTACCTGCGCTCCATTAACATTAGTGAGTGTTACGTTTTAGAAGTGGTCCTCAGCATCGGACACCTCGCCTCGCTCTACAACTACCACATGAACATGCACTGCGCCGCCGAGAAACTGTACCTGCGCTCCATTAACATTAGTGAGTGTTACGTTTTAGAAGTGGTCCTCAGCATCGGACACCTCGCCTCGCTCTACAACTACCACATGAACATGCACTGCGCCGCCGAGAAACTGTACCTGCGCTCCATTAACATTAGTGAGTGTTACGTTTTAGAAGTGGTCCTCAGCATCGGACACCTCGCCTCGCTCTACAACTACCACATGAACATGCACTGCGCCGCCGAGAAACTGTACCTGCGCTCCATTAACATTAGTGAGTGTTACGTTTTAGAAGTGGTCCTCAGCATCGGACACCTCGCCTCGCTCTACAACTACCACATGAACATGCACTGCGCCGCCGAGAAACTGTACCTGCGCTCCATTAACATTAGTGAGTGTTACGTTTTAGAAGTGGTCCTCAGCATCGGACACCTCGCCTCGCTCTACAACTACCACATGAACATGCACTGCGCTCGCCGAGAAACTGTACCTGCGCTCATTAACATTAGTGAGTGTTACGTTTTAGAAGTGGTCCTCAGCATCGGACACCTCGCCTCGCTCTACAACTACCACATGAACATGCACTGCGCCGCCGAGAAACTGTACCTGCGCTCCATTAACATTAGTGAGTGTTACGTTTTAGAAGTGGTGAAGCGACGCTGTAGCTAGTTTTGCAGATAGCATAAATCGCTGGTGGTAGGATATTCATATCCGCCCGGATAGCGACCACCGTACACATGGTGTTACAACCTGCCATAGTGATTCACACACCTTTTGTGGATCGAGTTCCAGGATCAGCCAGTGTATATCCGGTTCTGCCGAGGGGCTTGCGACATGACTTGATGATTGGTGGGACGGGTATAGGGGTACATCCTTGTATCACTGTGCCTGCATCAGTCATCCGCCTGTACTGTCGCAGGCCCCTCGATTTGCTTCTTCCCTCTCCGAAGAGGGAAGAAGCATGACTGGTGACCACCGATAAACTCATTGTTTTTTGGTAGTCGCTGGTTTTTTGGTTTGCACTACGCTTACCATCAGGTGTGGTGCAGTCACTTTGTCATGCTAGAATAAAAAAAACGAGCCGGCTCGACCGGGTTCTTACTATTGTCTTACAATAAGTTGACGTGAAGTGCCCAACTTGCTGTTGCGTTTTGTTCGTAAGGTATGTAAAGGCCCAAGGCCCAAATCTCTAATTACCCTTTTTCTATAAGACGTACCCATGTTTATTCTAGTATTATCGGCGTACATAGGCGGTGGAGATTACTTACCATCAGGTGATCCATTTGCTTGTTTACCGGCTTATACTATTAAAATAAAAACATCAGTTATTTGCACATCCGGTGGCACAATCCCACTCTCGCAATGTCTTAATTATCCCTTTCCTTGTAAGGTCGGCAACGCGTCCATCATTCTTCTATTATTATCTACGTTTATGGGCGGTAGAGATCACTTACCATCGGATGACCCGCTAGCTCGTTTACCGGCCTATGCATTAAAAAAATGTCTGTAATAAGATGTAAGAATGTCTGTCGATAGATATCTGACCCGTTTTCGTCACACCCTCCATACTGTTGTTCCAGGTTTGAAGTTGTTCGGTGAACGGTACTCGGGGCTGGAGTACGACTACCGCGGGCTCGTGCACGTGTTCACGCAACTCAAGAAGCACGACCGAGCTGAACATTACAACAGGGTGCTGCAACACTGGCACGGTACGTTATTCAACACTAGCTGTGCCCGCGAACTTCGTTTCGCCATCAAAAATCTTAAAACTTACATCCCCTATTTGGACCCTTTAGGGGTTGAAATTTAAAGAAAAAAATACCCTATGTTTAACCCTGGGTCATCCTACTTCCTACTAATATTATAAACGCGAAAGTTTGTAAGTATGGATAATATAGCTTATACATCAGAATAGGACATAGGCTACTTTTTATCCCGGGAAAAACAGATCACGCGGGCGGAGCCGCAAGCAAAAGCTAGTCAACTATATTTGTGCCAAACTTCATTGAAATCGGTTCAGCGGTTGAGATTTTTCATACAAACTTTTATATCCTTTTTAAACCCTTCAGGGGTTGATTTTTGAAAAACATAGTAGCCTATGTCTTATTCTGATGTATAAGCTGTATTACTGTAAAGTTTCATTAACATCCATTCAGTAGTTTTTACGTGAAAGAGTAACAAACATACATCCATCCATCCATACTTACAAACTTTCGCGTTTATTATATTAGTAGGATTTGCAACTGCTCCCTAACCTTCTGTCTGATTAATTTCGTTGCGGGACAGTCATTTAGGCATTCCCAGAGACACGCCGAGCTTCACTGCTCGGTGTCGATAAAATGCGTGCCACTGTTGATCCTGGTGCACAGGAGTTACAGTGGCGGGTGTGTGGGCGGGATAGTCTCTATGGCACGGTAAATATAACCATCACACCCACTGTTTAGACACACACGGCAGTGTGTCGGCCAAGTTTGATAAAGATAAGCGTATTTTGCTGGTAGGAGGATACTTGTATCCGACCGGATAGCGACCACCGTACACTGGTGCTAAAACCTGCCATAGTGGTCCACCTTGCGTGGGTCGCGTTCCAGGGTCAGCCAGTGTATATCCGGTTCTCCCCAGGGGGCTTGCCCCCTGATCCTAACCGTTTTCCCATACCTTTTTCCTTGCTCTCTCCCTTGGCCCTTTGGCAGGCCGGCATGATCTTGCCGACCTACGATGGACACATTGTTTATCGTTGGTCGACACTATTCTTGGATTGCGCTACACTTACCATCAGGTGTAGCGTAGTCACTTTGCCGAGCCAGGATTAAAAAAAAATTGGAAATATTTAATACGCATAAATTGTATTTAAGGCGATGGATGATATATACACGCGTGATATATACGCGCGTAACTTTACTGTTTTTTTTTGCATCAAATAAACACTTTCTATTGCAGAATTACGAGAACAATCCAAAGCGGAACAACAACCCGCCCTCGGTGATGAACAAGTGATGCCCCTCGAAGAGTTACAAGCGAAGTTCTTCGCGCCGAACGACTGAGCCGTCATCACATCACAACATACGAGACACTTGTCACTAAACAACAAACGGTAAGGCTTTTACCGAAATATAAGATCAATTTTACAATCTCGCTAACTTATTTGTATACGAGACTTGAGGCCTTGTCAAACTGATTGCGAAACGGAAGCGATGTGAAGCGATTACACTTTTCAATGTGTTTAGGGTTTTTTTATGGCAGAATACGGCATATGAGCAAGTGAATCATCTGATGGGAAATGATCACCGCTCAATAACAGTCAATACCTGAGGGACCATGGATGCGTTGCTGATATTAAAAGAATGGAATGATTAAGGGATTAGAAATGGGATTTGGGACTTCGTATATGTCACCGTACGAAATGCAACAGCAAACCGCCATTTCACGTCGGTGTGACAGTGGTGAAACAGTGGTAACAACCCGGTCGACCTTTCACATTTAAGCGATTAGATTACCAGAGCCTCACCACGCTATGTTCGCTATCTGTTTAACAAGGCCTTTATGGTGCGATCAAACGGTCCACTTTAGCCTTTAATTCATCAACTATACTCGACTTGTTTGAATAAAGTGCTAAATGTATTTAAAGGGATAGAAATGTTCTCTCGAGTGAACTTCTGAACGCACGTTTTGCTAGTTGTCGACCAAGAACCAAGTCATCCAAGAGATAAAGTAAGTTAGCTTGGGTTACAGCTGAGAGTATTTTTTAGTTTAGTTTACGGTCAACAATAATAAAAAATACCCAGCTAAGTAAACTAAGCTAAAGCTAACAGCTGTTATTGAATTAAATCTGTGAGCGTGACTAAGCTCTAAAATTAGCTTGGCTTCTCTTAGTCGACGTCTCGCTTTATACAGGGTGCTACGAAATTGTATTGTACAATTGAGAACATGCTGTATATTTTGATGTAATAAAAATATTGTTTTAATTTTTGTTTGCTCAGCGACAGTCACTGCCTCAACCGAAATTATTATGTTTCTTTTTAGATTTAATTAAACCATAATTGGATGCAAATATACAATACCATTTCAACCCACATCAAGAAAATATTTAGTTGTCAATTTTATTTTACTAAATTCATTAACTTAAATCAATAATTTAAAGTTCTATTTTGAATAATTGTACGTGGGAAATGTTCAATATATGTTTTTTTTGTAAAATACGGAATTTTACCTACTTACATTTTATAAATTAAGCAAAATAAAATCAACATTGTTTACTTGATGCGGATTGAAATGTTATTGCATATTTGCATCCATTTATATATCTTGGCAACAAATGAGGCGTATTTGTCCTCACAACATGTTTATCGATATTGCTGTTAGCTCGCGATGTTGCTAGATGTTGTTACGCGTCGTCGCTCAACATGTTGCGCGTCAATTGTTGCCCGCACACGTGGTTTTAGTAAACGTATACAAATAAATCAGTGAGATGTTCCGCGCCAGTCGACGGCGCCGCCATTACGACGCTATGTTAATAGTATAAAGTATATTAAGTTATGAGAGTTCAGCGATTACCACTGCGAGCGAAGCTAACGTGAAACTAACTGACTGTTAGCTTCGCCCGCGGTGGATTCGTAGCTTTAGGCCACATTTAGACGATGTTTAGTGTACGATTACAGAACACGCTGTGAATAGCACGATGATAAACATTGTTTATATGAAAAAGCACGCGTGCACACTACACATTCTATCTTATGCTAAAAAAGCATCGTCTGACCGCGGCCTTAGACGCCTCGTCGAGTATCCACTGCAGATAATGTGTAACGTAGTTTAATGTTTGTATGTAATTGTCTGTCTGTTGCAATGATAGATTTGGTGTGGATCTGGGAAATCTCAAGTCAGTGTATGTGATTGCGAAAATTAAATGCATCCCGGGAATTGATAATAGAGCTAATATATAATTGACGAGTGATTTTTCAAAGGGACTTATTTTTTTTTGTGTGATTGCGATACAAAAAATGACCTTGTGTCCAGAGAAAGAAAAAACATAATTACAATTGCTACAAATGTATTGTTTTTATTGGACCACAGAGACCACCAAGCCGTTGACCATGTCTAAAAAAAACATATTAAGAACTTATACAATACATCTGAAATTAAATAACGAACTGTAGGGTCGGTAAAATAATTCTATAATCAAGTTTTCCTCGATCCACACGTAAATCCGTACTTGCATAACTAATAATAAGTGGTAAATTAGATGTCACACCTTCATTGACGCACAAACGAATTGAACACAAGGACCTCATCGTCTTAAGATATTTTTCCAACATTTTTATAATATAATGGCATGTGAAACCCATCGCAGAGTGAAACAGGCCGTATGGCAGCTATAGTAAAAGCAGCAGTAAAAACATATTTTAAAGAGCGTTATAATTCAAGCCGTTATAATATGCGATGGGTTTTATATTCCCGAAACGATATCTCCTCAGTATCGAACTAGTGGTGAGCAGGATCGATTAGACGTTTGTAATTTTTTTATCGATAAAATAGTAAGGTGAGCATAATTTAGAGAACATGATCTAAATCAACATCAACTATGTTGAAATTAAAAAATATTCTCTATGAAAAGTATTGAACTCATTATACCTTTATTATTCTTGTATATTTCTAAACTTGTGTCGTTGACGAATGACTACTGAGCGATACAATACTAGATCTATTTTTTTGGGTATTCCATATTCAGTTATGTAAATTTTCAATTTGGATATTTGATATTGAATATGTCGATATAATTAACATTAATTCAAGCTGGAATCACTTGAATATGATCTCATTTATATCGATAGATAACGGCTTCGATAACATATATCGATATCGAGTCAGTTGTCGTTTCGTATCGACTCAAGTATATTATTTATAAGTTTCAGACACTCTCGAGTGACTGCTCAATTTATCATGTGTAGCTAAATTGTCTTTAATTTTTTGTAAACTGTATTCAATATATTGTTTTATTTATGTATTATATGGATTGATTAAGTAACGACGAACATAGCCAGGAAATTGGATTTTGTTTAAGAAAAAAAGTAATTAAAATTATATTATTCACTATGTATATTGCTTAATGTGAAAATAAAAAAGAGGGAAACATTCGTCCCCAAAGCAAGCTTATCGCATAAAAATAATTTCCATTCGTTTGATTTTTGTTTGTAGATATGAAACTACTGATTTTCATGTATTTTAAATATTATTAATCCTACTTGACTTATTTAATTATAATATAAAACAGTCAACAAAAATCGAAAAAAGAGACGCATCTGTGTAGACTGTGGAAGCCCAACGTATCGTACCTCGCTTCCCCTGAGTGGATGTTTCGTAGACATATTTCGTGAATTTAGTAAATTATCTTGATGTATATTAAGTGTATTTTAGTTCCTCGTTAAAGTTAGCTTTGGATTCTCTAAACGTATACGAGAATTGAATCCAAAAAAATATTTTTTATATAAATAATCATATCAGTTTTGGATCTCACCGGGCAAAAAATCTTTGTGTATGTCAGTGCTGGAAGTCTTTAATGGCTGTTGAAAATAATAACATCAGAAGAAGCATACTGCGCTCTGTGTCCTTAATTTTCACTTAATGTTGCTATAAGTGAACCCCTTTTTAGACATAAAATGCAGTATATTTTCTCCAGATATCGTCTCAAATAGCCAACGGCCTTCTGAATGTTTTACTAATATGGAACTCAAAGCTAACTTCATCGATATCTTATGTAAATAGTAGATGATATTGCACGCGCGCGCGTTGCATGAGCGGAGGAGCTTCCGAGTATTTTTGTGGATATGTATGAGTTGTATGGCTGTTAGTACGTGCGTACGTGAGAATAAATATGTTTCGATGATTGGTGCGTTTTACTGGTTTTACCCTGACACCCTTCCCGTTATGAACACCCGACGTCAATTAGAAAAACATCAATTATCTCGATTAAACCAGAAGTATCGAAGTCATTTATTTTTTAAATAGCATGGCATGAATAGTAGTCCAAAAAAAATTCAATATGCCAATAAAAGATTATCCAAATGACAAGAATATCGACATATCGATATCATATAAATTGTATCTATTTTTACAATTGTCACATTCCTATAGCAACCTACTTAAGACGACTGACGGGGGCTTACGATCCCTGATTGGTGGACGCTGGATAGATCGGACGAATAGCGATAGTCTAGAAATTGCGGGATGCAATATCACATGGATCGCAAACAGAAATGGTTATGATAATATCTTTGCATGGATAACGGTCGCCAGATCGCGGCAGATAATCGTCTGCTCTCGCGGCATTGTTTTACACACACCCTCTTTTTAGATGTATGGACTTATGAATAGGTGTGTGTTTACTGATTTTATTGTAGCGTATTCGGTGGTATGTAACCATTTATATTTATTTATTAGGATAGCTTGGTAAGTGGTTAAAAAATCAGCTAATATTGATCAGTTTCCTAAATGATTACCAATACTGACTACCCATATTTTTATGGTAGGTAATTAATGGAGTTTACCAACAAAAAGATGTGTATGTATTCACTTAAAAAAATATCTATTAAGTTATCTGACAGATATAATTTAAACAGACATTATGTCGTAAATTTCGATATCGTATTGTAGTCTTTAAAACCGAAAAAAACTAATAACATGCAGGTAAATGGTTTTAATAAATAAAAACATTGTTTTCCATACATTTATTTCCATTAAAGCTAATCAAATACACAGGAATCAAAATACAATATATTCGAGACGAATTTAATAAAGATAACAAAAGCCCACCAATAAAATTTATTATAATCTCAAAACTACATTTTGGAAATATTCAAACATTTATAAACATTCAAGGCACTAACACTAAGGCCCAATCTAATTGAAAAGCCTGTCTTTTTACGCAACGAACGACCACAAAAAGCATTTAATATCTAATATAATAAGACATAAAATTATCATTCAAATTCCCTCTAAAACATTCATGTTCTCAAAATATAGATTCTAAAAAAATACAATTTGCCATAAAATAAATGATAACAAAAAACATTTCTATTCAAAAACAGTTTTTATATGATTTGGAGATTCTATTTTGTATTTTGTTTTCTTTCAGACATATCTTCAAAACACTCCAGTATTCAAAATAAATTAACATTGTACTTTTTAATGGATTGCACATATTGAGCTAACAATATGATGATTGTGATATATTTAAACACATTACAACTTAAATTATAAAGTGCGATTGTAAATAAGGTGATGTGCTGAGATGTCTGATTAACGAAGAGAAACTTGGTGCTTCTTCTCAAACCAGTGAGCATTTTCGAAGCATCAGTAGATTCAAAATTACACGTAAAAGTGCCCTTGTTATAATATACAGAATTTGAATTTGATGTCAGTGTTAAGACTATAATAGTCTTAATTTTAATAAAAGTATAATTTTATAAACTTATATACTGGACCATATATTACGAAATAGAGTTTAGCTGCCAAAGAACATCAACCATTCATTATCCTTGTTTTTAACTTGTCAATTTAATCAACAAGGTATCCTTTTTAACTAAAGTACTATCAGTACTCGTATATACGCGTATGCATATATTTAACGAATAGAACCCGAAACTCAGCACATCACAATTAATATAACTAAAAATATAGTCTTCAATAGTAGATTCACCGATGCTTTAGACGGGTCCGAGCAAAGCCACGAGCGCGCGCTTGTAGTCCCCGGAAGTCTCGCCCTGCTGCGACCCGCCAAATGAATGTTAGCACCCACCGGCGATAGATGGCGTTGTATAGTACCAGTTAGCGTCGATAGATGGCGTTGTAGCAAGATGCGGACCGGAGCATGCGCGAGCGTGAAGGAAAACGCGGTGATATTAGTGACAAGGCCATACAATAGATACAATTACATAGTTTTTGGATAGTCGATATTAAGTAATTTTATTTTTGATGCATTTGGGTGCATAGGACCGGGAATAAACATTTGTTTTTGTCTCCGATAATCGCATCAAAGCACTGGAGCAACGATAGCTTAGCGGGGAGTGGTACAGACTGTGGAGACAAAAGTTCGAAACTAACCCCAAGAGCATGCACCTCTGACTGTGCTATATCTAATCGTTGTTAATTATCGCTCAATCTAACGGTGAAGAAAATATCTTGAGAAAACTGGCATTTAAATACCGAAGATATGTGAAGTCTGTCCATCTGCATTAGGCTAGTGAGGTGGACTAAGGCCTAACCCGTTTTGCAACTAGAAGCCCAGGCCCACCGTGGAACAGTATTATACAGCTCTGATATTATTTTAGTTGGTGCTAATCATTTGTCTAAATATACAATACTAGCTTTCGCTCGCGGCTCCGCCCGCGTGAAATTCTGCACCGTTATATTATCGATATCGACTATGCTCATCAGGGATAATGTAGGATTCTAATGGTGAAAGAATTTTTCAAATCGGTCCAGTAGTTTCAGAGCCTATTCAATGCAAACAAACAATAAAATATTTCCTCTTTCTAATATTAGTTTAGACATCTTCAATTCGATTGCTGGCTCGGACTTCCGAGTCGAAAACAGCGTACCGACTGTCTGAAGTCAAACAAACAGAAAGTCTTTCCTAGTCCAAGAGACCATTGTTTTTTAAAATAGATATAATCTAGGATTTTTAACCACAGTAATTAACTTTGAATATTTTATTTCATTATAAGATAAAAAAATCATGGGCAGGTAAATGCATAAACATTATAAAGAACACATACGTAGATATATTTTAATTAATATAATAAAGCGAATCTCACCTCCTGCCCCCGGCCACCGCGAGTAAGACAAAGGAAATGTTAAACACATTATAAATACACAAAAGTAATATTACACAGAGAAAATAATAATATATTGTGTCATGAAAAGCAGGAATATATTTTAATTTAGATGTCTATGTCGGACCGAAAAAATTGGCAATTTTAACCCAAACATACCACCTTACTTACAACAATAAATATTTTGAATTATCAATGTCGGAAAATTCTTAAAAATTTAACATTTTACAGGTGAAGTATCGGCGTATTGTTCATAAATTTTTAAGATGCACAACTTTTTCTATTTTATAATTAAACTAGCAGACCCGGCCACGCGTTGCCGTGCCTAAGGTATATTTTAAACTATATTGTAGTAAACTATTCAATACAGTATGCGTCATCTATTGGATACTTTCTCATTCCAGCCGATAAATTACCTTACACCGCCATCTCTTAGAATCTTATGGAACTCACTGATAATTATAACTCTTTGTCATATGATAAACAAATAATTTGCAATAAAGAATTATTGCGACTATAAATTGAGATATAAACTATCCTATCTCTCAAGTTGGGTCACACTTTGCAAAATTTGATTAAAATCGGTTCAGTAGTTGTTATGAATTCATCGCGGACAAACAACGTGACACGATTTTTTTATATATAAAAATTACGCATTCTTTACACTATAATATTCGGCCAAACACAAACCTTGCAAGATAATATTATAAGTGGTAAGCATTACTTGCATGCATTATAATGTGCCGACATTTTAGTATTGTTGCAAACCTTAGCGATACTGCGTCTGACCCGTGTGCGAGTAAGCTTAAATTCCTAGTTATAAACGTATTTGGTCAAGCAAAGTGCGTCATATAGGATTTTAATCAAATTAAATTTTTCCTCTTTATTATATGCCCGTGTTCTCACAATTACCGACACTATAAAACATAAATAAGTTGATTGCAGCTCATTATACCGCTCATATGAATCGATTCTTGAAATAAATCACAGGCACAAATCGATTAATATTCAAATCGATTTATTTCGACCGTCACCTATCCACACACTTTGCTCTCGCAAACCTCGTACATACCGACAACTCGCTCTCCAGAGTTTTATCGTAGAGCCTCTCGTACTCCTTCTTTATGGTCGCGAGATCGATCTCAGCCCTCGAGGTGATGATCCTGACGAGTTTCTGATCATCAGTGCCGGCGCCCTGCATCGCGTCTCGCAGCCTCTGCGCGAACCAGGTGGCCGCATTCTCGACGCATTCGACTGTAAACATATCACATCTGTACCTACCCTCACTTCGCTCTCGAGCGTCTTGTCGTACATTCTCTCGTACTCTCGCTTGACGGCGCCGAGGTCTAGCTCGGAGCGTGAGACGAGGATGCGTATGAGCGTGCGGTCGTCTGTGCCGAGTCCTTGCATCGCGTTCCGCAGTCGGGTCGCGAACCACGCCGACGCGTTTTCGACGCACTCCACTGGAATTGAGATTGTTAACCGCGAAGGCGTACACTTAGCGGGGACGTGGGTTTCATATCATGGATGTGGGATGGATAATTGACTAATACTCTTCATCACCAGACAAGGTCTCGATCGGAAGGCCGTGATTTTTTTTATTTTTTTTTATAGCACACGCCGGCAAACGAGCAAGTGGGTCACCTAATGGTAAGTGATCTCCACCGCCCATGTACACCCATCACCAGAAGAATCATGGGTGCGTTGCCGACCTTAAAGGAAGGGGATAATTAGGGATTGGGAAGGGGAGGGGATTTGGGCTTCCGGATATCTCACTCACCGTACGAAACGCAGCAGCAAGCCGCTACTTTACGTCGTTTTTCTGTGAGACAGTGGTAACGATCCGGTCGAGCCAGCCCATTCATGCTGTAAACAAAACTGTCTACAACTTGGCTCTACCACTCGAAACTCGTGATCTACCAAATGTGATTTTTTTAGCTAAATGTAAAATCCTTATAGTTAGAAAATATTACAAATCTGGTGGCAGACATCTTAAGACTTTTATGAAAAAAGGGTGTTCCAATATTCCCAACAAAGTAAACATAATTTTCAACACACTTTATAGCCATAAATAATAATATTAATAATTGTAACAAACCGATAGCAGACAACGCGTCTTTAAGCTCTCCGTCGATCTCGGCTTTGATGGCCTGCTCGATGGTACGTCCCGAGATGTTCTTGTACTCCTCGAAGATCTGACGCAGCTGCGCGAAGCTCTCATGCGCTAGAATCTACACAAAATTTTGGTGTTGTAGTGTTATTTTTTTAGATAATGTAGGGTTTTCAAACCAGTTTGGATGTGAAGCGATTTTTTTTAGTAGCATAGGCCAGCAAACGCCCAACGCCATCACCTGATGGTAAGTGATCTCCACCGTCCATATACGCTCACAATACCAGATAGAAAGGGATAATTAGGTATTGGGAAGGGGAGGGAGATTTGGGGCATGTGGATATCTCACGCACCATACGAAACTACGCCCACAATACCAAAAAAATCATGAGCGCGTTGCCGATCTTAAAGGAAAGGGATGATTAGGTATTTGGAAGGGGAGCGGGATTTGGGCCTCCCGATATCTCACTCACCGTACGAAACGCAGCAGCAAGCCGCTACTTTACGTCGGTTTGCAGACAGTGGCAACGACCCGGTCGAGCCGGCCCGTTCATGCTTCTTCTACCACTCAATGAGTTCAATTGATTCTTAGGCAACATGCATCAGTATGTACGTACCCTATTGAACACCTCTTCATCAGTCCCCCACTTGGCCTCTCCCGCGTCGTACAGCGCCTGCGCGTCCTCTCGCGCCTTGTCTACATCCACACCGGATTCATCGTCACGCGCGCCCTTCGAACCGGACTACATTAACGCGTTGTATATTATGCTATGTTCAGGGCCTTGGTTCGAGTGTGTATTGTATTGTTATATTTATTTATAACTTTATTGTACATCACAACATAAAGTATTGAAAATATACAATAGACAAAAAAGAATTTGTTAATAAGATTACTAAGTTCTACAATTTGTTGCACCGAGTGTAAGGAGACCACTTCCGAAACCGAAACGGTGAAACACTGCCTCAACATAAACGGAATACACTATTCCTTTGTGTTAGCTTGGCATTTTGGAAATGGAAGCCCGCAATGTAAAGCATACTAACGCTAAACTCGGGGTCGTTATCCCGCATGCCAATACTCAGTAGGTACAATGCGCTGCAGTTGATTCCGAGCGTTACCTGAATTTTTATTGGGGTTACATTACATTATGTATTAAGAAAAATACTACTGTAATGATTATTTTAAATAAACCTCATTGTATTTGCAACGGTCCCAAGATTGCGTTAAAAAAATGTAGACTTAATTCGCGATTTTTTTTGGTGGTATCGTGTCTGTAATCACCAGCACTACCACCCGTCTTTATTTTGCGGAAGCGTTTCCCTTACACTCTGTATAAGCGTGCTACATAGATACATAGCAATCCCTCGCGATTCCATTCGCTTGCTCGTTACTGCTACAATGCGACATAGACTGATGTACAATTTATTATGAACCATCGTCTAGACAAAACAGATATATGTTGCGAATATCACCTCAATCGGTAAGTCGTTTAAGAATGAATAATAACAAAGTTTATTTCCAAAGATCAGTGTCTTACACCATATTGTAGGGAAAACAATCTACACTACACTAGGCTAGAACTAACTCGTAGAAGGTTTTCACAGGAGTCAAACAAATATACACATCATCGATTTTAAATAAAGATACTAAGAATTCGATATTAAGCCTTCAAATAGAAATACACGCTTTTTTATTTATAGCCGAAACGACGATATTGGCCAAATGTACTAATAAATCCCCCAACAAAAAAGCGAGGCATTCTAAGCTTGACCCCTTTGGCTATCAAGATCTCGTTATACTACCCAGAATATTAGAAAATATAAAAAAATTAAATCTATCAGTCTTCCATTTCATAGAACTTACACATATTGAAAATTAATCTTATATCCAAAGTAGTAGAAAAGCTATTAAGGATTTTATAGATTTCACACACAAAGAATATAAAACTTCAAATGACTGTAAGTACAAACAATACAAAACGACACTCGGCCAAGGCCTCACAACACATTCAGCTGAAGCGAAAGTAATAGAACCATAGTGCCAAAGTACTTTACATGCTGAAGCTTTACCAATTACACCCTTTAAGAGATATAAGAAAATGCTCATGCCTGTATCGCTCAAATGATAGGCAGAGATGCAACTAGTGCTTTTCACCGAGATTATATGCGTCCTATGTTGTGATATAACCTATAGTCATATCGGATATGAATTGCCAATTGCCAAAAAATATAATATAATATTACCAGTCTGCGATATCACCGCTTTACCAAGCAATGTACTAAACATCGATTTTATCTGTAGGTCATTTGTAAGTTAGTACCATAAACATGGACAAAAATAGACCACGTAAGTACTATCTGTATGGAAACTAAGTATGACAATTTCTACTAGAATGTCAGTGTATGACACTGGATTGTGCATAGATTAAACAGCGTGCGTTAGGTATGATGTCGGCAATAGTGGTGGTATGATACACCGATATCTAATTTATATCCATTCCTTTCCTTTAATGTTCGGTAACGAAGTATCCATGGTTACAATAACTATTGATCTTGTGTTAATGTGCAACGAAAGTCAACGCATAAGCACTCCACAAATACATTCATTAAATGTTTTTGTTAGGAACATGATATTAATAAATTATAATATGCTAAACTTAATTGACTTAATAAAATTGGTACAATAACTGCCAAATCAAAACAAGCCATCTTTTTTTGTATTTTCTCTTAAGTAAGAACGTGTCTGGTTTATAAGTACTTACAACGACGATGAGTGTGAGAAGTCTTCTGAAGTCGCCCGATGTCTCGGAGCACATGTGCTCGGCGAGTGGACGGTCGTACACTAAACGGATTATATAAATCCATACTTTAATTTTGCTGGTGGGAGGATACTTGTATCCGACCGGATAGCGACCACCGTACACTGGTGCTAAAACCTGCCATAGTGGCCCACCTTGCGTGGGTCGCGTTCCAGGGTCAGCCAGTGTATATCCGGTTCTCCCCAGGGGCTTGCCCCCTGATCCTCACCCTTTTCCCATCCCTTTTTCCTTGCCCCCTCCTTGGCCCTTTGACAGGCCGGCATGATCTTGCCGACCAACGATGGACACATTGTTTATCGTTGGTCGACAATATTCTTGGATTGCGCTACACTTACCATCAGGTGTAGCGTAGTCACTTTGCCGAGCCAGGATAAAAAAAAAAAAAAAAAACATATTTTTTAACCCTTTAGACGAACTGCAGGGGTCCCTGCTGGGATACTGGCGACTCCTGCAGTATTTCATCATTGGGGTTGTAGGAGCTGGGGTGGGAGGGTGTAGTGTTATTGGGGGTTGGAGTGGATAAGGGGAGTTGATATTTGAAGTGAGGAAAGGCATATTTTAATATTACAAATGCGAATGTAACTCTGTCTGTCTTTCTATATGTAATGTATATTCACGGCTGAACTGATTTTAATGAAATTTGGTAAGTTGATAGGTTAAAACCTGGGGAAGAACATAGGGTACTATTTGTCCCGGAAAAATATATTCACGCGCGTGAGTCGCGAGCAAAAGCTTGTATTATATAATTAATAATTTAATATATTACAGCCTCCAGAACCTAGTGAGCAACCCGCTTGTGAAAGGAAAAACCTAAATAAATAATTGTATAAGTTTAGATTCCCTAGCAAAGTGTTAAAGTAAGTTGTCTACAGCGACAGAGGTCGTCAGTTCCATCACACGAAGGGCACAAAACACTGAAGTTACGTGTGTATTCATTGTTTAATTATAGGTTGCTTTAACGGTGAAGGAATCATCGTGAAAAAGTATTCTACATAAGAATTTCGAAGGTATGTGAATTCTACCAAACTATTTTAGCTCAGCGTGGAAGACCAATCAATACTAGGAGAGGCCCGTGCCCAGCAGTGGGACAGTAGAGACGGAGCTTAATGAACATTAAAATTATTTTATTATAATTAGTTTGTTCTTACGTGTCCGATTTATAGATCATTGACTCTATCTCTCTTTCTAAGTTACGACCCTCTAAAATTCCCCTATAACCACCGATTACAACTAAAATGACATCGTAAGATATAAAAGTTAAAATAGCACTACACGCTAAGTTAGTTCCATTTAAATTAAAGTAACACAGTAGTCAAAAAATTTCAATATTCAATTACATTTCTATGAATACGGCAACATAATCGATATGATCGTGACTAAAGCGAATCATAATGGGCGGCGCTCGATCTGTTAAATCAATTTGTCTCGGATTGAAAAATACAACTTGTTACGTTTTCAAATTCAGATCATCGAGTGGTAGAGCCACGCTGTAGACAGTTTTCTCTACAGCATGAATTGGCCGGCTCGACCGGGTCGTTACCACTGTCTCACAGAAAACCGTCGTTAAGTAGCGGCTTGCTGCTCCGTTTCGGACGATGAGTGAGATACCCAGAGGCCAAAATCCCCCTCGCCTTCCCAACCCTTAATTATTCCTTTCCTTTACACGCCCATGATTCTTCTGGTATTGTGGGCGTACATGGGTGGTGGAGATCACTTACCATTCGGTGAACCACTTGCTAGTTTGCCGGCCTATGCTATGAAATAAAAACAAACACCCGCTCTATACATTTGGCGAAACATGAATAGAATTTTTAGAACAAGAATTGCCAAATACGTGCTTGCGAAGGGCTGTCTTGTTTCGCCTCGCGTGGTCTTGCATTTTTACCACTTTGCATATACATCTCACAAACTAATCACATATTAAAAAAAAACTATTTAGAAATCTCTATCATTTTCAATGACCTATCCAATGATAAATTTCTCACTCAGTTACACGTATGAAGAGCCGCCTAAAAATGTTTTCTTTATTTCACTAGGCCTTCGTGTAACGTAGTTCATACTTCATAGAATACACCTTGGAGTGCTAATAGCCTCCAAGTAAAATCGCTGTGCCATACGGACGGACGGGCATATTGACAAGCGGATATGACGAAATTACAAGGGTTCCATTAATTGACATTTGACTACGAAATCCTAAAAACCATACAAAACTTGTAAAACTTACTCCTCTCATAAGTATCGACGATCTCTGCTATCTCCCGCTTGGTACGCGTGCATAATATTTCAACGAGCGTGTCTTCATCAGTACCGAGTCCTTCCATACAGTTGTGCAGCTCCTTGCAGAGGTACTCCGCCGGTGGGAGCATCAGCGCTACGATGACATCTTCGAAATGACCTCCCAGCTCAGACTTCAAGTCTTCGATTAGGTCCTGTTGAAGGCTTTAACATTATTACGCTTTACATTGCTGGTTTACGTTTCTAATATAGCAAGTAAACAGCAAATGAATATGATTTTCCGTGTATGGTAAGTTTTATTACAGTTTCGGCTTTGGAAGCGGTCTCCTTACACCCAGTAGGTAGGGCCGTGATAGCATGGTAGTACATAAGTACGTCATTTCATGTGAGAAGATTTCTAATCCCACATGAATACAAACATATTATTCAATCAACATAATTTTATGTAGTTATTTGTCTTAAAATAGGGTACTTGACTTGTTTATTTAAATTATTTTAATCAATAAGTTACGTTACCCAAAACCTATTGCAGAAACAATTTTATTAATCAGTCCATAAAAAACAAATTAAAAGTCATTAAAATTTGATGGAGGTGGCACTTGTCAAATAACTAACTTTGACGGGACACTTGGCGCACTTTGACGTCACTGTGTAAAATGGCCATTATGGTGCATGCGTGCGACCGAGATAGTGTCGTGTAAATGTTCCCACGACCCCCACCTCTGCTCATACTAATATTTAAAATCTTATTTACGAGCTCATTTGACGATTTTGACTGAGTTTTAACAAAAGCGTTTCTTTTCCGTATTATTTTCTGTTGCGTATAAAATAATTATTAATAGTCAGCATAGGAAACCAGCCTATATTCTTTTATAATACATAACAAGTATGTTCGACCTTGACATCAATTACAATGGTGTACAATGTACTATGTGAAACAGTTTTAAAACTCCTCGTTTATATGCATGACTCAGACATTCGTGTGATTAATTACTATCGGGCAAACTAGTAGATTGTTTGCATTACTCATAACTTATATAATTGGTTTGATAAAGCGGTGTTTCACTATTCCGAATATTATGCAAGAAGCGATCTTCTCTTTACATAGTTTTTTTTTTTTACTGTAGCATAGGCCGGCAAACGAGCAAGTGGGTCACCTCATGGTAAGTGATCTCCACCGCCCATGTACGCCCACCACCAGAAGAATAATGGGCGCGTTGCCGACCTTAAAGGAAAGGGATAATTAGGGTTTGGGAATAGGAGGGGATTTGGGCTTCCGGATATCTCACTCACCGTACGAAACGTAGCAGCAAGCCGCTACTTTACGTCGGTTTTCTGTGAGACAGTGGTAACGACCCGGTCAAGCCAGCCCATTCATGCTGTAGACAAAACTGTCTACAGCGTGGCTCTACCACTCAAATAAAATGAAGTCGCTTCCGCTGTCTGTTCACTTAGATCTTTTAAACTATTCAACGGATTTTAATGCAGTTTTATATATTTATAAGTATCACGCTCTGACCCATGGGAGCAGGGCAGTAACATGCAGGTGAAACCGCGACGGGCAGCTAATTATAAATAAATAAATAAAAATAAAACTTTAAATAATGACCAACATCGAAACCGCGGTGCCGTCCATTGAGAAGATTCCCATTTTCCCTCACGTACCTTCTTCAGAAATATATATCACCCTATCGTTGTAAAATATACTCACTCTGCCGTATTCATGAGTGAACGCCTGCGATATGGCCTGCCGCTGTTGGTTGTTGCGCGACGTGAGGATGTCTATGATGGCCTGCTCGTCGGTACCGAATCCTTTCATGGCCGCCCGCAGCGCCGCCGCGTCCTCCGCCGCATTGAAGTGCTGCACACCCACCACTGTCGGCTCGCGCTGTTGCCAACGTCATCATTGTATTTTATTTTGGGATATAAAACAGCAGTACAATAAAATATTACGTACATAAGTACAAGAATATTCTTAATTTATTATACTACTAACACCAATATCCACTTATTACTAAAAATATTCAAATAGTATAGTTTAGGATTTTTTTAGGCATTACATTATCAGTTATAGTGTAGAAAAAAATCTGAGCCTACAGAAAAGTATTAAAGTAAAAATTCTTGTGACATGGGTATCAACTATGAGATACTTTCTATCTCACAAAACCAAAACTTAAAACAAATATTTATGGATTACAAAAACATTTATCTCGGTGCAGCAATCGAACCCGCAGCCTCTCACTTCACAGCCGGTTACTCGCCCACCGCGCCACGGAGGCTGTCGCTGTATATGAAAATTAATAACCTGCGTGGCGTAATGGGCGAGTAGCCACTATGAAATAAGAGGCCCCAGAATATTTGTGGATCACACAAACATTTGTCTCGTGAGATACTTTCTATCTAAACATTTGTCTCGGTGCAGGAATCGAACCTACGGCCATTTGCTTTGTGGATGCCACTTGCCCACATCACACAAAACTTCGAATTATAAAGAACTGTATAGCACTGGACCATGCTCATCACCACAAAACATAAGTCTCATAGTGCCCAGTAATTTAAAAGGCTGCAAACCAGAATACAACAATGTATACAGTAATGCTTGACAGCAGAAACTGAGATAATTGTACCTCTCCAGATGGCCTCTCACATATGATAGAGCTACTGTTGAGTAAGAAAGTGAGGAAATAAGAATACCAGATAATTCTGTCTCAAGAATCTTAAAAGGCGTGTGAAGTGCCAACTCAAATTAGGCTAGAGTGGTAGACGAAGAGCTTAACCATCTCATTCATAGCAAAATAGTAATATTGGACTAAATTGTCAGTTAGGAGGTATTGGTACTTCATCGACAAATTCTTTTATGAACATATAAACATAACTTCTGCTAAATACTGATTGTTAATAAATCTTTCAGTTCACTTTATCTATGATAAAAATAAGTCCCTATACTGATTCATAAACAATAATTAATATATTCAAAAGAGAACTGTCTCAGTCTCGCAATTATGGATCTTTCAGTCTTATTGTGAGTAATAAGATGACGCGAACGTTTGAATGATGCGAGCAATTGAATCAATAGCACCAGTGTTGTTAAATATATTCTAGGCATGTCTAAAACATCGACACAAAATGTATAGAACACAGCTTAGCCGATATATATGTCAGGCACAACCCTACACGCCCATTAATTAATTCATTAAACTGATGGTCCGAGTCCCGCTCTGTTAAATAAATGATACACCCCTAAAGAATGGGAGCGGCAAAGGTCTTAATCAACGCGTTATTAATGAATTATTGATTTATAAATTATGAAATATATTAGAGCGCGAATTAAAAAACGAAGTGAGTCATGTTAATCATATAACCTTAAGAAAATGAATGTAAAAAAGGATGTACTTACTTGAAAGGCCATTTTGATGCGACACGACACAGAGAACTCCGACAAAATTGACTCTAGATTGGCTTCTTAACAAAAAGTGGGTAGAAAAACAGCACCTACACTATAATGTAATACACAAAAAACGAATTGTCGTTAAAATTATATCGTTTTATTACAGAAACTTTCACAATTCGCTCGATTTATTTTCTTTACAATTAAGTAGGACTCCAACAAGACAGTCGGCTGACGAAACGAAGTCCGACGAATGACAGTGACAATTAGATCTGCTCAACCATGATTGATTCGATTCAGTGATCCGAATCGTGTAAAAGTATGATGATTGCATTCATTTAATTTGAACGATCCGGATTCCAATGACTGCTTGTATGGATTGCCGATCGACTGATTTGCACGATACATCGCCCATATAATAAAAAAAAAAAATTAGTGGTGTCGTGGGACACCAGGTAGGAACGAAGTTCCTTCGGCTAATGTAGAATCGACACAAATTGCAAAAAATTCAAATTATCAACTAAAATAACAAAATATGTCTCTTTATTTTTGTTTGACAACATAAAATTACATAGAAATAGAATAGAAAAATAGAAATAAAAACTTATTAATTTAGACTTAGACTGGCTACTAAACGGTGGACGGCCGTGTTCTATAATCAAAAATTCAAATTCAAATTTCAAACCGCGTCTACATTTCCAAATGTCATAAGTTTCACAACCATCTGTTTTATTAACGGAATTTCGACTTTAACTTTGTGTGCTTGATATCAAATTAAGTTAAAAAAAGTCTCATTTAACGGTTTTTATTCCACGCATTTTTCTTACGGTTTTACTATCACATTTTTTTCAGTTCGGTCACGCAGCGAAATCCCTATCCCCTCCAAGCCTGCCGTAAGGAACTTCGTTCCAAAAACATCGACATAATTGCAATAGCAATTGCATAGCAAATACGTTGTTGTTATTTTGTATGAGCGACATATTATGTACGATCAATCAAATGATTGATTGATTGAAATAGCCCGGGTCGTGTTATAATCCAATTAAGTATTCTAACACAACCCCAGGCTATTTTCATTACGAACCGGCCATTGAGAATTAATGGATTGACACAGGACCATGGATATATACTACTATTATACGTAGTACATATTAACCTTTTTTTTTATTTAATCGAATGACGAGACGAGCAAGGCGCACGACTGATGGTAAGCGCCACGCCTGCCCATGAACAGAAGTAACACCACACAGAACTTTGAATTACAAAGCAGTGCATGATGTTAAGTCTTATAATGCCCAGTAATTTCCTTCAATATCCTTCAAACCGAAACGCAACCGTGCTTACACACTGTTGCTTGGCGGCAGAAATAGACAAAGCGGTGGTACCAACCCAGGCGGCCTCTCACATACGAGAGACCTGCCACTCTGTACATGCACATGATAAATGACAATACAATCAACTGTCAAACGACATTGAACTTAACTTATGTGTCTTCTTTTTATTTATAACTTGGCATTACCATGCATTTCACCAGTACAAGTATAAAAATTCTCACGTCTTCACAATAAAGATAAAGATGTCACCAGAAGAATCTTGGAACTCAAATGGAGTTGGGCGGGGTACTTGGCTTAAGGTCATGACGGCTGGTGGACTAAAACAGTGACAGAGTAGAGGCCAAGAACACGTAAAAGAAGTAGGGGACGTCCACATACCATAAACATACTTGAAAATTATAGGGCTAAACTCATGCTAGGGGGAGGGGTGTCCCACCACATCTCACTAAGGGAGGAAGGGTTCAAATCAAAAGAAAATCACCTAACGTAATTAATGGATGCCACCTAGTGTCATATTATAATATAATATAATAATATTTTAATATTATTAATCATTGTACTATTTCATTAGATCGATATATTATTACCGGTTTATGACATTTTCAATTAAAACCACAGAAATAAAACAATGAAATTATTTTTTCCTAATATTTTAATTCAGTTGCACATCTTTTAAATCTAATTATTATACCCATGTTTGCCGTTCGCTGAACAATAGTCAAAATATAACACACGTGTAAATCTTATATTCAATATTTTACATTACACTAATAAGGACCGTGTACTTTTGAATACAATATTTATGGAATAAAGTAGTTTGCCTAAATAATGAAGAGACAAATAACAATACTATGTAGTGGTAAGAGATTTTAAAAGAACTATGGTAAACCCATTTAAACCCAACTCATATACAAACATCTACACGTACCTAGTATATTTAATTTACCTCTAGTTAAGAAATATTGATATTGCTGTAAATGTTATGCTCAAAACGTGATGATGATCATAAAGTGTATACACTTTTGTCAACTCCTTGGAGTTTATGTTTATGTTTGTCAAGTCGTTTAAATTAATAATGTTTATTAACTCTCCATAAATATTATTCCCAAACAACGATACGGTAATCGCGGTCGACATTGTCCACGTAGAACCCATTTGCATACTGGCTCGGCAGCACCTCACCTAACTGTAAAAAAATAATATAAGCTATGAATATTTTAGTAGAAGCCGACAAAGGAGCAAGTGGGTCACTTGATGGTAAGTGATCTCCACCGCTCATATATGCACATAATAGCAGAATAATCTTGGGCGCGTTGCCGACCTTATAGGAAAGGGATAATTAATGGAGTGGGAAGGAAGGGCGTAATTTGGGCCTGCTGATATCTCATTCACCGTACGAAACGCAGCAGCAAGCCGCTTTTTTATGTCGGTTTTATTTGAGACAGTGGTAATGACCCGGTCATTGCGGTTCATTCGTGCTGATAAAAAATTGTCTACAGCGTAGCTCTACCACTCGAAAGACTATAAATAAGCATATGGTCTCTAGAGGTATGCAGAGGTACATCCAGTTTTGAAGTGATAACTTCTTATGGGAGGGTGAACCGAAACGTTCCGTAACGCGAGCGCTCCATCGACCAGCCACTGTTAGCCGACCTCCCTGGAACATCGATAATTTCGAAGTCCCAGGTGGCGCCACACAGTGACCAGTCGGCTTGGACCGGACTTTGACACGAGTTTGACACGACTTCGACACGACTTTGACACGACTTTGACACGACTTTGACACTACTTCGACACGACTTTGACACGACTTTGACACGACTTCGACACGACTTTGATACGACTTTGACACGACTTCGACACGACTTCGACACGACTTTGACACGAGTTTGACACGACTTCGACTAGACTTTGATACGACTTTGACACGACTTTGATACGACTTTGACACGACTTCGATACGACTTTGACACGACTTTGATACGACTTTGACACGACTTCGACACGACTTTGACCCGACTTTGACACGACTTCGACACGACTTCGACACGACTTCGACACGACTTTGACACGACTTTGACACGACTTCGACACGACTTCGACACGACTTTGACACGAGTTTGACACGACTTCGACACGACTTTGACACGACTTTGATACGACTTTGACACGACTTTGACACGACTTCGACACGACTTTGACACGACTTCGACACGACTTTGACACGACTTTGACACGACTTTGACACGACTTCGACACGACTTTGACACGACTTTGACACGACTTTGATACGACTTTGACACGCCTTTGACACGACTTCGACACGACTTTGACACGACTTTGATACGACTTTGACACGACTTTGATACGACTTTGACACGACTTCGACACGACTTTGACACGACTTTGACACGACTTCGACACGACTTTGACACGACTTTGACACGACTTCGACACGACTTCGACACGACTTTGACACGAGTTTGATACGACTTTGACACGACTCCGACACGACTTCGACACGACTTTGACACGAGTTTGACACGACTTCGACTAGACTTTGACACGACTTCGACACGACTTTGACACGACTTTGATACGACTTTGACACGACTTTGACACGACTTCGACACGACTTTGACACGACTTTGACACGACTTCGACACGACTTTGACACGACTTTGACACGACTTTGATACGACTTTGACACGCCTTTGACACGACTTTGACACGACTTTGATACGACTTTGACACGGATTCGACACGACTTTGACACGACTTTGACACGACTTTGGCACGACTTCGACACGACTTTGACACGACTTTGATACGACTTTGACACGACTTTGACACGACTTTGATACGACTTTGACACGACTTTGTCACGACTTTGACACGTCTTTGACACGACTTCGACACGACTTTGACACGACTTTGACACGACTTTGATACGACTTTGACACGACTTCGACACGACTTCGACACGACTTTGACACGAGTTTGACACGACTTCGACTAGACTTTGATACGACTTTGACACGACTTTGATACGACTTTGACACGACTTCGACACGACTGACACGACTTTGACACGACTTTGACACGACTTCGACACGACTTTGACACGACTTTGACACGAGTTTGACACGACTTCGACTAGACTTTGATACGACTTTGATACGACTTTGACACGACTTTGACACGACTGACACGACTTTGACACGACTTTGACACGACTTTGACACGACTTCGACACGACTTTGACACGACTTTGACACGACTTTGATACGACTTTGACACGACTTTGACACGACTTCGACACGACTTTGACACGACTTTGACACGACTTCGACACGACTTTGACACGACTTTGACACGACTTTGATACGACTTTGACACGACTTTGACACGACTTCGACACGACTTTGACACGACATTGACACGACTTTGACACGACTTTGATACGACTTTGACACGACTTCGACACGACTTTGACACGACTTTGATACGACTTCGACACGCCTTTGACACGACTTCGACACGACTTTGACACGACTTTGACACGACTTTGATACGACTTTGACACGGCTTCGACACGACTTTGACACGACTTTGACACGACTTTGGCACGACTTCGACACGACTTTGACACGACTTTGATACGACTTTGACACGAATTTGACACGACTTTGACACGACTTTGACACGACTTTGACAGGGCTTTGACCGGACTTCGTAACGTAACGCGTTAAGGGAAGCCAGACAGAGTGGCGCCGTAACGTAACGCTTTACGGCGCCACTCTGTCTGGCTTCCCTTTCTCTCACGCATACGGTAGCAGTAGGCAGGCTCCTCCGCTCTCACTTTAACCCACATTAGTTTAAGTTATCACTTCTGCCGAGCGTCCCGGGACGCACACTTTTTTTTTTTTTATAAATCACTAGCAGAGGTCAGCAAACGACAAGTGGGTTACCTGTTGGTAAGTAATCTCCACCGCCCATGAATGCCCACAACGCCAGACGAATCTTGGACGCGTTGCAGACCTTAACGGAAAGGGTTAATTAAGGGATTGGGAACGGAGAGGATGATTTAGACCTCCGTATATCTCACTCACAGTAAGAAACACTTAATGTGGCGTCTGTGAGATAATGGTAGTAACTCAGTCGAGCAGATCCATTAATACTGTAGACAAAACTGTCTACAGCGTGGCTCTATTTGTACACTAGATATATTTCGTGAACCTATGCTTAACTGTTCAAGCTTAAGACAGTAGTGGAATTAAGAATAAATTATCTATTTTTGTAAGATTGAATTTTTAAAAATGTGTAATCAGCTTTAATAAAGGAACAAAGCCTTGTATTGTTTTATTCTAGGAGATAATTTAAATAAAATTGCAATATTACTGTATCACAGATGTTTTTTTAATTCGATAAAAAATCTAAAATATCTTAAAATTAGCAAAATATCTAAGTCTTTTTGCAATTGTGCTTATAAAATTAATGTAACATGGCAAAGGCATTAGTGGCCAACAATTATATTTATTTACAATAAAAGATTTTATTATTATATTATACATCATCCATTTGTTGCAACTTATTCGATCAATCAACTAAACCTAATACATTTGTACATGAATCAATCTGTGACATATTTTTTATTATTCTATATAAAATGAGTTGGGACTATTTCTATGCATTTTTTTACGAAATTCTCTGTCAATATTAATATTGATTTCATTTTAAATTTAGGAATATTTAATTGTAAAGCATGAAATTGTAAACCTGTGCAGATAATTTTTTTAAATGAATTGGCAACATTATTCTATTCTCCCGCTTAAATATTGTTATCCAATGAAAAGGAGAAATAAAAAATGTTATGGCATTATATATAAACAAAAAAAATATATACAAACATAAATAAAATGTTAAATTTTAAACACCAGAAATTAAAGACAGTGTACACGAAGGCACTTATGATAAATCTGCTGTTGGATGCTTTAAACACGCAAAAATTCTGAACATAGGACAGTACTAGAAACACTACCATTATTGTCAAAATCCAACATACTTCACTCAAGCATTTCTTTTCTTTAACCAACTAATTTATTATTTGGGATACTCTTTTCACTTGGCTTTTCCATGTTTAACAACTTAGACGTGAATGACAACATACATTGATAAAATAATTATTTTTGTTATTAAAATATTATAGTGTATACAAATGCAAGAGGACTGTGTACAATTAACATCATTGCTATTTAATAGATATAACCATTTATTTAAAAAAAATAAGCACCTGTGTTCATATGTTTGCCCTTTAAACAGTCCTTTACTGACTATTGTATGTGGAAATCGGGTTTTAATATTAAGGGCCTGACTCCATTATGACAATTTGTTTATGGATAGGCTTAAAATTTTAATCTAGACTGGCATTTTTACAGTTAAAATTATTCCATCAATCTCCATCGTTCACTCTTACATTCGGTCACTTTTGACATTTCCGTGAAATTAACTTTCCATTCATTCGCGGTTCAACTGTCATGATATTAAATAATGTTTATAATTTACGTATCACATTACATTTTCAGCTAAATTATTTTCTTAAGGCAAACAATTGTATTTATGACTGAGTTATTAGGCCAATTATTGAGGTCTTAAAACGACGTCAAATTCCACGAAAGTAACAAGGGCCTATCTATGGTCTATCACAGGGCCGGCTCTAGGAACAGTAACAAGGCTATGATGTGCAGTTCTGCTAGGTATCCTCTTGTGACGCGACGCAAGCTGGCCGCGACACCATCTGCCAGTAGCGACGTTTCGTGCCCGTGGACGACTGGGGACAACACTACATGTCAAGACAAACATTTGCTGGTGGTAGGAGACATATCCGTACGGATAGCGACCATCATGCACATGGTGTGCCATAGTGATCCACAGACATTGCGGGGATCGCATTCCAGGATCAGCCAGTATACAATCCGGTTCTCCCGAGGGACTTGCGAAAGGACTTGATGGTTGGTTAGGACGAGTATAGGAGTACATTCTTGTATCCCTGTGCATGCATTCGTCATCCGTCGATCCTGTCACAGGCCCCCTCGTTTTGCTTCTTTCCTCGTCGAAGTGTGAATAAGCATTTATATAAGCCGGCATAATTCTGGTGACCACCGATAAACTCATTGTTTGTCGGTGGTCACTGGTTATTTTGGACTGATTATTTTGATAGATTTCAGATAGATAGCTTATTAATAAAAGTAAAATATTGAGGCAACCACCATTATAGAAACTGATACACAAATATTTGTTTCGGGTCTGGGTGTTGTGAGACCGAAAGTCTCTCGTAGTTCCTGATACCTACGAACAAGACTCGTACCTTTCTCTGAGATCAGGACTATGGGTATGAATGTTGGGTGTATTTATTTATTTTTTATTTACTAAGAATTTGGGCTGTAAGTATATTTTCATATCGAAACATTTTGGAAATATGGCTATACTATTAACCCACCTCATTACCAATAAAATCTGTTAAATTGACCATTACCTATTTGAAAAAAAATATGGTATCAGTAATTAATTTCAACACCCTTTTTTGTGAAACATGCAAACCCAAAAAAATCTAAGTATGGCCAGTCTGGTATAAAATTTTAGGCCGTCCACATAGGCTCAGTCCTGGCTTGTCGAATTTTGGTACATCCAAGGTCAGTGTAGTGAAGTTAGGTCTAGAGAAATAAAGGTGATAAACATAATAATTCTTTACAAAATTTTCCTAAATGTATGCTAAATATGGTTTAAATTATTTATTTAAATTTAAAGGTGAATGTTTTTAATTCATTGTTTTTGGACCTAAGTTATTGCATCCAATTTTGAATACTTGGATATTTTTTCTTTGGTTTTGACGTGAATATTACCTTTTTTCTGTTTTTTGTTTAAGGCCCATTTGCACGACGATCGGAAATCGAGCTTTACCATTAAACTTGTCTACTTGTGTCAAATTTCCATACGGTTTAACGTTTCTTAAACAGTTTTAGTGGGATAAACCCGATTTAGGGTGGTTGTGCAAGTAAGCCTAAGTTATCGTGTCGAATTTTAAAGCCGTTAATATTATGAACTGTATTATTTTATTGTTTGTCACTAAAGTTTATTACATCTAATTTTTTTGATTTGATTATTATTATTTTTTTACTAAAGTTATTGCATCGAATTTTATAGAGATGAATATAATGATATTTTTGCTTAATTGTTTCTAGACTTTGAATCGAATTTTAATGGAGCAGTTTAACAAGCGTGTCACGTGTAACGAAAGTAAAAAGTGCCGATATTTAAACGAGTCACTGACAATGAACTATGTATGGCGTCGTGTAAAGGTGTATAATACAAGGCTTTGTTTAATTTAAATTGTACGCATAGCGTTATTTTCAATAGAACTTGCAGACAATGTAAACAAGTAAATATTATATTCAATATTTCACCATGAGTTATAATAGTTAATTGTGATAATATTATGTTAGTTATGTATTTTGTTAAAAATTATATTTTTTTACTTCGCACGTCTTATAACAATTTTATTTTTTCAACGAATGTATTAACTATTATTAAAAAGTTACTAATTTATCTGTTATTATTTCTGGTATAAAATTACGATCTAAAATATAGTATTTTTCTATTATACATATTTTTACAATACATACTTTAACCTGAAATATAGTACAATATTACTACTGTAATGTATATTATAGTACGGTTGGCAACCCCAGCAGTGTAGTCACTTCGCCATAGATTAAAAAATCAGAATAATAACCATTGTTCACATTGTCTGTAACTTCTAATAAAAAAATTATGCAATATGGTATGTAAGTGAATGAATGAATACTTACAACATTGGAGGCCATTTTTAACGCTGTGTCAATCTCCATAGAATCTTCTTCGTCGTCATCTAGAATGCAACCTGTAACGGACAGACAACAGTTTATGGTATTTCGTTATTAATGATACATTCTAGCAGGGAGGGGCTGCAGAAATGGACGTCACGGGTTTGATTCCAAACGCCCAGTGAAATCTTATTTTTTATGATAAATTGATTAATTATCGCTCGGTTTAACGGCGACAAAGAAGTATTGTGAGGAAATCTGACTACTCCATAAATTTACATTTTATATTTGCCCATAAATGCGACAGTTATGATATAAAAATAATATTATTATATTATAGCTTTTCTCGTAAAGTAGATTTCCTAAAAATATTTCTTTTCATTCGAGCTCAGTGAAGTGATTGCACTACACCTGATGGTAACCGCAGTGCAGTCAAAAAAAAACCATCGACCACCGACACACAATGAGCTTATTGGTGACGGTCATTGGTAACGGTATAGTCATGACAATCAACCCAGTGATTACCATACATATAATAGAAACGCGCGTTATGGTGGTAAAAGGCAGAACTTTTTAAATATAAATTATGTTTTGTGTCAGGAGTTTTAATTTTTCAACTGGCAAACCTAGTCGCATGAGACCTTGCTTAACTACGATAGGGAGTTTTGGCGGGGATTCTGACAGTGCAGTTCATCGTTTATTTTAATTTATTTCATAAACTAGTTTAGAGTTGTGTTTGTTGTATAAAAGTGGTATGGATTTGTTCAATAAACATTGACGGTGATGAACAGTGTATGGAAACATTGAAATAAGTGAATTAAGAATCGTACTGAAAGGAGTTAACACCAAAACTCCGACAAGGCCTTGAAATCGACCGCACCCGTGTTTCATCGTTCTTGTAAAAATAACTTGAGAATAAATTATACGTGACACTGGCAAACTGCATAATAATGCGAAAGCCATAAATAAAAAAGAAGAACTACGATAGGACAGGTTTAAAGGTTATCTGACCGGGTTACATTTTCGTCTGCCATCTTGTATGTTTACACAATAACTAAAGTTTGATGTTCCGATTACCTACATCGTTGATAACTGTTTTTTTATTATTTTGTCTATGTGTGATAATCCTTTGTTTTGTCGGTTGGTAGGTATTAATAAACATGAATTAATATAGTAACGCTGATAAAAAAACACCGTGACGAAATCCTCATATTTGAGAATTTCGAAGTTAAGCATTTAAAATAATATAACTTCTTCGTTATAGCATATTTCCATAGTATAAAATGAAGTCGCTTCCGCTGTCTGTTCGCTTAGATCTTTTAAACTATTTAACGGATTTTAATGCAGTTTTCAGCAAATGGATAGAGTAATCCATGAGGAAAGTTTGTATGTATATCACGCTATGACCCATGGAAGCAGGGCAATAACATGCAGGTGAAACCGCGAGGGACAGCTTGTATATTATTAAAGCACTTAATATAGAGTAAAAGTTATTCTATTCGCTGGTGTCAAATCGGTAGGTATTATACACAATCCTTTTCGTTGATGCAATTCATATAAAAATAAAATATAAAATTAACACAATGAATTCTAAACTATTTAATAGAGATGTTATCTAAGTATGGACCAATTATTATGACCCCCACACATATGTATTACTTCGCTGCAATCACTAAGTATGCAATGTTTGCAATTTATCAGTTATCGCTTATGTAACAGATAAGATTCATCAGTACAAAGCTTATTATATTAATTTCACCATCTAATCCAATTTTATGTTGTGGTCCCATAAATGTTCGATGATGAGGGGGGGGGGGGTTAACTATTTTCCTATTTCATTATGCATTTTAAAGGTTTCATTACTGGCGAACAGACCTGGCGAAATAATACTCAGGTTTAGATGTATTTCTGTTTGAAGTTTAACAGCGGACGAAGCGGTTGTGCCCATCCAGACTTCCACTTGACTCTTCTATTCAGTCTATAATACCGTGCTACAACTGACCTTCGGACGGCATGGTGAGCCAGAACTGTGACTTGAGCGTGCGCCACAGCCCCGGCGGCAGACGAGGGCGGCGTCCCTCCACCGACGACGCGAGGGTCTTCGCCGCGTCCACCAGCAGTGACGCCGGCCACGACGCCGCGTATATCAGCCGCATCGACGACTGGGCCGCTGTCGAACTCACCATCGGGAACAGATCTTTGTGACGCCGCAGGTTGTAGAATGATACACCTGGGAAATAATGGTGACACGATAAGCTCTCGCCTGTGCCCATGACGGGGTAGGAAGATGTCTAACTGGTGCTGCTGGGTCACCGAGGTTATTTCTGTGCAATGTGGGGTGAGCCGGTTGGTATACCGGAGACAAATTTCAATGAGGGCCAACTCATGTGCGATTTTTCGATACAACTGAAATACAAATTTTGATTGCCTGACCTGAGAATTGAACTCAGTACCTCACAGTGTCTCAGTCTAATTAGGCTACCACTTAGCTAATAAAAGAAGAATAGCTATGTTTCATACTATTTGTGAACAGTGTTAGGCCTTACAGAGGCAGGCAGTGAGGCCCGTACACAAATAAAAAAAGTACATACTATTCCTTTTAATTATTATTTAATATCATCACGTAAAAACTCCCAGTTCTCGTCGAACAATCTATTGTATTTGCGTAAAAAGACGAATTTTGCATCCATATGTGACATGGCAATTTCGAGTCACTGGATCGCGGTACTTCGAGCCGGTAACAGACCGGGGGCTATGGGCTTGTGCCCTGCATATGTCAAACGGAGTTAAATAAATTAATACACCCAACCGTCACTTGGTCAACATTTATCGTAATACCCAGTACCCAGTGTAGGGCGTAGTTAACTACATTTTGTAATCTGATTACTAATTTCGATTAAAAGTAGTTAACTACATGTAGTTATGATTACATGTAATTTAACTACAGTAATCAAACTACATGAAGTAGTTATTAATTTGATTGCTGCAATCTAGTAGTTATAACTACTGATTATTTAAGTTTTATGAACTTATATTTTGCAATTAAATAAACACGTAAAGTGTAGTAACATATGTTTTGGTATATGGCTGCTTAAAAAAATCAGTTTATTGCACATGCCTCTCAAAGTCCGTCAAAGTCCGGTCAAAGTCCTGTCAAAGTCCTCTCAAAGTCCTGTCAAAGTCCGGTTAAAGCCCTCTCAAAGTCCTGTCAAAGTCCGGTCAAAGTCCATCAAAGTCCGTCAAAATCCTGTCAAAGTCTAAAGCCTTCTCAAAGTCCTGTCAAAGTCCGGTCAAAGCCCATCAAAGTCCGTCAAAGTCCGGTCA
This sequence comes from Amorpha juglandis, assembly GCA_949126905.1. Classification (NCBI taxonomy): domain Eukaryota; kingdom Metazoa; phylum Arthropoda; class Insecta; order Lepidoptera; family Sphingidae; genus Amorpha; species Amorpha juglandis. Next base: position 14,739,467 of record OX421379.1, on the reverse strand, counting down.
AAGTCCGTCAAAGTCCTGTCAAAGTCTGGTCAAAGTTCTGTCAAAGTCCGTCAAAGTCGTGTTAAAGTCCTGTCAAAGTCCGTCAAAGTCCGGTTAAAGCCTTCTCAAAGTCCGGTCAAAGTCCATCAAAGTCCGTCAAAGTCCGGTCAAAGTCCGTCAAAGTCCTGTCAAAGTCCGGTTAAAGCCTTCTCAAAGTCCTGTCAAAGTCCGGTCAAAGTCCGTCAAAGTCCGGTCAAAGTCCGTAAAAGTCCTGTCAAAGTCCGGTTAAAGCCTTCTCAAAGTCCTGTCAAAGTCCATCAAAGTCCTGTCAAAGTCCGGTTAAAGCCTTCTCAAAGTCCTGTCAAAGTCCGGTCAAAGTCCGTCAAAATCCTGTAAAAGTCCGGTCAAAGTCCATCAAAGTCCGTCAAAATCCTGTCAAAGTCCGTCAAAGTCCGGTCAATGTCCTGTCAAAGTCCGTCAAAGTCCTGTCAAAGACCGGTTAAAGCCCTCTTAAAGTCCTGTCAAAGTCCGGTCAAAGTCCTGTCAAAGTCCTCTCAAAGTCCTGTCAAAGTCCATCAAAGTCCGTCAAAATCCTGTAAAAGTCCATCAAAGTCCGTCAAAATCCTGTCAAAGTCCGGTTAAAGCCTTCTCAAAGTCCTGTCAAAGTCCGGTCATAGTCCATCAAAGTCCGTCAAAGTCCGGTCAAAGTCCGTCAAAGTCCTGTCAATGTCCGGTCAAAGTCCTGTCAAAGTCCTGTCAAAGTCCTGTCAAAGTCCGTCAAAGTCCTGTCAAAGTCCTGTCAAAGTCCGTCAAAGTCCGGTTAAAGCCTTCTCAAAGTTCGGTCAAAGTCCATCAAAGTCCGTCAAAGTCCGGTCAAAGTCCGTCAAAGTCCTGTCAAAGTCCGGTTAAAGCCTTCCCAAAGTCCTGTCAAAGTCCGGTCTAAGTCCATCAAAGTCCGTCAAAATCCTGTCAAAGTCCGTCAAAGTCCTGTCAAAGTCCGTCAAAGTCCGGTTAAAGCCTTCTCAAAGTCCGGTCAAAGTCCATCAAAGTCCGTCAAAGTCCTGTCAAAGTCCTGTCAAAGTCCGTCAAAGTCCTGTCAAAGTCCGTCAAAGTCCGGTTAAAGCCTTCTCAAAGTCCGGTCAAAGTCCATCAAAGTCCATCAAAGTCCGTCAAAATCCTGTCAAAGTCCGGTCAATGTCCTGTCAAAATCCGTCAAAGTCCTGTAAAGTCCGGTTAAAGCCTTCTCAAAGTCCTGTCAAAGTCCGGTCAAAGTCCATCAAAGTCCGTCAAAATCCTGTCAAAGTCCTGTAAAAGTCCGGTCAAAGTCCATCAAAGTCCGTCAAAGTCCTGTCAAAGTCCTGTCAAAGTCCGTCAAAGTCCTGTCAAAGTCCGTCAAAGTCCGGTTAAAGCCTTCTCAAAGTCCGGTCAAAGTCCATCAAAGTCCGTCAAAGTCCGTCAAAGTCCTGTCAAAGTCCTGTCAAAGTCCGGTTAAAGCCTTCTTAAAGTCCTGTCAAAGTCCGGTTAAAGCCTTCTCAAAGTCCGGTCAAAGTCCATCAAAGTCCGTCAAATGCCGGTCAAAGTCCGTCAAAGTCCTGTCAAAGTCCGGTTAAAGCCTTCTCAAAGTCCTGTCAAAGTCCGGTTAAAGCCTTCTCAAAGTCCGGTCAAAGTCCATCAAAGTCCGTCAAAGTCCGGTCAAAGTCCGTCAAAGTCCGTCAAAGTCCTGTCAAAGTCCGGTTAAAGACTTCTGAAAGTCCTGTCAAAGTCCGGTCAAAGTCCATCAAAGTCCGTCAAAGTCCTGTCAAAGTCCGGTTAAAGCCTTCTCAAAGTCCTGTCAAAGTCCGGTCAAAGTCCGTCAAAATCCTGTCAAAGTCCGTCAAAGTCCTGTCAAAGTCCGTCAGAGTCCATCAAAGTCCATCAAAGTCCGTCAAAGTCCGGTCAAAGTCCGGTTAAAGCCTTCTCAAAGTCCTGTCAAAGTCCTGTCAAAGTCCGGTCAAAGTCCTTCAAAGTCCGTCAAAATCCTGTCAAAGTCCGTCAAAGTCCTGTCAAAGTCCGGTTAAAGCCTTCTCAAAGTCCTGTCGAAGTCCGGTCAAAGTCCATCAAAGTCCGTCAATGTCCTGTCAAAGTCCGGTTAAAGCCTTCTCAAAGTCCTGTCAAAGTCCGGTTGAAGCCTTCTCAAAGTCCTGTCAAAGTCCGGTCAAAGTCCATCAAAGTCCGTCAAAATCCTGTCAAAGTCCTGTCAAAGTCCTGTCAAAGTCCGTCAAAGTCCTGTCAAAGTCCTGTCAAAGTCCTCTCAAAGTCCGGTTAAAGCCTTCTCAAAGTCCTGTCAAAGTCCGGTCAAAGTCCATCAAAGTCCATCAAAGTCCGTCAAAATCCTGTCAAAGTCCTGTCAAAGTCCGTCAAAGTCCGGTTAAAGCCTTCTCAAAGTCCTGTCAAAGTCCGATCAAAGTCCATCAAAGTCCGGTCAAAGTCCGTTCAAAGTCCGTCAAAGTCCTGTCAAAGTCCCTTCAAAGTCCTGTCAAGGTCCTGTCAAAGTCGGGTCAAAGTCTGGTCAAATTCCAGTCAAAGTCCTGTAAAGTCCGGTCAAAGTCTTGACAAAATCTAGTCAAAGTCCAGTTAAAATCAAATTCAATCAATCAAGTCCAGTGTATTTTGACGCGTAACAGAAAAATCTGACGCATAACCGAAAAATCTGACGTAACCGAAAAATGAGACGATTTTTATTTTTTCCACGCACAGCGATTCATTTTTTATATATAGACTAGATGACCCGGTGAACTTCGTATCACCTACATAATATATTTGTGTAAAATGTGGTCAAAACTTAATACAAATGTTTTATTTACATTAAATGCAATTAAGTGAGGTACTGCGCCATTGCACGTGAGGTAGCCCGTCGCACATTTAATTGACTTCGACGACCTAAGTCAGGTCGTCTCCCACCTCCCTCCGGTTGGACAGTCCTGTCCCCGTCCCGTCCCCGTCCTGTCCCCGTCCTGTCCGCGTCCCGTCCCCGTCTTGTCCTGTCCCTGTCCTGTCCTGTCTCACTGTCCTGTCTCACTGTCCTGTCTCACTGTCCTGTCTCACTGTCCTGTCTCACTGTCCTGTCTCACTGTCCTGTCTCACTTTCCTGTCTCACTGTCCTGTCTCACTGTCCTGTCCCTGTCCTGTCCCTGTCCAGTCTAGACGCTATACGACCCGTCATCACGGCAAGCTTCGCAACGACAACCATCCGGTTTATACCTGCGCTTATAGTACCCAGGAACAGTTTGTACTGGAAAATGAACATTCCAAAATCAACAACTACTAATAAATTAAAAATTAATTAAAAAAACATTGTCCAGCGGACAAAATTGTGAATCTAAACCATTCTCAGATCCCCTTGAACACACACAAAAAATTTCATCAAAATCGGTCCAGTCGTTTAAGAGAAGTTCAGTGACATACACACTCACAGAAGAATTATATATATAAAGATTTAATTTAATTAATTTAATGTATTTACATGAACGACTATCGCGCGTTGTTTTCTTTTTTAATGACGCAAAATCATTTTAAATATGTAGTTATAAAAAGTAATCAAGTAATCATGATTGCAACTACAATTAGTAGTTAGTAATCAAAATTTTTAACTACATTTTTGATTTTTTTATGTAGTTATTAGTTATGATTACTAACTACTTTATGTAATCGTAGTTAGTAATCAGTAGTTAGATTACATTTTGCCCAACACTGCCAGTACCTGACCAATTGCTTGTGTTAGTACCTGACCAACTCAAGTTACCTTTTAGTCCGTGAATCCCTACATTTAAAGATCCTCTCCCTCTTCCCATCCCATGTTGGTGTGCCTTTTCCTGCCACTATAGCGCGGCGGGTATTCCAAAGTTCCCTTAATTTTTAAGTTAGTCTTATTAAAGACTAATGCTGTGTACTTGACCTATCATAAGCGCTTTCTTAGCCTACATGATAAAGATTTTGATTTTTGATTGTTTTTTTTTTACCAAAGCGTGCCTTAATCATACTCGGACTATGAGCCCAATAAACAGACAATTATAGGCCGATAACAAAGTTCGTGAACTTATTGGAACATAGATTACAAATATCAATTTATGCAAAACAAATGGTCTAAGAACCCGAGTAACATCGACCTTCACCCATCTGTTTACCGAATGAAAAATATATCTTAGGGTTTGAAATTCAAAGATCTGTGTGGTGTTGCTTCTGTTTATGGGCAGGCGTGCAATTACCATCAGCCTTGCTCGTTTCGTCATTCAATAAATAATAAAAAAAAAAAGATGGCACCTACAAGTCAGTCCCGGCTGTCTGATAGCAGTCGTTAAGCCAAATCGGAGGCCTTCGGTCGGCTTAAAACCTTTGGCACTAGGTAGACCACTAACCATTCATTCTATACAGATAGACAGACCCAGTTATCATGAAACGTCGCCTTGCCAACAAAGGAACTCGTTAAGATAACGTACGTAGAGTAACCAACACGACAGTCTCGTATCGTGAATGTGAGGTTGACCCCTAAACGGTGGTTGGTTTAGGGGTCACGAGATATAGATAATGACTAGCTTTTGCTCGCAGCTCCGCCCGCGTGAATTTTGATCCCTTTGGGGTGATAAAAAGTAACCTATCACCCAAGTCAGCTCATACCCTGTCTATATACCAAATTTCATCAAAATCCGTTCAGTAGTTTCAGCGTGATTGACGGACAAACATCCAAACAAACAAACTTTTACATTTATAATATTAGTGTGATTTCTTATGTTTACGCGAATATTACTCATTGAAATAATACTAAACAGATTTTATCGCGGTTTTTGTTTATCCCGACGTTTCGAAAGCTTTTCATCCTTCGTGGTCACGGGGTGGACTCCCCGCAGTCCACACAAATTAGTTTTATTACAATGAGATAAAATAAAAAAATGCATTATTTTATATTTCAATCTATCTGTCTACAGACAGAATAATAAATATATTTTGGAACTTAACAATATACGATAATGGGCAGTATCCGCGGTGCAGTGAGCGAGTAGCCGGCTCTGAAGCGACAGGCTGTGGGTTCGATTCACGCACCGAGACAAATGTTTGAGTGATCCACAAATGTTTGTTTCGAGTCTGGGTGTAAGCGGGACCTAACCTTAACATAGTATGGGGTCAGGACTATGTGTGTGATTATTGGGTGTATTGACTAGTATTAATGAATCTATACTAATATTATAAAGCTGAAGAGTTTGATTGTTTGTTTGTCTGTTTGAACGCGCTAATCTCAGGAATTATAGGTTCGAATTGAAAAAATCTTCTGTGTTGGATAGTCCATTTATCGAGGAAGGCTTTAGGCTATATAACATTACGCTGCGACCATTAGGAGCGAAGCATCAGTGAAAAATGTTGCAAAATCGGGGAAAATTATTCGTATTTGAAGGCTTCCGTTGCATGCGCTGCCTGGACCGATTTCAAAAATTATTTCTTTGTTAGAATCCTACATTATCCCTGGTGAACTAAGGCCACTCTTTATCCCGGAAAAAGCAGATCACGCGGGTGGAGACACGAGGAAAAGCTAGTTATTAATATTGTCAGTAGTTTTTTTCTTACTTTTTCGTTGAAATGTAGACATTTTGCGCGTATTTACAGCCTAGCTTATGCTACTAGTGCAAGTTCTACATAGATGGATTATCACACATTGATAACGTGTTACTATTTTCATAATACACGTCTGTCGCATGATAATAAATTGTAAGCCAGTTAATCCATTTATATTGCAATGTTCTAGATTCACAGATTGCATAATAAATAGCTTAATCATGCAATAAAACACAAAACATTCAGTGGCATGTTTAAATAAAGTTTCCAAAGGTAGTTGGCCCGTTTTTTTTATTATATTTTTTAATAATGTACCCAATATATAATATAATTTTATGAGTGGTAGAGCCACGCTGTAAACAGTAATGTCTACAGCATAAATGGGCTGGCTCGACCGGGTCGTAACCACTGTCTCGCAGAAAACCGACGTAAAGTAGCGGCTTGCTGCTGCGTTTCGTACGGTGAGTGAGATATCCGGAAGCCCAAATCCCTCTCCCCTTCCCAATCCCTAATTATCCCTTTCCATTAAGGTCGGCAACGCGCCCACGATTCTTTTGGTATTGTGGGCGTACATGGGCGGTGGAGATCACTTACCATCAGGTGGCCCACTTGCTCGTTTGCCGGTCTATGCTATAAAAAAAAAACTAGTATCGAAAGACTCTTATTAATTCGACCCCTCTTCTTCCACCTGCCCTTATCCCACTCGCAGTGGGGTTGGCGCAACATGCTTTTTAACACATGTTACAGAAAGATTTGGCTTGTAATTTTTACGACCGACCGCCTGCATGACGTAATCCCTTTCGGGGAGAAAATTTGGGGAATCGAACTCACTTATATGACTTTTATAAATCCGATGAAAAATAAATAAGTTATAAGCTATTAAATCCTCGTGGAAAGGGAAATTGTCAAACGACAGAAAAGGCTGCTATATTGTGACGTCAATAGTCGCATTGGCCATTACGGTCCAGGCGAGCGAGGAAGATAGTGATATGTTTACACTACGCTACTTTTAGCAAAATATTGTCTGCAATTTTGGCCTCAAATAGAATGTCCCTTACTCAACGGTACAGCGCGTATAAAATAATGTCTGTAATATCAGGCGGGAGCTAATCGCGTACCATTTTCTCTGGTAACAAACTCCAAGCAGAACCGGAGACAAACCATTAAAGATAGATAAAACATTAAATCTAACATCTGTAAGTGTTAGAGCCACACTGTGGACACTTGTCTACAGCGTTAACGAGCCGGATCAACCGGGTCTCACTGTCTCACAGAAAACCGACGTAAAGTGGCAGCTTGCTTTTGCGTTTTGTTTTGCTGAAATCCTTCTCATTCCTTTCGTGTAAGGTCAGCAAAGGAACCCATGATTTTTCTCGTATTGTGGGTGGTCGACTAACCAACCATCATCAATACTATACATTTACATATATAGTATTGATGACATGAGTGGTAGATCCACGCTGTAGACAGTTTTGTCTACAGCATGATTGGGCCGGCTCAACCGGGTCATTACCACTGTCTCACAGAAAACCGACGTAAAGTAGTGGCTTGCTGCTACGTTTCGTATGGTGAGTGAGATATCCGGAGGCCTAAATACCCCTCCCCTTCCCAATCCCTAATGATCCCTTTCCTTTAAGGTCGTCAACGCGCCCATAATTCTTCTGATATTGTGGGCATACATGGGCGGTGGAGATCACTTACCATCAGGTGACCCACTTGCTCGTTTGGCGATCTATGCCATAAAAAAAAACATACAACCATCATCATCAATAATCAACCATAGAATAATACAACCATCATCATCAATAATAATCAACCATACAATAATACAACCATCATCATCATCAATAATCAACCATAATTTTTCTCGTATTGTGAGTGGTGGAGATCACTAACCATCACTTACACTTGCACGTTTGCTACAAAAAAACATAAACAACTCACCCTGCGACTTCCTATTTATGTAGAACTCCAAGGTGCCCTGCCACATGTCGACCCTGACGCCCACGATGGTGCCGCAACAGAAGCCCGCCGATTCGTGGACCACTGTGTCGTTGTGACGCAGCGCGCCGGTATACGAGAGACCGTACGACTCGGCGTCCTGGCCCAGGAGTGACGTGAACTTGAACTGAGAGTCCACCATGTTCACCTTGCTTGTGCCGATGCCTACCATCTGTAAGATTAATATAGTTGCTAGCAGCAATCTTTTTCAGTATTTTCTTATCTGTATCACAAATGCACACATGGGCTCTAGCTTTGTGTTCAAGCATGGCTCCAAATTTGAAGGCCCAAAGTATTCACATTGAGCCTAATTTTCCTTTCGCCCTCTACCCTTTTTACTTGGCTTAGCGCTTAGCTAATAACTAGACCGGCATGAAGTTAGTCACGAACGGCGTTGCAGCTGTTATTGTGTATATAGAGGGTGGATTTTGCGCTTATTGTTTGCTCGCGGCTGCGCCCGCGCCCACAGCCTTTTCCTGGATAAAAAGTACCATATAATATCCAAGTTCCCATATATCTCTGTACCAAAATTCATAAAAATCGGTTCCGCGATTAAAGTGTGACAGCGTAACAAACAAACTCACTTTCGCATCCATAATATTGGCCAGTATGATAAATAACTCAGTAGGAATTAAGAAAATAACCATTCCAAAATGTCCTAGTACTGGGAATAAGTACCAGTGGCATAATGCCAAACTAGTGTATAATAATATAATCAGTAGCAGGCAGTGAGGTGTTGCCAGTGTGTGAGTGTGTGTCTCATTAACTATCCATTTGGCATCATTTCATTGTCTCACTAATAGAGTATTTGACTATGTTTAACGTTATACATTATTTTATGTTTTTTTTTTATTTTGAATGAATGACGAGACGAGCAAGGCGCTCGCCTTATGGTAAGCGCCACGCCTGCCCATAAACAGAATCAACACCACACAGAAATTTGCATAAAGCATTGCATGGCACTGAACTGCGCACGTCACCCTGGGACATAAGATATTAAGACTCATAATGCCCAGTAATTTCACCTGGCTTCAATGTCCTTCAAACCGAAAGACGACAGTGCTTACATACTGCTACTTGGCGGCAGAAATAGACAAAGCGGTGGTACCAACCCAGACATCCTCTCGTATATGAGAGACCTACCATCTTATAATTAACATGAACATTTATTAATTTGAACAGTTCGAAACCGCAATTCAAATTGGGTAACAAATGATACTGTAGTTAATGTTTTAAATATTGATATGTGCAAAGATCAAAGGTGGGCATGTAGTGGGAATTTCTCACTATCTCCCTCGCACGCGTGCCACAATGTTGATGCACTTTTTTATCAGACTGTTTACATGTTTATAGGATTTCAAACAAACATTTCTCATTTATATTGATTTCCTATACCTAATTATACATATAATCGAAAGAAAAACAAATATTTGTATGTGATATAAAAGTAGTAATAGGACCATAATCTAAAATATAATCCTACTAATATCATAAACGCGAAAGTTTGTAATTATGGATGAATGGATGAACTACTAATGGATTTTAATGAAACTTTACAATAATATAGCTTATACATCAGAATAGGACATAGGCTACTATGTTTTTCAAAAATCAACCACGGAAGGGTTTAAAAAGGGGATGAGTTTGTATGAAAAATCTAAATCGCTGAACCAATTTCAATGAATTATGGCACAAATATAGTTGATGACCCAGGGTTAAACATAAGGTATTTTTTCTTTAAATTTCAACCCCTAAAGGGCCCAAATAGGGGATGAAAGTTTGTATGAAAGCTTTTTGATGGCGAAATGAAGTGCACAGGCACAACTATAAAATAATAAGCAAGTACTTACAATATCAGTTCCATATGTAGCTGTCAACATCTTCACCTCCCAGTAGTAGTGGTGGTTAGGTATTAACGGAGTGTCCCCCTTAACAGCGGCCGTGCCTGAACTGTAGAATGGATGAAATGTCACCTGCTTCTGATCCTCGCTCACCACCACCCAGCTATTGCCTGTTCTGTCTGGCTGTTCCCATTTCCATTCACTCACTGGAAAGGTGTTAATATATTTGATATAACTGTTGTATTTTACCACATAAGAATCTCACTATTTAATTTTAAAATTTAATTATAAATGTGAAACTTCGGATGTTTGTTTGTCAATCATATCTTTGGGACTAAACTGTTTTGGATGAAATTTGGCACACAGGTAAACCTGGACTTGGGCATTTATCCCACAATAGACTGCTCTCAGAGGCAGAGCTGCATGTAAAGGCTAGTTTTCTGTATAATCTATAATAATGTATATAATCATCTTCCACCTGCCTTTATCCCACTTTTTGTTTGTTAACATGCTTTTTAATCAGTTAAGAGAAATTTTATCTTGTAATATTAATGACTGGCCACCTGCCTTATGTCAATCCCTCTGGGGATAAAACACAGTCAGAGCCATATCAAAATATATTTGTGGACCAGACCCAAAAAATTTGGTGTGGGAATCCATCCCACAGCCTCTGGCTTCGCAGCCAGCTCGCCTACTGCGCCAAGAGGAATACCACAACGTATTAGCACAGATTTATTATTGCAGTAATTACATAAGCTTTATAGATATAATAATATGTAATAAACAGTGTCATGACAACAATTTACAACGACGATACGCGAAGAAACGGGTTCAATGAACTTGATAAATGCGAAAACAATTCAAATAAATTATACTGTAAAATTTGTTCACTTCCGTGAAAATGGGGCTGATTTGATTACGTACCATCATGTTCTTCACCACATACACAAGCGCTCAGCTGTTTCCAGGGCATTGGAGTAGTCCGCTTGTTCCAACACTGGCAATAGGGCTTCGCCGCTCTACTCGACCTGTCACGATCCCTGTTCGATCTCATATTACATCCAACACTCGAAGCGAACATATTGAAAACATATAATATATGGCGTTAAACACAAACAATAGAGCACCGTTTCTTGTTATTTAATACACCACCAATCATGAATCAACACACTAGAAATAATAAGATTACACCGTCAAAATAAAAACTGCTGCAGCATGCAACGGTGGGTGACGGTGGGCAAGAGTGGTGGGGGTATTTATATATTTCAGTGTTCCGTTCAGAAACTATTTGCTGTCGTGTCAATATGAATTTTTTTTATTAAAATAGTCACGCCTTTTACGTAAGTTACAAATAATATATAATTTAAATTGTATAGTTACAATTATTTGTATAGTATAGTTATATTGAATTAAAAGGTTTTAATAAATTTAACTTCATTTCGATGAAAGCGATTCTTGGATATTTTCATTATAAAGAGTGTATTTATAAACGAAAGGTTACGATCGAAATTTCCGGAAATACCTCGAATTTCATCCGCGGTTAATTTAAAAACATAATATGGTATGAACGCGTTTTGAGTATTTTATTTTGAATTATTTTATCAGTAGGTAGGCTCTAAGAGGGCAATTAATTACATATTTTTTAAATTATGTACATTCCTTTTATAAATGACGCTGACTTAATAGTATTTATTGATTCGATAAAGGACATAAATAGTGAACACTGTAAATAATAATACAAAAACTATGTGAGAAAAATGCCAAACAAAGAGGATTTATCTCATGATATTCAATGAACTCTGTGTTTATCGGGACATAACCATTACAGTCAACCTGGGTAATTTTGGCTCACTTTAGAGGTAATTTATAGTAGTACGGATTTACTTTTATTGTTATTTGTCATAAATGAGTGTTTCTAGTGGGATATTGGCCTTTATAATCTAAATTCCTGTGTTATTTATCAAAACGATAAATGAATGACCCTTAAATTACCAAAAATTTGGTGAGCCAAAGTTACACTGACATTGGGGTAACATTAATAAGTATGAGGAGTTGATGAAGAAAATCTCCAATTTATGTAGTTTTTTTACTCCTCGGTAAGATTAACTTGTCATATTGATAAAAAAAATACATTTCGTTTATATCACTATCTCCTTTTTAGTGGCAACGTAGGGTTGCCATATTAATACAATATTAAACTGTCTGGTTTATCGAAATCAACTTTTATTTTATGGACCTCTTAAATCAAGTTATTATTGTATTAATCAGGTTTTGATGTACTTATAATCATTGAGCAATGCCTAAAATAATAAAAAATAATAAAACAAACTCAATCACATATAAAAAAGAAACATAATATCGGCTCTCAATTCCCCCATACCATGTATAGAAATTGATTATCAATCGCATAAGAATCGCCTCGTTTTGTGATTTTAGATCCTCCAAATCGACTAACTATATTTCGGGGGTGACAATTAAATATGTCAAGCTTTGATGGCCACTTCCACCCTTCAAAACTTTTTTGCATAATTGAAAATTTCACGCATTGTCTGTCCTCGACCCGAGCTAATGTTACCCCAAATGGTCTGAAAATGAAACGGATCGAAGATTAATTAAAGATTTTTTTTTTAAATCTATCAATATCGTGGGATATTTCAGTGTTATTACATAAAAAACATATTATTCTTCAGTATAAAACTGAACTCGCCTTCTGTAGTTCTTCTGTAGTAACTGCTATACACAACTTTTTAGCAAGTTTATTTTTAACTCTATTTACCGCCAAAATTTTGAATGATGAGAAATAAATATATATTTGACAAATTTCAAATGTCACTGCAGGTTTCGTTCAAAAACACTTTTTACCTTCATAGATTAAACAACTTATTATTATACAGTGATTCAGTAAGCAGAGAAAAAATTAAACGTTCAAATACAAGTTAGTGAGTCAATGTTACATTGAAAGCTAAAGTTACCCAGGTTGACTGTACCCACAATGCGATTGCAATAATTGGATTGTGATTTGTGGGATGCGATCATTATTGATTTGCTGAATATTTCTATGTTGGCGGTTCTGAATTCTGATTGTTTTGCTTTGCGCCGCGCACCCCGCCCACAAATGGCTGTCAATCGCAGCACTTAATTGAAAAACATATTTTAATATTTTCTAATATTTATTTCGCATATTATATAATTGATTGCTTGAAGTCTATTAATGTATATGTTATCTATACATTTAAATACAGTTGCCAGTGGCGCTATTCAGTTAGTCAAGTAATTATGTGGTGATTTAATTATTGCATACAAATAAATTATATTGGAAACATTATTAATTAATCTTATTTATTATTAGTCAGTGATAACTCGTGATGCCATGAGACAGTTAATGTACTAATCGTGAAGGTATGTAATTTTATTCCTTTTCCAAAAATATTTTTTTGTTTAAATTTTATTCAACAGTCTATTTTATTTTATAAATTTAATGTCTTCTTTTTTAAATAAATATTGAAATGTATTAAAAATATACAAAGTATTAAACTATGTCTAAGTTGTAGAGGCTCACTATAGACAGTTTTGTCGTTTGTCAGCATGAATGGGCCAGCCTCTCTGGGTTGTTACCACTGTCTCAAAGAAAACCAACGTGAACTGGCAGCTTGCTATTGCGTTACGTACGGTGAGTGAGATATCCGGAGGCCCAAATTCCCCTCACTTTTTCCCAATCCCTTAATTACCCCTTTTTATTAAGGCTGATAATGCATCATGATACTCCAGGTACTATGGATGTTCATGGGGGTCGAGACCACTTACCATCTGGTGACCCACTTGCTCATTTGCCAGTCTCGGCAATAAAAAATATTTTTTGATAAATATGCTGCCATTAAGTCTATTAACTATTTTTTTTTACTCTATATCAGGGTTGGAGGATATATATCAATGGATATATATCAAGATATATATCCGATATATATCAAGCTGGGTTTGACGATATATATCAATATTTTTTTATAACATATTGCAATACAAAAATCGTTTAAAAAATTAATGTTATTAAGTAATTTTTAGAGTTTGTTACTGTATTTCTACTTCCCAAATATAGATGACGTGGGAGTAGTGTTACAACGTACTCCCTGATGGTAAGTTCTAATCCATAAATGGCAACACTTCTGCCCTAAAAGAAGAGTTTATGGTTTTTAGTTGATTTTGCCTTATCCAAAAACAAGTTTTTTATTTTATAATTCTAGTATGTGTATGTAACACATATGCAAACAGTATTCATAAATAATACAATAAAATAATAATATGGCTTTCATACAAAAGGGATATATATCATAAATATCTGATATTTTGATATTTATAATAAATATCGGATATTTTCGAACCCTGCTCTATATCCATTAATATAAAGTCATTTTAAATATTATTAAAATCATGAAATCACCTCTTTATCCTGGGAAGGGTATATTTTATTATCATAATGTATTTTGATTATTTGTTTGCATAGTCCTGTTGTTGGTAAAAGCCTCCTCCCTCTTTTTCTATTTTGGCTTGTCTCTAGCAACGCTCATCCAATTTAAATTATATTGTATAGTATAAATTTGGTGCTTACAGTAACTAGTACTTTACCAACCCTGGTACAAGTATGAATTGAGTATAGTTTTGCTGTGGGGATTTTCTAAAGGCCCAGTACCAAGTCCAGCCCTCCGATGCATTTCTGGATAGACAAACGAAGCCAGTGTGCATACACCGGCCGTCACAGGGTGCCGTCTTCACTGTCTGCTGGTAAGATTATAGAATTACTTTTATACTGAGATCATTAAACTAACTTTTGTACTATGTTTGTGCATTACCCATCAGATGGAATTGAATAATTATGCCCACATTAAGTTGGGGAAATGATTCCTGACAGAAAAAAAAGGATAAAAATGTGGCGATGCAAATATTGTAAAGACACAGATTCCTAGGATTCATTTATGTTTTTTTATACATTTATGGTATAATAAAGAACATTAGTTGGTAGATCACTTGCATGATGGTAAGTGTCACTACTGCTTAAAAACAGAAGCAGTACTATTTTTTATTATAAAGTAGTATGGGTGGTAGACTAACCGTTTGACCCCTCTCGTTAGGAGAGGAAGTATGAGTATGTATTTATTAAAACTTTGTACACTTGGTATACAGGCGGACTTGAATGCCTTAGGCATTTTTTCCTAGTCGACCTTAGGGTGGTGGAGATCATGACTGAGGGAGGTCCATAATAAAATAAATAAAAAATTAAATATACTATTAAACATTTAACAGTCGTTTGTCGTTAGTCGACACTATTCCTGAATTGCGCTACACTTACCATCAGGTGTAGGGTAGTCACTTTGCCGAGCCAGGATAAAAAAATATGTGTATATATGTGTATGCAGGAATTGTTGTTGTTGTCTGGAAGAGATTGCTTCTAACAATAAGACCGCCCATTGTCTTCCTAAAACTTTGGCACCGGTTTTTTAGTTTTAATTACTTGCATTGAAAGGTTCTGGAATGGAGGCCACGTACTGGCAAGCGCAGCGTTGGACGTCCACCTACAAGGTGGACGGACGACCTGATAAAGGTCGCAGGATGTCGCTGGATGCAGGCCGCTTCCAACAGGTCGGTCGGGAAATCTTTGGGGGAGGCCTATGTTCAGCAGTGAACGTCTTGTGGCTGATGATGATGATGATGATGATGATTGTAAATGGTTGTCAATAAAGAGTTTTGTATTGTATTGTATTGTACAGGGAGGGCACGTGGGCGAGTGTGCGCGGGCGGCGTGAGCGTGGGCGTCGGCGGGCGCAAGGGCATGGCGGCGCCGGTGCACAGGTTCGCGGCCGTCGACTGCCCGCCGCGGCGGCCGCATCGCACGCACCGACACTATGCGTACGTACCGAACTTATTACATAGACACAGTGGAAGATAACTTGTTGGAACTGAGGTTAGTCACTTCACCCGTCCCCAATGAATCTTATCACCCTTTGAGCTAAAAGTAAAACCCAACTACGTTTTGAGTAACTTCCTTCAGGCCGGTCAAATTTTTTTTTCATTTTTTTTTTAATTTGATTGAATGACGAGACGAGCCAAGAGCTCGCCTGATGGTAAGCGCCACACAAAACTTTGAATTACAAAGCACTGCATGACACATGAGTCCCGAGACATGAGATGTTAAGTCTCATAATGCCCAATAATTTCACTGGCTTTAATGTCCTTCAAACCGAACCACAAAAGTGCTTACACACTGTCGCTTGGCGGCAGAAATAGACAAAGCGTTGATACCAACCCAGACGGCCTCTCGCATACGAGGGACCTACCACCTAGTAAAGTAATGTATAGTAACTACTGCTGGCGTTTGAAAAATTTATTAAATCCGATTGCGTGGTTACCCTACATGTTAGCATATTATGAAATGCCCGTAGTTTTATTTTTGAATATCATGCGATATTTATGTAATAAAGGGACACAATTTATTCCACATTGGTATTCGACACCATTAACCGAGTTCACTAGGTATTTAGTTCAGTTACTTGTTGACATGCAATTAAAATTCAGGTTAAAATATAAATTTATTTTTAGCTCTATGATGTAAGTTGATGTAAGTTTATAAAATAACGACCTCTTGATATTCGAAATTGAAGCTGAAGCTTTGTTCCATCTTTAAGATCATTAGTTAGTGGTCGAGGTGGAAACCCAGGTATCCACGGGAGACTTGACGGGGGTCTACATTGGTGTGACAAAAAAATGGGGATTCACAATTCGTAAGCGGGGGACCACGATAATTTGTCTGCTTTCGATAGTGAAGAACTAAAATGTTGGCTTCACTTCACCTATAAATGTAGACAGATAATATCTTAAGAAGCTCATATTCCATATTGGCTTGTGGCATTTTGGCTGGTGGGAGGATACTTGTATCCGACCGGATAGCGACCACCGTACACTGGTGCTAAAACCTGCCATAGTGGCCCACCTTGTGTGGGTCGCGTTCCAGGATCAGCCAGTGTATATCCGGTTCTCCCCAGGGGGCTTGCCCCCTGACCCTAACCCTTTTCCCATCCCTTTTTTCTTCGCCCCCCCCTTGGCCCTTTGGCAGGCCGGCATGATCTTGCCGACCTAGTCCTAGACCTAGTAGTCACTTTGCCGCGCCAGGATAAAAAAATAAAATAAAAAAATATATATTCATCATTCCGTGTTTTGGGAATATGGTGAAAGTGGTCTATGAGAAAAAAGTCAAGGAACCTCTGTTTTAGATGATCAAAAGTTTTTTTTGATCTAAATCAGTTTTGCAGACTGATCTCACCATAGGAGTGTACCATGGCGTATCATGGCGACCTGTCTCATGGCGTGGCGAGGAGTAGGCATGAGGTTCTTGTTTTAAATAACAGCACCCACAATTAGTCTGTAATGTCTATTCAGCCTTTTGTTCTTCTCTTTCTGGTAAGCGCTACGCCTGCCTATAAACAAAAGCAACACCACACAGAACTTTGAATTACAAAGCACTGGATGGCACTGAACTGCGCTCGTCACCCCCGAGACATGAGATGGTCACATAACACCCAGTAATTTCACTGGCTTCAATGTTCTTCAAACAGAAACACAACAGTGCTTACACACTGTTGCTTGACATCAGAAACAGACGGACCGATGGTACCAACCCAGACGGTCTCTCGCATACGAGGACCCACCACCTTGTACGTCCTGATGGTATTCAGGCGCACTTGTTACTCCTCTGTCTACCGCTTTGCGCATATGAACGTATATAACGAGTCTACGATACCACCGCTTTACCAAGCAATGTACTAAACATCGATTTGTTCTGTAGTCATTTATAAGTTCACTATAGTCACTTATAGCGTTATACTCGCATAATTCTAGTAAATCAATGTCTGGACATTAAAATAGGCCTTAACCCATGAGTTTGTTTCGGCATTTCTTCTCATGGCTAGCCACGAAATGCCGCTTAAAAGATAAATAAATGTAATCTAGTATAAAATTATTGACATGTAAAAGTGATATTTATGATCCAATTTACAGAATAAATTATATGAATTTGAATTTGAAACGTATATGGCAGCCCACCACCCACGTCGGCGGTACAGGCCACCCGTCGCGGTGACGAGGCCAGCCTATATGTGGAAATACCAGCGGCTCCAGAGCAGCCCACCATCGCGAGCCTCGCAGCAGCCCGTAGTGTCACACCGGACACTTTACTGCGTACTGCGGCTCTTGGACTGCATCACACTCCCATGATGTCACCACATCTGAAGTTCGGCATGTTGGTGTCGTTCGTTCTGGCCACGGTGTTTCTGGCCGGGGCCAAGTATCACTTTGATCGGCAGGTGAGTTTTTTTTTATTTTTATTTATGGCTTCGAATTATTATGCATTTCGCCAGTGTCAAGTATAATTTATTCTCAAGTCACCACAAGAACGGCGAAGTATCAGTCTGGATATCTTCATGGTCTTGTTGGAGTTTTGGTGTAAATTCCTTTAACTACGATGCTTAATTCACTTATTTCAATGTTTCTATACACTGTTCATCACCGTCAATGTTTATTGAACAAATCTACACCACTTTTATACAACAAACACAACTTTAAACTAATTTTTGAAATAAATTAAAATAAGTGATTAATAATTCCCGCCAAAACTCCAGGTGAGAGTTTGATGGACTATTTTTTTTACTGGGACAGATCTAGTGGGGGTCAGATGGGGGCACTTGCCGAGTCAAACATATTATTATTTATTGAAAGCGTCTGTGGCCCGTCAAGCGTGTAAGCTAACCATGCAATGAGAGGTTGCAGATTTGTCTCCCCCACCGGAACGAATGTTTGTGTTATCCACAAATATCAACGTCTGTTTAGAATAAAATATAATTCAAAGGAGAAATTACGAATGAAAACAGTCGATCTCCGAAAAAAGGAAATAAATGGGTCTCTTTAATTTGGATTAAAACTACATAATTTAATTTAATGAAATGTTGTCAATTGAGGCATGGGTGTATGGATTTAAACTCAATGCCGCTTCTGGGCACCGGAAAAAAATCCGACCCAATAGTAGAAATTTACTTAAGTTTATAATTTATTTATTTTTCAAAATTAAAATAACTAGTTTATTGCAGAAACTTTATTATATTTTATTAATAGAATTGATTAATTATATTGATCAATCTTGATAAGATGTCAAAGTCGTGTCAAAGTCCGGTCCAAGCCGACTGGTCACTGTGTGACTCCACCTGGTACTTAGAAATTATCAATGTTCCAGGGAGGTCGGCTAACGCTGGCTGGTCAATGGACCGCTCGCGTTACGGAACGTTTCGGTTCACCCTCCCATAAGAAATTATCACTTCAAAAAAATCACTTTCAAAAATTTGCCGCCCTGGGCACTTGCCCCGACTGCCCCTAGTGTAACTCCACCGCTGGGTGTGTGTTTGTGCAGGTGGTGCACGAGCACAGCAGCGGTGGTGGCGCTGGTGGCGGGGGTGGCGAGGCGGCGGGCGTGGTGTGCGCGGCGGTGGCGTGCGTGTGCGGCGTGGGGTGCGCGCTGGCGGTGTGCCGCTCCAAGCCGCCGCCCCCCGCGCCGCCGGACCGCGTCTCCTCCACCGCGCAGCGCGACCGACCGGTCCGTTCAACATTATTTACAATATCTATAAACTTTTGAAATTAAATTTTTTTTTGATAGCATAGGCCGGCAAACGAACAAGTGGGTCACCTTATGGTAAGTGATCTCCACCGCCCATGTACGCCCACCACCAGAAGAATCACGAGCGCGTTGCCGACCTTAAAGGAAAAGGATAATTGGGAAGGGGAGGGGATTTGGGCCCCCGGATATCTCACCCACCGTACGAAACGCAGCAGCAAGCCGCTATTTTACGTCGGTTTTCTGTGAAACAATGATAACGACCCGGTCAAGCCGGCCCATTCATGCTGTAGACAAAACTGTCTACAGCGTCGTGGCTCTACCACTCATAATGTTTAACCCAGAAAAACTTTTGTTTCTTAAACTTTTAAATTATATGATTCCAGTAAGAAAAGAACGAGACATTGGTCAATAATGTTTGTTGGTGGTCAATAATGTTTGTGGGTAATCAATTTATTATGAACCCACAGTTATATCTCGATCATAAGGCAATTTAGGTAACCCATGATCTTTCAATAAAGTAATTTAAATACCAAGATATTATAAGTACAAAGCGGCTAAGCTAGTAATTACTCGTCAGTACCTACGAGAATCAAAATCAGTTTCATAAACTCGCCACGATGACTTGCTTCACATTATGTAGAAATACATAATCTTAGTGACCTAAAACTACTGACATTGTCCCTTTTGTTCCTATAGCCACCACCCGAGCCATCAGACGACATATCCCTCGGCCTGCTGCCGTCTGAGCGCGCGGGTCCTGCGCCCCCGGCGGAGGCTCCGCCCCCGTACAAGATCGCGGTCCTCATGCCGGCCCGGGACCCGAGCCCCCCGCCGCCTGCCTACAGCGAGCTCAGCTAGCTGAACACACCGGTGAGACAGGAGTTCATCATATAGACTGTACACCACACGGGTAAGGTTATCAATACTTGAATCATGCAGGGAACGCTTCTACGACCTTTAATTGGGCCCCAATTACAGATATAAAATGCTACTCTGATAACTTGGAAGTGACCCAGGATATGTTTTAAATAGAATTTAAGTATTATAAGGTAATACAAGTGAGAAATAAATACATTTTTTTGTTTAAGGCAATACAAATGATGTAATTTTATATAATTTGATTAAAAAGGATAATACTTTTAAGTCACTATTCACACAAATATGTTTGCATATGCAATTATTAACATTCCACGAGCACTGCAATTTTCTTAATAATGAATTTTTTATTTGCACCCTTAAGTAGTAAGGCCAAATTACAGATTTCCCCACACCTAAAATATCGCAGTGGTATTAATATACCCAAATAGCATGTGCAAAATATTACGCTACAATTTTAAGCTTCGTTGGACCAAAGCTTAGCAAGATCCTAATTAAATATATGCAAAAGATAAACCTTACCCAAACCTGGTAAGTCTATATTTTACACTAAAATCCTGTCTCACCGAGTAGATAAGTATCTACTAAAATTTTAGTAATTAATTTATTTATGTATTATTGACGATATTAGAATTATTTTTACGTTTTCCCCCTATTTATTTATTATGTATACGTGTAACTCCAGGTGTGGATTCAGATTAAAAAGGTTACTAATTAAATGGTAATTTAAACTTATATGTTAGTCTTAGTGTAAATGTATATTATGTGTACTATGTGTATTATATTGACTGTTGGGGGGTCATGACCCCCGCAATCTTCCGAATCCGCACCTGGATATTTTAATTAGTTACAATTTGTAGTTTTTATACGCGCGTCGAATGACGACGCTGTGGTGTAATCGCGATTTTATTGTAAATAAACAATAAATAAGGTGTTCAAATAATCGGCGAATACTGTTAGACGTAATGTAATAGTTTTGTATCCGTTTTGAATGCATAATGCGTAATTTTGAAGGAACCCCACTATAATCTGTGTATGTTTAGTATAGTTTAGAATGTCGTCCGGTGTGTAGAGTAGTGTTGTACTGGAGATTGATTATCACGCTATTGATACGATTTAATTATCTGTCTTTCTAGTACCATTAAAGTAAAAATACAGGGTGTTGTGGAGCGCAAACGGAGTAAATATTTTTGTATTGTATTTAAGTAAGCACCATTACTTGTGTGCGTAATTTAATTTAAATCTACTATAAAGTCCCGTTTGGGACAGTGAATTTATTGTAATGTTGGGCACAATATCTTACCGCGTTTGTATTAAGTTTGCATCAACTATTATGTGTATTTTATGTTAAGTGGTACTTGACTATTGTAAATTAAAAATGATCATTGTAATAATTAAGGGTTGTAAAATAAACAAGAAGGATTTAACACTGTCAGTCTCCGTGGCGCAGTGGGCGAGTAGCCGGCTGTGAAGCGAGAGGCCGCGGGTTCGATCCCCGCACCGAGACAAACATTTGTGTGATCTACAAATATTTGTTTCAGGGTTTGGGTGTTGTGAGACCGAATGTCTCTCGTAGTTCCTGATACCCACGACACATGACTCGTATGTTACCGTGGGGTCAGGTCTATGTTTGTGACTGTGGTGTGTTTGTTTATAAAAAAAACATTAAAGCCATGGATAATTTAAATTAAAAAAATCGAGATACAGAAAAGCAGTAGGAACATTTTTTTATCATGCATAAAAATCAATAGCATGATAATTCGTCTTCAGTCCAATTAAGACGCATATATTTACGCGTCAGTAAGTGAGGTTATTGAATGGGACTATTGGCCGCTTTACACAAAGCACCGCCATTAGTTACGCATGTCTTTCTAATGCCGAAATAATTTATTTTTGTATTATTTAATCGTACGTGTACGGTTATTACGGTGATCTCATTATATTTTAATTGAATGTATGTATGAATGAATTACGCACAAATATGGATTTTTCGTTAAGTGATATATAAATATATAGTGATAGATTTATTTACTGTACTTATATAGTATATTCTCCGAAGATGACGATTTGGCATTACGCTCGCCCTGTATCTTATTATGAGACTGCAAAAAGTTCGGTGAAATGTAGATGCAGCGCTAATTACACCTCTGCCTGCCCTTTCGGAGATAAAGACTAGAACTTATGTTATATTCTCAGATTTGTTTCGTTGTTTTTTTCACTATAAAATACGAACAAGCCTATTTTAAGTTATGGAAAAATGATATACAGGGATGGACTCGGGGGTAAGGAAAAGGGCTTCATGCCACGCATTCCACTTTTTGATGAAGTAGACAATCATTTATGGAGAGAGAGAATGCCGCATTTTTTTTTTTATTTGTTATTATTAGAAACGCCGTTTTCGCTAATATAAATAAAATATAAACGTCCTCAATTTTTAAGTACATTTAACTAGAATTGTTAAATGTCAACGAAAAAAAAAAATGGAAATTAAGAAATGTTTTGCCGGAAACCCCACCAGATAATAAAGAAAAATAATTATTTAGTTGTTTTTTGCAACCACTAAGTCAAAAAAATAAACTAGCTTTTACATGTCTATAGATTTCATTATTAAAAAATGTAAACATAAAAAACAACTTCACTTATAAGCTATTCAAAATCCATGAACTGAAATTTATCTGTCTTCTTATACAAGCACTTCGCACTAAAACACATTTATATGACCATATTGCCCATTTAAAAATTGATAACTTCAAAAGCAACGTTTTCTTATCCATAGGCAAATAATTTCGAATATAAAACACTTAGAAATAGCGTTACGGCAGTTAAAAATCATTTATTTCCTTGTAGAAATGACTTTGTGAATATAAAAATACATTATACATAAATGTATTTATAATAATTATATTTCATTTGTTGTGATATTTTGATATTGTATGAATAAAATCTATTTTAGGCATATCTAAAATAAATAAAACTTAATCAAGAATCGCAAGGAATATTACTAAAGGCTACTATTTATTTAATTATTTACTAGCCCTGTATTATATACGTCCCACTGCTGGGCACGGGCCTCCTCTACTGAATGAGAGGGATTAGGCCTTAGTCCACTATTCTTACTATTGCTCTATGTAAAAACTACTCAACAGTTACATAATCCTATGTTTGTATTCCTGGCATGTTGAAGGCTAAAGAACTGAAAACAATTATAAAAATATTACTTTATGATAGTTCAAAATGTAAACTTTTCAATGTTTAGGTTATAAGATGATCTAGTCGTTAGCGAGTAATAAATGTGATGTTTAATTTGTTGGCGTATTACGATCGTTGTTACACGTGTTTGTTTGTAGAACTGATTCAGTTTCTCATTTTGTAACTGATGCTTAATTATAATAAACTGTGTAACTGTGGTGTAGTGTTTTATTTTTAACCTTTGAGGAATAGTTTTTGAAGTGATAACTTCTTATGGGAGGGTGAACCGAAACGTTCCGTAACGCGAGCGGTCCATCGACCAGCCAGCGTTAGCCGACCTCCCTGGAACATCGATAATTTTGAAGTCCCAGGTGGCGCCACACAGTGACCAGTCGGCTTCGACCGGACTTCGACCAGACTTCGACACGGCTTCGACACGGCTTCGACACGACTTCGACACGATTTCGACACGACTTCGACACGACTTCGACACGGCTTCGACACGATTTCGACACGACTTTGACACGACTTTGACACGTCTTTGACACGACTTTGACACGACTTTACCACGACTTTACTACGACTTTGACCGGACTTCGTAACGTAACGCGTTAAGGGAAGCCAGACAGAGTGGCGCCGTAACGTAACGCTTTACGGCGCCACTCTGTCTGGCTTCCCTTTCTCCCACGTATACTGTGGCAGTAGGCAGGCTCCTCCGCTCTCACTTTAACCCACATTAGTTTAAGTTATCACTTCTGTCGAGCGTCCCGGGACGCACAATTTTTTTTAACTTAGTGACGATAGAACTGTCAGTATTTACGTGTAAAATTCGACGCAGACATCACATTTCCTTACGCACGCCCGCGCCAGTACACCCCATACCCTTTCGAATCTGCTCAAGCCTTAAAAAAGGGTAACCTCATTGGGATTTCATATGGAGCTTCGTGGTCTTTCTATATCCTGGCTCGGGAGAGTGACTCCGCCACGGCTGATGGTAAGTGTAGCGCAATCCAGGAATAGTATCGACCAACGACAAACAGTGTCTCTATCGTTGGTCGGCAAGATCATGCCGGCCTGCCTAACTGCTTCTTCACACTCCGTTTAAAGGACCCCATATTATAGGAAGGAGGGAACACATGTGCCGGCAAACTATTCCACAGCTTAATGGTCAAATTGGTCTTAGTAAATTGTGACGAAAAGACGCTCAAACGTAACGTATAAATTGAATATTTTTTTGCAGTTAGTACATCTCGTAGCATATCGGGTGTGCGCTCACCATTAAGACATATCACTAGCAATTCTTAAAGAAATAAAAAAATCATTTTAAGCTCATATCATATAATTCATTAATATTTAAGTACACAAGTGAAATAAATAATTTCAATCTATGTTACACCACTATATTATGGTTACTTATAATATAAACAACAGGACATGTGGTGCACAGTGAAGGTAAAATTAACAAATATTTTATTTGGTATATAATATTTGTCGTTATAATTAAAGCAGGTGCCACATTATAACAATAATACGTCGCAACAAAAGTTAATAGATATTTTATATGCAATTTCTGAACACCGCAAAGGTTCAATTGTTTTATTACATTTTCTATTATTTACAAAATATAATAGATACACATACGTCTATGAGCAATTCATAATTATATCTCATAAGATTTTAAATGCATCTTGAACGGTAATAATAATAATTGATATACCAAAGGGTATTTTTATTTTTTGGACAATATAATGGGTAATGTTATGTTTCGGTTATTACCAATTTATTAAATGGAATGTAGATTTGAATACTACCATTATTAAACTTTTGAAATGTGTAATCTGCATTAACAGAAACAGATTTTTTAAATGTAACCACTCGTTTTCAAGACAATCATAATATAACTACCTTCTGTGACCTCCCATACTAAAATTCTGGATCCGGCCCTGCTACATAAATGCAATACTTCTCCCGAAATGTACAGGCACTTCCTATTAGTAGTTGATTATAAAATAAAAATACAAGTATCTTTCGAATAGCACGTAACGACAAAAATATGACTAGGTGTCAAATTTGTTTCAAAATAATTGAAAGAGTAATTTTAGTACATACTATAGTCATGATAGAGCAAAATAATTTTGAAGCATATAAAAATAATTAAGTTTACTTAATAACAATAGAGAAAAAATGCATCTATAATTTCGTAATTCAGACATATTTTCAAAATCACTGACAATTATAAGCAAGAGAAAGGTTCTAGAAAAATGTAAACATAAAAATACGTTTATAACAATATTTTCTTTAGTTAGGGGCTACTTAAGTATCTAACTATGTAGGAGGGTTTAAATATGTTTATGTTATTATGTTTAATATCTGATATTTAAGTGATCTCAAATAATGTTTAGTTAGCCCCTTGCAAGAAATACTAGTGAAATGGGATACATTTAAAAATAATAAAGCCATAAATGCCAAATAAGCCTTAATTAATAAACGATATCCGTAGGCCTAGTACAAGTTTTGATAGTTTTCTAAAACGATGACAGTTTTCGTCTTCTCTACATACATCAAGGAGAAATACACACTAGAGGAAACTATGATGAATTAAAATTAATAGTTTTATTACTTTTAAATCATCCTAGTAAAGTACGAAGTTAGTTTTCGAGCGATTATTTCCTATTTTACAGTATGAATTACTAGTTTGACACTTCGCCAATAGTAATTTTATACAAATTCGAAAACTGACCATATATGTAACTCGCACTAGACCGACTCTAGTCCGCCATTTCTACTCTAGAAAGAAGTAGAATTTTTACATTTGCCGTAAATTGTGATACATTACGTATAATTATTAAACAATATTATATTATTTAATTAATTCTCACTACTGATATATTGTTCTAAGCCTTAGATATCGGTATAAAATATTTTCTAAAAGCCGCATTTTTCATAAGTCGATTACTTTTCATAAATTATATGCACACGTGTTAAACGATTTCTAGTGCATTAAATCTAAATATGTATAACCACAAATTTAATACTATAAATATGTATAATAATTGATCAAACTAAATACTTAATGATTTCAACATGACAATCAAATCAACAAAATTCAGTCAAAGATGTCATGTTATATTGACCTAAATATAATACAGGAAAATAGATTAAAATATTTTTAAATCTTTTTCTACACTAGGTTTATTTTCTATAATGATAATCACAAAGAGCCGTTCATTTAAGAAAAGTATCTATAAAATGTCAAATTACTTTACGCTAACTGTTCTTAGTACATTGTTACAGCCAGACTATATTTAAAGTAGGCAGCGCCAGTCTTAGGCGCTCGGTAATTAAAAAAAACCTACCTCATAAACACTAACGAATCCAGAAGCGGGTGCAGGGCACAATACCCCTAACGCCCCAATTTAGCGGTTTGACGCCCCCGTGATACTGTAGTTCGGGAAAAGTGGCCCCTGCATCCCACAATAATTTCGTTGATTTTAGCCCCCACTTAATACCTGGATCCGCCACTGTCCATTGTTCATTCACTGGAAACGCTCGTCCTTATATTTATTTGGTTCGGTTCAATACACGTATGTATGTGGTTAACATTATATTGAGAAAAAAATCACACGTAAGTATAATACGCGCTTAATAACTTAGACGGGCTGAAGTTTTTTTTTATTAGCTTGATGCAGAAACGAGCAGTTCGCTCGCCTGCTCATACACAGAAGCAGTAGCGAAAGGACGGTCCGCCCCGAGTACCATCCGTTTTGGGATGACACCTGACCCGCGAGAAAAAAAATAAACGGCTTAAACTCACGCCAGGTATAAGGAGAAATGCACACTAAAAAAGCAAAAAACACGCCGAATTGAGAACCTTAATTTTTTGAAATCAGTGAAAACATATAAAAAATATTACTTTAAAGTTTTCATTCTTGAGGTGACACCGCAATTCCGCCCCGGGTACCACCCGTGCTAGCTTCGCCACTGAACTGATTTAATACCACACAGAACTTTGCAAAGCACTACATGGAATTGAACTGCGTTCATCACATCGAGACGAGTTGTTAAGTCTCATAATACCCAGTAACTGTCACTGGCTGTAATGACCAATTTCATCTAGCCTTCCATTTCAAATCACCTCTCAAAACAACAGCAGAATAATTTCAGCCCGATCAAATTATTTTGCTCGTATCGTATGTCATTCTCACTGTATCGCTGAAATATTGCAAGTGACTAGCATTTGCGGGCGGACTATAAAAAATATGTTAGAAATAGGGTAGTTTCCTATGTTGGATATTAAACATTATTTTATACGCAACAAAAAAAAATTAAAACCTTTTGTTAAATCAGAATAAAAATTGTTCCAATAATGATTCCACAATTATGATTTTAAATATTGGTATGAACAAAGGTGGGCGTATAGTGGGGACATCTCACTATCTCGCTCGCACGCGTGCACCGTAATGGACGTTTTACACAGTGACGTCAAAGTTTGACAAGTGCCCACTCCAGCAGGCTTTAATAGCTTCTAATTTATTGGTTTATGAAATGATTAAATACATTGAAATAAAACTAATTTAAACGGATTTTATCGTCTGAAAGTCTGAAAGCTTTCGAAACGTCAGGATCAAAATTAATAAAAAACCCGCAATAAAACCCGTTTAAATTAATTTTATTCCAATTTGTAATATTCGCGTAAACATGAGAAATCATTATGATTGAATAAATCCATTCTACAATAGGTTTTGGATGACGTTACTTTGATTTAAATAATACAAAAAATCAAGTCAACAACCCTATTGAAAAATCGTGACATGGCTCGATCACACCCGCTGTATCTCGAACAGTTTTACATCTGTGTCGTACCATATAGGCGGGTCCACGTTCCTGTAAAAAACAAATTGAACCATTTTTATCACCTAATTAGTTCCTACAAGGTGGACAGACGACCTGATAAAGGTCGCAGGATGTCGCTGGATGCAGGCCGCTTCCAACCGGTCGGTCTGGAAATCTTTGGGGGACGCCTATGTTCAGCAGTGGACGTCCTGCGGCCGATGATGAATTAGTTTTGTGGCAGTGCACTGGCTGAGGACCGTGAGGTCCTACGTTCATTTCCCAGGTCAGGCGTACACAATTACCTAGTGTGGGGTCAGGACTATATGTGTGACTGTTGGGTGTATTTATTATTAATAATTCGTATTTGATACTCGATATCATACATGAATAGCCTGGCATGGCGATAGGCGCGCCTCCTATCACATAATGGGACGGGAATAAGCTCGAGGAAACGTGGGTGCAGTACTAGTGCACTTCTGTCTACGTTTTCAGGGATAAAGGCATGAGCTTATGCATGTATTCATTAAGTTTTAGTAGCCATTAGTAGAGAGTGAGACTTATTTTGAAAACGAGGGCAGGTGGTAATATTCTGGTGATTTGAAATAAATCACGAATTAAGCCTAAAAAAATCTAAAAAATTATAATCCTACTTTCCTTAATAACGTAATGTAAAGGTAATCATGAACATTCAGTTGACGCTCGGGATCAACGGCCGCGAGCGCGCTTTGTATCTCCACCCACTGAGGCTGCGGTTAGACGACGCGAAAAACTCAATTTTTCAGTCATAGCAAATGTATGTCTTATTAACTAGGACTTAACGTTGAAATTCTTTGTGAGTAACTAACCGCGCGGTCGCGTTAACACGATCGCGCAGTCGCCGCGTGGTTGGAGCGTTGCGAAGTATTAAACATTATGGCTTAGTCAATAGAGGTTACATTAGTTTTTCGAGTGAATCGAGCGAGGCGCCCGCGCGGCCGCAACGCGGTGGGATTCCTTGTCATATAAACGCGCCCTGAGTATTGCCGGGAATGCGGACGCTCATTGTCCCGATTTACATTGCGGGCTTACGAAAAATATATTTTTAAATGACAAAAAGCAAAGGAATAGCGTATTCCGATTATGTTAAGATAGTATTTTATTATCATTTCGGTTATGGAAGCGGTCCCCTTACCCCGAGTACAATGATCACGTTACCGTATGTATATGACGCCCCAGAGGTATGTGCGGAACCAGGCGGCGGTGCCTGCGTTGGCCTGGTACTTGCGGATGAGGATCGGATGCGGGACAGGCAGTAGACCGACCAGCGTGCCGTGCTGCAGGAACCGGAGGATCTCCGACTCATCCGTCAGGCCCCTGCAATACCATTACAATGAAACTTGGTTAAGTGGGACCTGGATAAGTGAGAAACCTCCATAACTGGAACTCATGCTGAGGACCAACACTTTGTGGGACGAAGCAAACCTCTATATCTGGGATTCGTTCTTTCGATTTATCATCATAGTTACCTCTATAACTGAGACAGCGAGTGAATTTTTTATGCATCTGAAACTGAGATAACATCGTTTTGTTTGTTTACTTACTTATTCCAACAGCAAATTCTACACTTAACTACGTAGGTAATTTTGAGCCTCAATGACCTCAAGTTTTAGTTTCGCTTTTCTATCATACGGTTTTTTTATCATTTGAAAAATATCAAAACGAAAGCTACAATCTTTATGAAAAACTGAAGTTAATTTCCGAACCCTCTGTAAATGACATATTTATTTATACCTGGATATCTGAGACACTGGGTAAGTGGAATACCTTTTTTAAGTGTAACCACATTGCAAGTCCTTTGATGTCTCACTTATCCAGGTTTCACTGTATAATGATGTGACTTAACGTTCGAAAGTTTTAGCGGGAATACCAACAGTGCGGTTCATCGCTTATTTTAATTTATTTCAAAAACTAGTTTAAAGTAGTGTTTGTTGTATAAAAGCGGTGTGGATTTGTGCAATAAACATTGACAGTTATGAACAGTGTATGGAAACATTGAAATAAGTGAATTAAGCATCGTACTGGAAAGAATTCACACCAAAACTCCAAGACCATTGAAGATGTTCACACCGATATTTCATCGTTCTTGTAAAGACTTGGGAATAAATTAAATTTGTCATTGGCGAAATACACAATAATGCGAAGCCATAAATTAAAAAGAAGAAGAAGACTTAACGTTCCACGTGCTGACAAGGTTGTATTTTTTTTTATCCTGGCTCGGCAAAGTGACTACGCTACACCCGATGGTAAGTGTAGCGCAATCCAAGAGTAGTGTCGACCAACGATAAACAATGTGTCCATCGTAGGTTTGCAAGATCATGCCGGTCTGCCAAAGTTCCTGGGATGAACTACGGAGTCCCTGCTAAAGTTCCCAAGGTTGCCAAGGTTCTAAGGTCCCTGGTTAGTAGTTAGTAATGTGTTTTTTTTTTATAGCATAGATCCGCAAACGAGCAAGTGGGTCGCCTGATGGTAAGTGATCTCCACCGCCCACGTATGTCCACAATATCAGAAGAATTATGGGCGCGTTACCGACCTTGAAAGGGATTGGGAAGGGGAGGGGTATTTGGGCCTCCGGTGTGGACTCACTTGTCGATGCATATCTTCTCGACCTGCGGCACGAGCACCTGCAGCAGGCGCATGATGGTCTGCAGCGGCAGCTTGCAGCGCCAGCTCGCGACCCACTCCGCGGAGGGGCGCCACTCACTGCCGCCCTCCTCTCTGCCCACCCCTCCACTTGATACCGTTATGCTGTCCCTCTGCCACCAGAACATTCATATTATACAATACTATAGTGGTAGGGTATTCATATTCGCACAAACATTAAGTCAGCACATTCACTTTGCAGACTGAACTGTTCACAGCATGGCTATACCAAACTAAACTATAGCAAACTAGCATTTTTAAATCCTAACACAGACCTGATGTTAAGTATAGCTCAGTCCAAATAGCTTAATAAAATATGTTTAATATTGACACCATGCACCCCACGCTTTTTTTACAATAAAATATTTTTTTTGTCTTCAAATTTATTAAAATTTATTTTCTTCTTTTTAGTTGGATTTTCTATAAAAGCGTGTTTATAGAAAATCCGACAATACATATTTTTATTTTCAATATATTTTTTATAGAAAAAAAGTTCTATAAAAAATATATTTTTTTTCTTTAAAATATTGCATTATCATTGGTCCTTGATAAGTATGCCAAATTTCGAATTACATCCACCTTTTTGAAGGTCAAAATCATGTTCTAAGGTTCCGTTTCATTTAAACATACGTCTGAAACTAATAAAAGCGTGTTAAAAAATAGGTTGATGCTATTTTTTTTTTCACTGAATTATTTAAAAAATAGTACATATAAAGATTATATACAAATGTGGAGGCTTGTTATTAGCAATTTTTTCTTATGTTGGATTTCGTTACAGTCAATCAGGGTAACTTTGATAGATCAAACAGGACAGAGTTCATTTACGAAGTTTGTTGTGTACACACATTGCATAAATTCAATGTTATTGCACTTAAAGTTGTCAACGTAAAAATTAAAAAGTAGTTGGCGATTTGACTGTCAAAGTTACCATTGTTAATCAAAGTTACCCCGATTGACTGTATATATTTGTTTATTAGTCTGTAAGCCTATAAATAAAGTGTCCTCACGTGCGCGACAGTCCTCGGCTTGTCATCCCCGTGGTCGGAGTCAGTGTCGCGCGATTGGTCCTCGCCGTCGGGTCCGCCGCGGCTCGGCAACAACCGGTCTTTAGTGTCGGGCGCCGGGGTGGGGGCGGGGGATGATCGGGGGGGATGCGCCGACTCACTCTCCGTCATCACGCCGATCGCTGTGTTACATACACATACATACATCATTTTAGAGACGAGCAAGGAGCTCGCCTGATGGTAAGCGCCACGCCTGCCCATAAACAGATGCAACACCACACAGAACTTTGAATTACAAAGTACTGCACTGCGTTTGTCACCCTGAGACATAAAATATTAAGTCTCATAATGCCCACCAGTAATTTCACTGGCTTCAATGTCCTTCAATCCGTAACACAACAGTGCTAACACACTGTTCCTTGGCGACAGAAATACCTACGCTCACACATGTTTCCCATACGAGTACATAAAGACTTCCACCTGCATATAATACATTCACATGCACTTCAATAATAATTATTCGTAATCGTAACCCGCATATTCACTGTGTTCGATAATATCAATTCAATGCTGGACCAACTAATCAACTTATCTTAATGGTGTTGATAGGTACAAAGTTATAAATGTTTAATTACAAAATATAAACAATCTTAATTTATAACATGTTAAAAACAGGTGTGGTCATATTTAAATAACTTATAGTGTACGGTATAACAATTTTACCCGTCTGTAGTACCAAATCTGATTACATGGCTAAAACATAAATAAAACATTTTAATTTTTTATCGAACGTTATGTTGATAATCGATTTGCAACGGACACCACTAAATAATGAATCAGTGCCAGAATTGTTATTCTCGTTTAATTTATATTTGTTGTAAGTACATACTAAAATCTGTATGGAAACCAAGTGAATCAATTTTTACTACGTAGCTTAACGTCATCGCGGTGAAAAAATGTACTGCAATATATAAGCGGCAGTACACACGGTACCGTTATTAAAAAAACGTACGTATGTGCACTTCCCACACGGCAAAAGTGAAATTTTAGAATAATTAACCAAATTCCGAAGGCTTCGTTGTACGCAGGCGCAAAGACATGTGACAGCATACTTGTAATCTATCTCATTCTCTCGCAGGTCACACCTTTTTTTTTTTAAATAAAAGTAGCCTAAGTTACTCCTTGTTACATCAGCTATCCGCCAATGAAACTGCCGTCAAAAATCGGTCCAGCCATTTCAGAGATTAGCCAAACAAACAAACAGACAGACAAAAATGGAAAAAAATGTTGCATTGGTATATCTACCGTGTATACATTAGATGTACTTAGTAAAAACATACAAACAAACATACAGGTGAAGTTAATAAAAAGCGT
This sequence comes from Amorpha juglandis, assembly GCA_949126905.1. Taxonomy (NCBI): domain Eukaryota; kingdom Metazoa; phylum Arthropoda; class Insecta; order Lepidoptera; family Sphingidae; genus Amorpha; species Amorpha juglandis. Next base: position 14,706,459 of record OX421379.1, on the reverse strand, counting down.
GTAAAAAAAGCGGTTATTTTACTGTTACAAACAGACACTCCAATTTATAGTTGTATAGATAAAACACGATAACACACGCTAGTGCCTTACCTGGTGTTTCTGGCAGCGTTGCGTTAAGTGTGCCCGGCTCCGCGGGCTGGGCAGGGCGGGACCCTTCCATCGGAGTCTCCGCTACTGATTCAGAACTGCGCGACCTAAACATGACACAAATAATCATACATTTTTTTTTATACTACTCAATGACGAGACGAGGTGGTCCGACCATAAACAGCAGCGACACCATTTAGGACTGCAAAGTACTGCACGACACTAATAAAGTAAGTAAGTAGTTATGCACCCCGCTCCCGCTCATGACATTATAACCGCATGCTAATGTGATGTAACCTTATTTACTATATGAAGGACATTACAATTGCTGACACAGGTACTCAGATGTAATTCTATCTATTTGTAATATGATATTCTTGTTTTGTCTAAAGCTCTTAATATCAAATTATGTTGACCATAAAAAGTGCTAGCCTAGCGTCTAGACGGTGATCTTGTTATGATCATAATGCGTAGATCTAAGCATTCATTGTCAACAGATGAACAGGTATAAATAAGGAAATTTGTCAATTGTAGTTCAGTTCGCAATAAAGCTTCATTGTGAAGACTTGTCTTTTTTTAAAAACCTCCGGGCGCTCCCGCGTAACTTATCTGGCGCAGCCGGTAGGATATCCGCGACTGTAAGCTCTGTCTGCGAGTACACAAGCATCGGTCTTGCGGCATAGCTCCGGGTATCCTCGAACCAAATAAATTCGATAAACGGCGGGAACCGAAGGTCGTCGCCCACGAAGTCAGCTTTACGAGAAGGCATGGGATCGAGCGGATTGTAAGTAGACCTCTTTACATTTCCTGTCTCATCCTTGCTATTTTTCCTGTGGTTGATTTTGTACGACACAATTTTAAAAAAAAGGTGAACTATTTTGAACAAAAATAGTCGAAAGTTATTTGACTTCTGCACAAAAATAGGCAGGCTAATTTTAAGAAATAAGAATTTTTGATTGAAATATTTGAATTTTTGATTGAAATATTTGAATTTTGATTTATTAATGAAAGTTTTAATGTGTTAATTTTTATTTTTTAATTAACTGTGTGTTAATTTTTATTTTTTTAATTTACTATGTGTTAATAATTATTTTTTAATTTACTGTGTGTTAATTTTTATTTTTTTAATTTACTGTGTGTATAACTATGCGTTAATTTTTATTTTTTTTAATTTACTGTGTGTATAACTGTGTGTTAATTTTTATTTTTATTTGTTTGATTGTGTGTTATATTTAAGAGTGCAAATATGTCGCGCAACGGTGAATTCCGATTGATACCTAAAGAATTTATAAGTTTAATTCCAAAATTTGATGGAGATCAAACTATATTGAATTTATACATAAGAAAATGTGAATATATTTTGAGAAATTTTGGCGAAATGAATAATCCGGTTCAATCCACATACGTTTTTCATTGTATTACTAGTAGATTGTGTGGTAGAGCCGCAGGTTTATTAAGCGAACGCGAAGACATAACCACATGGGAACAGCTCAGATCTGTTCTTATCCAACATTTTGGAGATCCTAGATCTGAAGAGTGCGTAGCCATTGAATTAGAAAATTTAAAAATCAATTCTGGCGAAAGCTACTTACAATTTTGCAATCGTATCCAACAAATACGCAGCACTCTTCTTTCTAAGATAAACTTATTATTGGATGAAAATATTAAAGCAGCAAAAATGATAATTTATAATAATTTGTCTCTGAACGTGTTCATGTACAACCTTACAGAAGATTTAATTCGAATTGTAAGATTGAAAGATTGCACAAGTCTTGAAAGCGCACTTAGTGTTGTAATGGAAGAAGTAAACTTCCAAATACAATACAATGCAAAAAATAAAAATAGAGGTACTGTAAAGACACCTCAGCATTCTTACCCACCTAACTCTACTAATTCAGATGTGAATAAAGCTCAGTTCCAGCCGACATTTAGACCAAACCCTTTAAATAATTTAAATCAACAATTTAAATTTGGAATGCCAAATCAATTATCCAATAATTTCAGGCCTGTTAATTCAAATGGATTTAAATTTGGTCTTCCAAATCAGGGCTTTAATTTCAAACCGAATTATCCACAGCCCCAAAACAATTTTAAATTTGGTTTACCGAATCAACAAGGGTTTAGACCAAATGTCAACTATCCCCAAAACAATTTTAAGTTTGGCATAGTGCCCCAACAGGGATATAGGCCACAATTTAATAATACTCAAATGAGACCATTTAACAATGCACCAAACCAACAGTTTAAGTTTGGTATTCCAACTCAAAGCCAACCTCAACGTAATGTACAAGATACTGATGTTTCTATGCGTACTGCCCGTCCCCTTCGACAAAATATGATCACGCCTGAATTTGATAACAATTATAATAATTTGTTTTATTGTGATAGCAATGCTGAGATTATACAAGACTCTGATAAACAGTACAGTGATTTCCCAAATGTAAATTTTTCCGACAATAATGGACAAAATGATTGCGAAATTTTTTATACTGAAAATATGAAACTCACTGATGATGGCAGTGAACGTTTACAGGAACACGTAATTACCTTAGAACCCCAAACTGAACCATGCATCAAAATACCCACCAGCATAAATAATAGTAATGCAGATGCTCTTACAAATTTAACATTGGATGCTCTTACCAATAAAAGCGGTAATACATCAATGGAAGTTAATACAGATGATTCTGAAAACACAATCGTGATATCAGACTCATCTGAAACATTATCTGCTCCTTCAATTTCAGAAAATACTATGAATTTTTCAATTCATTCTCCCTCATTCAGTACAGTTAGTTCATTACCAGAAATACTTCACACTGCTGATGGAACTGATTCTAACAGCAAATTTGAAGTTGACTTGAACAGATCTTATACACCACCATTGGTACCAGACCACATAAAACATATGATATACCCTTACAGATATTTGACCGCGGATAAACGTGGAGGTAAAGCCGCCCTTGATATTCGAGAAGGTGACACAATTGAAACTGTAAATATGAAGCGAAGTAAAAATAAACCTCGTTTCCAAAAACCTACAGCCACTGGTCACATTAACAGAAATAAAGGTTATTTTAAAAGAAAAAAAAAAAAGTATACAACTGTACCTATTAAGGTCGTAAAACGACCTTCACCAGGTACTTCTTCCAGCTCGTGCTGCTGATCACCAGTACGCACACCCTTCAACTTCAAAGGATTGAAAAAAAATCCAAGGCGAAGCTAGCGAAAGCTGATAGCGTCCACTTATCATAATGGACTATAATTAAGATTTTAGATTTAAGTATCACAAAAGAGGAATTAGAAATTAATATCAATAGATATACTAATTTAAATGATCATGTTGGAAAATATTATAAGAATAGTACACCTAACCATCAATTACTTAATATTAAGCTCCAAATAAATTATATTATGAACTCTACAATTGAAAAATTTTGATAAACTTTGATATCGGAAATGTCTGAATCACTTTTGAAAATAAATAACTCAACAACCAATAATTTTATTAACATAGATAAATAATTGTGGGAAATGAGAAAATTTATAAACCAGAGTAATGTTAATATAACAATTTATAACTTTATTAATATTTATAATTTATTTTTGCACAATTTCCAATTATTGTACATTCGGTTGGAAGAGATTGAAACTTGTATTACTTTTAGTAAATTAAAAACTTTACACCAGTCACTTTTAAATTCTGACGAATTATTAATTTTGTTAAAAGAAATAGAGAAATCTAATAAACTCATTTACCCAGTAAACTATGATAATTTAATTAAGTTAGAATTATGTATTAAGATAAAAGTTTATTCAAAAGGAAGTCAAATAACATTCATTTTGGACATACCTATAATTAAAGATGAAATATACATTTATTACAAAATCATTCCAATACCTATCACCAATTCCTTTGGTAAAACAATTATCATAATCCCAAAATATCCCTACCTCCTAGTAAGATGGTCAAATATGGTCTCGCTCTCCCAGCCGTGCAGCGAACTCTATGAGGCGACGTTCCTTTGTTATGAAGATGAAACTCAATTACCATTAGAAGACACATGTATAACAACATTGATGAAATTTTCGCACAACACCAGTTCTTGTCAACCCATACCAGTTGAAATAAACTCTATAAAAATAGAGCCAATAGAGAAACGAAGATGGATTCTCTACAGCAAAGCGGAAACTATATTTTCGAAAAGCTGTCATAATGAAATGACAAAAGAAAGTATAAAAGGGACTTACCTCCTCACACTTGACGATCACTGTGACGCCAAAATAGACAACGTTACCCTGAAATCCCACTATGCGGGAATAAGCACAATGGACTTCAGAAAACTGCCAATTATTGATCTTCCAGAAGTAACGACTATAGAGCCACAAACAGGATGGAAACCAATAAATTTGGATGCTGCCGAGTTGAAAAATCTACAGAATCTAAATGAATTGTTGAAGAACAGAGAAAGTGAAGTGGCAATTCGTGAAAAAGGCATTTTTGTGAAAAGTGTTAGCGCAGCTACTCTATTATTATAATAATATGTAATCATATTTCTGTTCCTTTTTGTGTGTATAGCGTATAAGTATAACTTTTTAAAATATATTGTGTGTCGAAATAATCAGAGAAATATACATCCCTCTGATAATTTCGAAGCTATGGGGGGAGGAGTTATGCACCCCGCTCCCGCTCATGACATTATAACCGCATGCTAATGTGATGTAACCTTATTTACTATATGAAGGACATTACAATTGCTGACACAGGTACTCAGATGTAATTCTATCTATTTGTAATATGATATTCTTGTTTTGTCTAAAGCTCTTAATATCAAATTATGTTGACCATAAAAAGTGCTAGCCTAGCGTCTAGACGGTGATCTTGTTATGATCATAATGCGTAGATCTAAGCATTCATTGTCAACAGATGAACAGGTATAAATAAGGAAATTTGTCAATTGTAGTTCAGTTCGCAATAAAGCTTCATTGTGAAGACTTGTCTTTTTTTAAAAACCTCCGGGCGCTCCCGCGTAACTTATCTAAGTACTAAATATGTTATTGTGATCCTGTTAATAATATTAGTGCCTAATAATGCATAGTGTTAAGAAGAATGTCTTTTCAACTTTTCATGTCTCAAGTTAGTGTACAAATAAATATTTATTTAATTTTTTTACACTGCCCTGGTTATCATCCCAAACGTAGCGTGCAGGGCGGAGCTAATGTACGTATTGTGTACCTGTGCAGGGCGGAGCTGATGTACGTATTGTGGACCTGTGCAGGGCGGAGTTAATGTACGTATTGTGTACCTGTGCAGGGCGGAGTTAATGTACGTATTGTGTACCTGTGCAGGGCGGAGATAATGTAGGTATTGTGTACCTGTGCAGGGCGGAGGTGATGTACGTATTGTGTACCTGTGCAGGGCGGAGGTGATGTACGTATTGTGTACCTGTGCAGGGCGGAGATAATGTAGGTATTGTGTACCTGTGCAGGGCGGAGGTGATGTACGTATTGTGTACCTGTGCAGGGCGGAGCTGATGTACGTATTGTGTACCTGTGCAGGGCGGAGATAATGTACGTATTGTGTACCTGTGCAGGGCGGAGATAATGTACGTATTGTGTACCTGTGCAGGGCGGAGATAATGTACGTATTGTGTACCTGTGCAGGGCGGAGCTAATGTACGTATTGTGTACCTGTGCAGGGCGGAGATAATGTACGTATTGTGTACCTGTGCAGGGCGGAGGTGATGTACGTATTGTGTACCTGTGCAGGGCGGAGCTGATGTACGTATTGTGTACCTGTGCAGGGCGGAGATAATGTACGTATTGTGTACCTGTGCAGGGCGGAGATAATGTACGTATTGTGTACCTGTGCAGGGCGGAGGTGATGTACGTATTGTGTACCTGTGCAGGGCGGAGGTGATGTACGTATTGTGTACCTGTGCAGGGCGGAGTTAATGTACGTATTGTGTACCTGTGCAGGGCGGAGGTGATGTACGTATTGTGTACCTGTGCAGGGCGGAGTTAATGTACGTATTGTGTACCTGTGCAGGGCGGAGGTGTTGAGGAAGGCAGCACCTTTGGCTGCCTGCAGGGAGCGGGCGATGGCGCCGTGCTCGTGAGGCAAGTTGGCGAGTGCGTGAAATACAGAACGCTTGCGTATAATCGTGTACACCAGGTTTGAATTACCTACAACAAACATCAAAGCTACACTCTGTCCAAATCTTAAATTAAGTGGAAGTTAATGCGGAAGGGGTGTCTAGGTTAGTTATATCAACACTAAGCCAATTTAACAATATTATGCTGAACTTAGTAGGGAGGGGCAGTTATATAACCACTAGGCCACTTAACAATATTGTGCTGAACTGGCTCCATTTGATGCAAATTAATATCTTTGTTAGTTAATGTCCTTTGTTAGTTTGTTTTTATAGTTTTGACGCAGTCGGGTAAAAGAATACTAACGGATTATTATTTCTCACCATAACCAATCAACTACGGGGGTAAAATGCAAATACTCAAAACGATTGTAATTAATTGGAGCCATCCGCCACGTGACCTACCATCGAACTGGTACTGTATCATGTTGTTGAACATCTCTAGCAGGAAGAACACGAGGTGGTGGTGATGAGGCTGCGAGAACA